>CM069152.1:14529736-14774736 GCA_035221665.1 Okamejei kenojei | reverse complement strand
TTCAGTTAGGTAGGTGTCTATTGATCTATACGTGCAGGGAGGAACTGCAGATGCTGGTTCACACCAAAGATATACACAAAATGCTGGAGTAACTCAATGGGAGGGAGGGAAAGAAAGAAAGAAAGAAAGAAAGAAAGAAAGAAAGAAAGAAAGAAAGAAAGAAAGAAAGAAAGAAAGAAAGAAAGAAAGAAAGAAAGAAAGAAAGAAAGAAAGAAAGAAAGAAAGAAAGAAAGAAAGAAAGAAAGAAAGAAAGAAAGAAAGAAAGAAAGAAAGATAGAAAGAAAGAGAGAGAGAGAGAGAGAGAGAGAGAGAGAGAGAGAGAGAGAGAGAAAGAAAGAAAGAAAGAAAGAAAGAAAGAAAGAAAGAAAGAAAGAAAGAAAGAAAGAAAGAAAGAAAGAAAGAAAGAAAGAAAGAGAGATAGATAGAGAGAGAAAGAGAGAAAGGGAGAAAGAGAGAGAAAGAAAGAGAGAAAGAGAGAGAGAGAAAGGGAAAGAAAGAGAGAAAGAAAGAGAGATAGAGAGAAAGAAATAAAGAAACATAAAGAAATAGAGAGAGACATAGAGAGAGAGACAGAGAGAGACATAGAGAGAGAGACAGAGAGACATAGAGAGACAGGCAGAGAGAGAGAGAGAGAGATAGTTAGTTAGTTAGTTAGTTAGTTAGTTAGTTAGTTAGTTAGTTAGTTAGTTAGTTAGTTAGTTAGTTAGTTAGTTAGTTAGTTAGTTAGTTAGTTAGTTAGTTAGTTAGTTAGTTAGTGAGTTAGTGATATATTGGGTGCCTGGCCTTTACTGGAACATTAGGAATGTACACAGAAGCTCTGTTCATTCCCCAATGTGACAACTGACTAAAGACTAAACATTTCAAGAAACCTGTCCTGAATTATCATCTAGAGCTTCAGCCGGATTCTTACATCCGCCCAATACAAGAGCTCACCCGAGGGAACGGCCTTAATAATTGTCAACAGGAGATGAATGCAACAACAGCAGATTGTATTTATATTGTGCATTTAATAAAGTGACGTGTACCCAGAGACCTGACAGGTTCCCATTCAAGACAATCAAGGAATAATTAAGGCAGGTGATCACGACTTGGGTTAAAGACAGCAGCACCAAGCCCTGCGTTAAAGGGGGGGGGGGGGGGGGGGGGGGGGGGAGGTGGGAAGATCACAACAGGCTAAAGTTTTATCGGTCAATATTTCAACATTTTCTTTAGAAATGCTTATGTTCGCCATTAACATATAGGTGACATTGTAAATTGATATTCCGACTGAGTGAGGCTTCAGGCAAGTGAGGTAATGAGAAACTAATGTCATTCCGCACACACTGTTAAAAGCTAATAAAAACGTCAAGCATTTAAAGCATCCATTATATATTTTATCATTATTTAAATTCTCTCTCTCTCTATTACAATGCTCTCTTTCCCTTGTCTATTTCCATCTTTACCATTGGTTAGTAAATGAGTCCACCTGTCTCCATTTAAGCAACGGACAGTTTCCCAGGTAAACTCCGACCAGAACGTATTGAACCACCACCCTTCAATGTCCATTGCAGGAATTGGAAGTGTCATATATTTCCTTTGGGAGGGGAGAGGATATTTTTAGTTTAAACAGCGTGGAAACAGGCCCTTCGGCCCACCGAGTCCATGCCGATCAGCGATCCCCATTAGACTAGCACACACTAGGGACTATTTACAATTCTTCCAGGCGAACAAACCTGTGCGCCTTTGGAGTGTGGGAGGAAACCGGAGCACCCGGAGACAACCCACTCAGATCACGAGGAGGACGCACAAACTCCGTACAGACAGCACCCGTAGTTGGGATCGAACCCGGGCCTCTGGCGCTATAAGGAAGGAGCTCTACCGGGTTTAGGGGGTATCCTCTAGAAGGAGAGAAGGAATGGCTGACGTTTCAGATCAAAGATGGGTCTCAACCAAAAACGCCTCCCATTCCTTCTCTCCAGAGGTGCAGCCTGTCCCACAGAGTTGCTCCAGCATTTTATGTCAATCTTCAGTGTAAACCCAGCATCTGCAGTTCCAACCTACAAGGAGAGGTTGAACAGACTTGGATTGTTTGACTGTAGAAGCTGGTGGAATCTAGAGGCAGTTGATGCTGAGGGAGGTGACCTAATAGAAGTGCATAAAATTATGACAGGCGTAGATAGGGTAGACAGTCAGAACCTTTTTTCTGAGGATGGAAATATCAAATACGCAAGGGCATGGCTTTAAGATAAGAGGGGCCAAATTCAAAGCTGATGTAGGTTGGGCGGTCACAGTGACGCAGCGGAAGAGTTGCTGCCTCACAGCGAATTCAGCGCCGGAGACGCAGGTTCGATCCTGACTGCAGGCGCTGTCTGTACGAAGTTTATACGTGCTCCCCGTGATCTGCGTGGATTTTCTCAGAGATCTTCGGTTTCCTCCCACACTCCAAAGACGTACAGGTTTGTAGGTTAATTGGATTGGTAAAAGTAGAAATTGACCCTAGTGGGTGTAAGATAGTGTAAATGTGCGGGGATCGCTGGTCGGCGCGGACCCGGTGGTCGAAGGGCCTGTTTCCGCGCTGTATCTCTAGATGTATCTCTATATATGTGTGTGGGTCAAACCTTTACACAGTGGGTGGTGTGTGCCACCCCTCACTAGTATACAATTTCCGACACCAACCTCTCTTCACTAAAACTCAAATTCCCCCACCCCACCCCTCACCAATATTCCATTTCCAGCACAAATGGTTTTGAAATCCGCTCCGCAAATCTCTCTGCCCCTGGTGAGAATCTCCTTACTGAAGCCTCCACACTGAAGCTCTGGACCGCACAATGTCTTCACGTGTGGCCCGGTGATAATTCTGCTTCATAACATCCGTGTGACCTGCCTTGGAGCATTTTGCCACCATTAAGGTGTCACATAAATACACCCTCCCGTTATTGTTCCCTGACATCAGCTTTTAAGTCCACATTTATGGCTGGACACGTAAAATCAACAGTAATTTGGAGAGCAGTGTGTCTGCTGAAACGGTCTGGGCAATGTTGTACACACTTCCGCTCTGCTGCACAAAAGCTACTCGCCGAGTCCCACTCAGCCCCCCCCTAAGTCCGCACCAACCACCGATCACCCCGTTCACTAGCACTATCCTACGCACTATGGACAATTTACAATTTTTACCGAGGTCAATTAACCTACAGACCTTGGAGTGTGGGAGGAAACAGGAGCACCCGGGGAAAACCCACGCAAGTCACGGGGAGAACGTACAAACTCCAGTACTTGTAGTCAGGAGCAAACCCGGGTCTCTCACGCTGTAAGGCAGCAACTCTACCGCTGCGCCACCGCACCCCCCCCCCCCCCCCCCGAATTCTCTGCATGTCTGATGAAGGGTCTTTGGCCCGAAACGTCACCGATTCCTTTCCCCCAGAGATGCTGCCTGACCCGCTGAGTTACTCCAGCATTTTGTATCTATCAGCAGAGCGAGATAGATGTAGGAACAGCCTGCCTCGTACAGTGGACTCACGCTACAGCTCAATGTACGCCTGTCAGAGGCAGCAGAGAACGGTGAACGAGGTTGGTGTTTGACAGGCTGTACCACACTCGTGGAGCTCCCCCCCCAACCCCACTGTGAGCTTTCAACAGGACAAGCCTCGTCCCCCTCCCCTGGACACGACAGGTTGTCAAAGAGCAAACTGCTGCCATTGCCACTGATTTACAGCTAAGCAAAGGCTGGGAGAGAGAGAGCCACCAATAACTGCCCTGACATCTGTCTAAACATTGGCCTAGAGGAAGTGGCACCATGCTTATAACGATCATTTAACACTGGGGATAAAATAATGGACAGAGCTTCAGAAACACACTAACTGCTTGGCAGCTCGTATATCCAACTGTGATTTTCACGTTTTTATTTAGCCTTCTCCAGTGCAGGACTTAGATGATAAGATGAAAGAATAGGACGAAGCCAGTCCTGTCCTTGATCCTTCTCTCAGGCCTATAACTCACCCGTCACCCACTTTCACTGCAAATCCCTTTAGTTTAGTACAAAGATACAGCGTGGAAACAGGCCCTTCAGCCCACCGAGTCCGCACCGACCATTGATCATCCCGGATACTAGTGTGAGATACCCTTTATGCTCACAATTAATACTCAAAGACTAAATCTTGGAAGCAAGAGATTTCTTTATTTTACGAGTCTGCAGACCGGGTGCCTCTCCAACTCGAGGCACACCGAAGCCAGAGAGATCATCCCCCTTTATACACAGAATCTTACATTCAACCTCCCCTCCGGACCCTTCTCCAATCAGGGTCGGAGGTGCACAATCTGTAGGTACATCCCACCGTACATCCCCTCGCACCTCCCATATCATACATTGCATGTTCAAACATGTTCATGGTAATGAGCAATTTCTTGACCAGGGGTGTGTTGTAATATTCATTTATTCTATTAAGCATGCTCAGTTGCTCATGACCTGGCCCAGTTTTACTCACCTCCTAGTGAACCCTCTCAGTTTTCCTATATCAGTACTAAAGCTAAGCTATAGTGACAAGGGTCCCATCTATCACTCCCTTCCACTGATAGGGATCTCTCTACATCACTCCCTTCTACAGCTATACAATGCTATCACTTCTTACTCAAGGACTCAAGGATGGGTCTGGCAACCTTCAGACACTGCTGTGTCAGAATCCTCTCTCCAGCCCCTCTCTGCTTGAATTCTCTTTAAAACTCCTTTCTTTAATAGGGTTTAATCACTTTATCCCTCACACTAGCACTATCCTACGCACTAGGGACAATTTACAATTTTTACCGAAGTTAATTAAACTACAACCCTTGGAGTGTGGGAGGAAACGGGAGCATCCAGGGAAAACGCATGCAAGTCACGGGGAGAATGTATAAAACTCCGTACAGACAGTACTTGTAGTAAGGTTCGAACCGGGGCCTCTGGCGCTGAAAGGCAGCAACTCTACTGCTGTGCCTCCACGCTGCCCAATTCTCCGCATATCCATGTAACTATCCAAAAACATCATAAATGCCTCTGTTGTATCTACCTCCACCAGCACCACTGGCAATGCATTCCACTCACCACTCTCTGTGTACAAAAATTGCCCTATATATACCCGTCTCACTTTAAAACTATGCCCCACAGTATCGCTGGAAGCAGGTCTGTACCGAGAGTGTTAACAGAGTCCACCTCTTCAAGGCCACACTATTTATACAATATTGAACCAAGGTACCATTCACAAAAGATAGAGCAAAATGCTGGAGTAACTCAGCGGGTCAGGCAGCGTCTCTGGAGAAAATGAATAGGTGACGTTTCAGGTTGAAACCCTTCTTCAGACTGAGAGTCAGGGGAGAGGGAAACTAGAGGTATGAATAGATTCAGAACAAAGCAGCGGCGGCAACGATGACTAATGAAAGGTGGAGCCCACAATGGTCCATTGTTGGCTGTGGAAGAAGTGATAACAAAGGGATATATGGATGTGAACAGTGGAACTGGCAGGATGAATGGGAAGGGGGCGGAGAAAGTGGGAATGCAGGGGTTTTTGTGAAATTAGAGAAATCAAAAGCCACACCCGGTTGTAAGCTGCCCAAGCGAAGGTCTGAAGAAGGGTATCGACCCGAAATGTCGCCAATTCCTTCTCCCCATAGATGCTGTGTCACCCACTGAGTTTCTCCAGCATTTTTTGTCTACCAAGCGAAATATGAGGTGCTTTTCCTCCAATTTGCGTGTGGCGTCGCATTGACAGTGGAGGAGGCCCGGGACAGAAAGGTCAGTGTGCGAATGGGGAGGGGAGTTAAAGTGTTTGGCTGCCGAACAAACATTCACAAACCTTGGTGGCAAACTGTTCAGAGGACAAGTCAATGAAACCGTCTTGAAAGGCACGAGCAAACCACAGCAATTCACAGAAACACCCGGACAACAGCTGTGCTACTAAAGGAGTCCACAAACAAGGTGAGAAGCAAAGGGTTTCATGCAAGATGTCAGCGAGAGGTGATGTCAATTAATTCTGGGGAAAACGCTGGAGAGTAGCTGTGACCCTGCAGAGTCTGGAGAAGGGAGGCGGACTGGCACGGTGGCGCAGCGGTAGAGTTGCTGCCTCACAGCGCCAGAGACCCAGGTTCAATCTGACTACAGGTGCTGTCTGTACGGGGTTTGTACGTTCTCCCAGTGACCACCTCCTGTGGCATCACCTCCTGCAACTCCTCCTCTTGGGCGGGCAACACTCACATGGCCGTTTTGTTTTTAGGGTTGTGCCCTCCCCCTGCGCTGCTGCCTTTTTGGTGCCATCTCTAAAACACAAGTCTCCTCTCCAAAAACCTCTCCAGCTATGAATGAACATGCCTTGGAGTGGCGGAGGTGACTTTTGCTATTTAAATAACCTTTTTTTTCTAATGACCTTTTTTTCAGCCCGGAGCTATTACCTTCGACTACCTCCGACCACCTACGATTTCCTACGACCAGAATCACGACCTACTACGACCTACCTACAACCTACCTACACCTACTACCTACGAGTAAAAAGTATCGATTTTTTCCATGCCAACCTTTTTTTTACACGTGGACATTTTTTACCGGGCTGGAAAAAGCGCCGAAACCTACTTGATGCCACGAGTACCTACGACTAGCATCACAGCCCGCTAAGACCTACCTACGACCTCCTACGACCTTGTGGCGAGCATGCTGTGAGTATGAGTCAAGGGCAAACTCGGCAGAGGTCGTGAATCAGGGTCGTGAAGGTGGGACAGGGGCTTAAGTGCTCCCATAGTCCCTCTGTATTAAATTCCAACAACCGTTTTCCCCAGCCCTGCTGAGATCAAGGAGAAACCATTTTGAGAAGAATCTCTCACTCGCAAAGCTCGGGAACTGGTCAATGCTTAACACAACCTCAGCAGAAAAATACTTTTGTCAGCTATCAGATAGAGGATCTGTGACAAATTCAATTAATTCCTTGTCCTAATACAGCGACTAAAGATCTTGCCGACACTGGCCAACCCTCATTAATCCATCTAATTATTTTGTGACACACAATTAAAAAGTAAATTGCCGTATTGCAGTAAAACTTTTCGGCACCATTAAATCTGAAAATTAAATTTAATTTGAATCTTCGAAAATCATATGGGCCTCACCTTTTTTTAAAGAAAAAGTAATTGAAAGGGGGAGGAGTGAGACCTATCAGTCACTCCAACATCGTTCACTCTTCACACAGACCTTGGCTGATCTGTCGCTTTTCACTGGCACCCCTCCACAACACTCATCTCAGTCCTTAAAGGTTCATTAGCAGCAGCAAACGGAGGGCGGAGATTCCTTCCCCCTCGCCTACCCCCTCTCTCTTCTCATCGCTCTCCCACTCTATCCCCTTTCTCTCTGTCCCTGTCCCACTTTGTCCCATCCTCATTCCCACCCCCCCCCCCACTCTGTCTCCTCTCTCTCTCTGTCCCTCTCTCACTCCCACCCTCTCTTGCTCTGTTCCCCTCTCTCACTGTCCCTCTCTCACTCCCATAAAACATAGAAACATAGAAACTAGGTGCGGAGTAGGCCATTCAGCCTTCGAGCCTGCACCCGCCATTCAATATGATCATGGCTGATCATCCAACTCAGTACCCGTACCTGCCTTCTCTCCATACCCTCTGATCCCCTTAGCCATAAGGGCCACATCCAACTCACTCTTAAATATAGCCAAATGAACTGGCCTCAACTACCCTCTGTGGCAGAGAGTTCCAAGACCTCACCACTCTCTGTGTGAAAAAAGTCTTTCTCATCTCGGTCTTAAAGGATTTCCCCCTTATTCCTTAAGCTGTGACCCCTTGTCCCTGACTTCCCCAACATCGGAGAACAATCTTCCCTGCATCTACCTTCCAACCCTTAAGAATTTTGTAAGTTTCTATAAGAATCCCTCTTAATCTCCTAAATTCCAGAGAGTATAAACCGAGTCTAATCCAGTCTTTCTTCATAAGACAGTCCTGACATCCCAGGAATCAGTCTGGTGAACCTTACTCTGCACTCCCTCTATGGCAATAATGTCCTTCCTCAGATTTGGAGATCAAAACTGCACGCAATACTCCAGGTGTGGTCTCACCAAGACCCTGTACAACTGAAGTAGAACCTCCCTGCTCCTGTACTCAAATCCTTTTGCTATGAAAGCTAACATACCATTCGCTTTTTTCACTGCCTCTGCACCTGCATGCCTACTTTCAATGACTGGTGTACCATGACACCCAGGTCTCGCTGCATCTCCCCTTTTCCTAATCGGCCACCATTAAATAATAGTCTGCTTTCCTGTTTTTGCCCACCAAAGTGGATAACCTCACATTTATCCACATTATACTGCATCGCCAAACATTTGCCCACTCACCCAGCCTATCCAAGTCACCTTGCAGTCTCCTAGCATCCTCCTCAACAGCGAACACTGCCCCCCAGCTTAGTGTCCATCCGCAAACTTGGAGATATTGCCTTCAATTCCCTCATCCAGATCATTAATATATATTGTAAATAGCTGGGGTCCCAGCACTGAGCCCTGCGGTACCCCACTAGTTACTGCCTTTGCCAGTGTGGAAAAGGACCCTTTTACTCCTACTACTCTTTGCTTCCTGTTTGCCATGCCAGTTTCTCTATCCACAGCAATATGATCCCTAATATACCTAAGTATGCTTTAAGATTGTATTACTAATCTCTCTATGGAAGGGACCTTGTCGAAAGCCTTCTGGAAGTCCAGATATAACCACATCCCACTGGTTATCCCTTATCCACAGGGGGTGGGGCTACTAGTTTCAATCCTCGTAGAAAATTTCTACAAGAGTCGTCAGACATGATTTACCTTTTGTAAATCCATGCTGACTTTGTCCAATGATTTCACCACTTTCCAAATGTTGCTTGCTATCCCATCTTTAATAACTGACTAGATCTAGCAGTTTCCCCACTACCGATGTTAGAACTAAACTGTCTGTAATTCCCCGTTTTCTCTCCTCCCATCCCTTCTTAAAAAGGATGGGGTTTACATTTTGCTACCCGCCAATCCTCAGGAAAACCACTTCCAGAATCTAAAGAGTTTTTGAAAGATATATCACTAATGCATCCACTATTTACCGTGAGCTACTTCCTTAAGTACTTCTGGGATGCAGCCTATCTGCCCTCGGGGACTTTAATCGAGCCTTTAATCTATTCAATTACCCAACACCACTTCCCGACTGACCTGGATTTCACATCAATTCCTCCTTTTGACTCCACACATTCCCCTGCTATTTCAGGCAGATTATTTATGTCTTTCCTTAGTGAAGACGGAACCAAAGTAGTTATTCAATTGGTCGCCATATCCTTGTTCCCCATGATCAACTCACTCTGTTCTGACTGCAAGGACCTAATTGTTTTAACTAACCTCTTTCTTCTTCAGACAAATCTATAAAAAAACTTTGCAGTCAGTTTTTATGTTCCCTGCCAGTTTTCTTTCATAATCTAACCCTTTCTCTACTTTCTCGCTCTTGTTCCCCCTCTCTCTCTGTTCCCAGTTCATGGCGGTATGGGCCTAACGCAGGCAGGTGGGGTTAGTGTAGAATGGGGACATGTTGTCATGTGGCAAATTGTAGCCGAAGGGCCATTTCTCACGATGTAGTAACGCTATGGACGTTTTACTTTTCCTTATTACCCTCTCTCTCACACATGTGGACTTCAGCCTATCTTCCCAATATACATTAGTCATGTTATCTCCAAGAAACAACAATGCAAGATCTTCACAAGTGTGTGAATGTAAATATATCACCGCAATGCCAACAGGAAGACTTGCCGGGGGCAGTAAGGTCCCCCTTACAGAGGGCCAGGTTGAGTTGCTGATGTCTCTATGTGAGACCTCACAAAGTAGCAATACAATGATTGAGGGTTTCGTCACAAGCTCAATGAAGGCAACAGCTGTGAGTAATGGATATGAAATCCATACATCGATATATTCAGCCACCAATCATCCTGTCATTTCTGTAAGTGTCTGCAATGTGTGTTAACCGTGAAAAGCGTCCAGCAAAAGACTGAGCTAAAGAATCTGAGGGAGTCTGCAGAAGGGTCCCGACCTATCCGTGTTCTCCAGGGACGGTGCCTGACCCGCTAAGTTACTCCAGCACTTTGTGTCTTTTCTTTTGAGCTGAGGACCAAGTTTTGCTTCCAGGAATCAGCATGTGTATTCAGGGAGAAGAAGTCTGCACTCGATGGACAAACTGAAGCGAAGAGGAACACACGATGAATTAATTACTCCAGCTTTTTGTGTCCAGATAGGTTGGGTACAGCTATCGCAATTGGAGTATAATGTTGGAAAATGTGAATTTGTCCATTTGGCAGGGGAAGGAACAAAAGAAGCAATTTTTTCTAATGGTAAGAAATTGCTGAGTTCTGAGATCCGAGGGATCAGAGTATCCCAGTGCATGGTTGGTAAAAGGTTAACAACACTGCTGTATACATAAGTAGGGAAGGTGTTGGTTCAGGTATGAGGGGAGGTAGTGAGATGAAACCTGAAGTACTGTTCACAGTTGGGGTTTTGTTATTTTAAAACACAATGTCAATGCATTAGCAGTAGCTGTGAGAATATTTATTACAATACATTGGATGGAAGCTGCATACCAAATCTAATTGTGCCTCTGTGCAATGACAATAAAATATATTATTATTATTATTATTATTATTATTATTATTATTATTATTATTATTATTATTATTTTCGTGTCCATCTTGTTACAAACGTTGACCTCGCTGTCATCGTCCGTCCTGAAAAGGACGCAAGCCTCCGGCAACAATCAGTGGAAGCCATCTCTTGTCGCAGTAGATGATGGTGGTAGCAGAATTAGCTCAGGATACTTCCAGTTTCCAGCTCCGCGACGTGGATGCTTCTGCTAAGGGGCTATTTATTACATTAACACCTGGAATGTGCAGATTGCCTAATGAGGAAAAACTGGATAAACCAAGCTTGTGTCGTCTGGAGTTTACAGGGTGAGAGGGGACTTGAATCAAACTTGTAAGAGACTTAAGGAGACTTGACAGGTCGTGGGCTTGGGAAGATGTTTGGGGTTCTCTAGCTATGGGTGGCTGTTTCATAACAAGGTGTTTGTTATTTAAGACAGAGGCAGGTCAACGTTTGTCTCTCAGCACGTTGTGAGAATCACTTGGAACCCTCGTCCTCATAATGCATTGGAAGCTGTTTCTGTGAATGGTTAAGGATATATTCTCAAAAAGCAAAGGGGATGAAACGTTATCATGGGTTGTGTGCAGAATTGAGATTACAATCCAATCAACCATGATATTTTTAAATAGTGGAGCCAGTTCAAGGGCCAGGTGGTTTACTCCTGCTCTGAGTTCATGTGTTCTGCTGACAAAGCTCTTCATTAGATGTGAAATTACCATTTGTCCTCAAGAAGAGTTCCAAATACATCCTCTAATTGTAGAAATGTGTCCAAACTTCACTTGTGCAATGGAAAAAAACAAGGACACTGCAGAGTCCAGTTTACATTCACATTTCAAAAACACAATGTGCTGGAGTAACTCAGCGTCGTACAGGCAGCGCCTCTATGCACATGGATAAGGTGATGTTTTGGGTCGGAATGGAACAAAACATCAAACGATCCACGTTCATCCAAGATATTGCCTGGCTCATTGGGGTTACACTCAGCCACTTTGACTTCTTTGTGTCGATTTTCTCTCTATTTGTTCAGTTCTACGATAACCGTTTCTAACTCTTTATTCTATTACAACCCCCCCCCCCCCCCCCCCCCTCCCCCCACCCCAATTCAAAAATCTCCAAACATACAGGATACGGTTAATCAGCTTTCCTCTCACCTTTCCAGTCTCTCTCATAATCTTGCAAATTTCAGTCTGCCCTTAACCTTCTAACATTGCAGGGGATATCTCCTGAGATGGCTTGGTATTTAAATTATTGGAATCAAAGCAAAGACCTCAACGTGGGACAATATCAACGCGGGGGGGGGGAATCCTTTGTCATTCACACCGTTTTGTCCTTCAGCCCAGACTTCCGCAGTCTGTGGATAGACACAACATACTGGAGTAAACTCGGCGGGTCAGGCCAGGGCATCTCTGGCGAGAGTTACTCTCTGTGCATTTGTGTGCCTTTCAGTTTACCGCGAGGATAGCCCTTCGACCACCAGGGCCGAACACAGGCCCGTGTTCGGTCCCACGAGTCCGCGCCACCAGGCTTGTTCCAACGCACACAATACACACGAATTAACACTGTGCGAGGGTCTCAAACACACTCACTGGGTGCCCAATATTAACAATTTCACCCAGCAAACAATACTAACCTACAAAACCTGTGCGTCACTGCTTGGGATGGGGGGCGGCGGTGGAAAGGGGAGCACCCTACTGAGTAAATCTAACCCATCGCAGGCAACGGGGAGGATGTTCACTAAGCTCACAACACACAACCCGCATGAACAGCATGATAATAGTCAGGATCAAACCGGGGGTCTATGGCGCTGTAAGCGCAAGCTACTCTACGGCGCACCATACCTATCTTTGGTTGTAAACCAGCAATCGGCAGTTCCTTCCTACACATTTTCGCTCAGGATGCGGTATCTGGCCTGTGCCTTAAAATCCTGTTACATCTGGCATTGAACCAGCTGAAGGATGAGTCGTCGCCCCAACACAATAATGTAGTCCATATCTTTTTCAAAGCAGCAGCAATGTGTGTTAATCTGCTCAGCATGATCCTTAATTAGTTATCATTCTCATGCCCCCATCTAATATTTTTCCCTTGAGGCGTCTGAGTAAGAATAAATTTTTAATGTCACATCCAATTAAACTTTCACGTTTAAAAACAATGTAATGTGGTTTTTCTCCCCCATTAAAACTTGTCACAAATTGTAAGCTTTAAAGAAGAATTAACTTCACAACAAATCAAATCGCAGCGACTAAAAGAACACTGAATGGTTGACTCAGAAATAAATGATTGTTGAAGTGCTTTTTTGTGTTCTGAGCAGTGAACTATTAGCCTACACGTAGCGTAGAAACATAGTCACCAATCCTTGGAGACAGCACAAAGAACCATTTGGATGGCACGGAGGCGCAGCGGTAGAGTTGCTGCCTTACAGCGCCAGAGACCCGGGTTCGATCCCAACTGTACGGAGATTTGCCACGTTCTTCCCGTTTTTCACGTTCTCCCCGTGACCCGCGTGCGTTTTCTCCGAGCTTCTTCGGCTTCCTCCCACACTCCAAAGACGGACAGGTTTGTGGGTTAATTGGATTGGTATGAGTGTAAAATGGTCCACAGTGTGTGTAGGATAGTGTTAGTGTGTGTGGATCGCTGGTTGCGTGCGGATTCGGTGGGCTGTAGATGCGCTAAACAAAAACTAAAACTAAATTAAGTTTTCATCACACACAACTATGACAGAGCTGGCCCAATATTAAACATCCCCCGCCCATCCCTTCTCCTTTCTCCGAGCCCCACAATATGGGTGGGAACAGTGCATGCAGCCTTTAAAGCGTCGGGAAGAACCTGGGTTCAATCTGCACACGAGTATTAGCTTCTGTAACCTTGACCCTAATGTTGCGTGGGACAGAACTAAGTGCATGTGTGATTGCTGGTTAGCACGGTCTCGATGTGGTCCGAGAGTGCCTGTCGGCCACGCCGATGTACCTCTATAACATCCGAAACTAAAGCCAAAATATTTCCTCGTTGCTATGTTAATGTTATATCGAATTTTGCTTCCGCTGCTATTTCGAATCCTGATCCTAACAATGTAAATAAACGTTGCCTAATCGTTTACTGATCATTTTCCTGGTTACCTTTATCTCACGGGTGGCAGAGTGGCATTTGAATGGTGCAGTGGCACAGCTGCTGCTACACAGCTCCGGAGACCCGAGCTGAATCCTGACCTCCGGTGCTGCCTGTGTGGAGTTTCCACGTTCTCCCTGTGGCTCCTACTGGGTGCCCTGCTTTTCTGCCGCCTCCCAAATATCTACAGGTCGGTCTGATAACCTTCGACGTCAGAGGAGATAAAACCTGGCGAGTCGTCTTGCCCCCAACCTCAACTTTAACTCTTTAATATTTCTCTTTCACGAATTTCCCCATGGTTTGTGAACATGTACGCACAATGTGGAAGCAAAGAACTGCAGATACTGGTTTACACCAAAGATAGACACAAAGTAGCTATAGTAACACAGCGGGTCAGGCAGCATCAGTGGAGAAAAAGACGGGTGCCGTTTCGGATCTGATGAATGGTCTCGACCCGAAAGGTCACCTATCCTTTTTCTCCAGAGATGCTGCCTGAGCCCCTTGAGTTAAACCCCTGTCCCACTATACAAGATCATTCAAGAGTTCTCCCGAGTTTGCCCTGATTCGAACGTGGAGATTTATGGTAATGGCCGCTCGTAGGTACTCGGGGCTCTCGTGGACATTTTTCAACATGTCGAGAAAACTTCACGAGTCTTCCCGAGCTTACCGCGTTTTCCCGAGTACCTGCCGTTAGCGTTACGAGCCGCTAAGAGACGTCCCCGAGGTCCGACGTACCCGCTACGTTCATTCTCCGTGCTTACCACGAGTTTGATTTTTTTTTTTAACTCGGGAGAGCTCTTGAATGAACCAGTACAGTGGGACAGGGCTTTTACTTTGGCACTTTGCGCCATCTCTTACACATATAGACACGTCAGCTACATTGTATACATTTTGTCAGTGTATAACTCTCACCACTTGAATAGATTTCCAGAATATCAACTAATACACCAGAACTAATTTTCTTCTGAAGCATAAAGTAAATTTTAGCCTGTAATCAGCAGTAAAACCGGACTCCGTTTTAATTTAATTAAAACTAGAATGAATACTGAGGGTTTTGAATATTAAGAATTTTATTTCAAAATCCTCCAGCCCTCAGTAGGCAATATTCATCTTTTGGGAAAGACACAAAAAGCTGGAGTAATTCAGCGGGACAGGCAGCATCTCTGGAGAGAAGGAATGGGTGACGTTTCGGGTCGAGACCCTTCTGGGATCCAGGTGTCACTGCCAAGGCCAGCATTGACCATCTTTAATTGCCCTCTGGGGGGTATTGATGAGCCAACTTCTCGAACCTCTGTTATCCTTCTGATGATGGTATTCCCAAAGTGCTTTTGGCGAGGATGTCCCCGGACTTCCTGAGGGACTGGCATACATTTCCGAGTCAGGGTTGTTTAGATAGTTAGTTTAGTTTCAGTTTAGTTTAGACGCTTAGTTTTAGTTTCAGTTTTAGAGATGCAGTGCAGAAACAGGCCCTTCGGCCCACCGAGTCTGCGCCAACCAGCAATCACCCCGTTCACTTGTGCTATCCTACACACTAGGGTCAAATTATAATGTTATTGAAGCCAATTAACCTACAAACTTGTATGTCTTTGGAGTGTGGGAGGTAACTGGAGCACCCGGAGAAAACCCAATGCAGTCACGTGGAGAATGTACAAACTCCGTGCAGACAGCACCCTACGTCAGGATCGAACCTGGGACTCCGGTGCTGTAAGACAGTAACTCTACTGCTGCGCCGCTGTGCAGTTTTGTTTAGTTTACTTTAGTTTATTGTCACGTGTACCGTGGTACAGTGAAAAACTTTTATTACTTGCGAAACAATCAGCGGAAAGACAATACATTATTACAATTAGACAATAGACTATAGACAATAGGTCATTCGGCCCTTCGAGCCAGCACCGCCATTCAATCTGATCATGGCTGATCATCCCCAGTGACTCCAACTCTCCCGCTTTCGGCGGGAGATCGCCCGCTGAAAGGCCATTTTCACAAAATCTCCCGCTCTCCCGCTTGAGATTTAATTTCTCCCGCCTGGGCGAGAATATCTACGCTGCACTTCCTCAAATTAGGGGACCAAAACTGCACACTATACTCCAGGTGTGGTCTCACTAGGGCCCTGTACAACTGCAGAAGGACCTCTTTGCTCCTCTACTCGACTCCTCTTGTTATAAAGGCCAACGTGCCATTCGCTTTCTTCACTGCCTGCTGTACCTGCATGCATAGCAATCTGCCTTCCTGTTTTTGCCACCAAAGTGGATAACCTCACATTTATCCACATTAAACTTCACCTTCCATGCATGTGCCAACTCCCCCAACCTGTCCAAGTCACCCTGCATTCTCATTGCATGCTCCTCACAGTTCACACTGCCACCCAGCTTTGTGTCATCTGCAAATTTGTTAATGTTACTTTGCATCCCTTCATCCAAATATTGATGTATATTGTAAATAGCTATGGTCCCAGCACCGAGCCTTGCGGTACCCCACTAGTCACTGCCTGCCATTCTGAAAGGGACCCGTTAATCCCTACTCTTTGTTTCCTGTCTGCTACCAATTTTCTATCCATGGCAGCACTCTACCCCCAATACCATGTGCCCTAATTTTGCCCACTAATCTGCAATGTGGGACCTTATCAAATGTTTTCTGAAAGTCCAGGTACACTACATCCACTGGCTCTCCCTTGTCCATTTTCCTAGTTACATTCTCAAAAAATTCCAGAAGATTAGTCAAGCATGATTTCCCCTTCGTAAATCCATGCTGACTCGGACCGATCCTGTTACTGCTATCCAAATGTGCGGATATTTCATCTTTTGTAATTGACTCCAGCATCTTCCCCACCACCGATGTCAGACTAACTGATCTATAATTCCCTGTTTTCTCTCTCCCGCCTTTCTTAAAAAGTTTGATAACATTAGCTACCCTCCAATCCACAGGAACTGATCCTGAGTCTATAGAACATTGGAAAATTATCACCAATGCATCCACGATTTCTAGAGCCACTGCTTTAAGTACCCTGGGATGCAGACCATCAGGCCCTGGGGATTTATCAGCCTTCAGTCCCATCAGTCTACCCAACACCATTTCCTGCCTATTGTGGATTTCCTTCAGTTCCTCTGTCACCCCAGATCCTCTGGCCACTACTATATCAGGAAGATTGTTTGTGTCCTCCTTAATGAAGACAGATCCAAAGTACCTGTTCTACTCATCTGCCGTTTCCTTGTTCCCCATAATAAATTCACCTTTTTCAGTCTTCAAGAGTCCAACTTTGGTCTTAACTATTTTTTCCCTCTTCACATATCTGAAGAAGCTTTTACTATCCTCCTTTATATTCTTGGCTAGCTTACCTTCGTACCTCATCTTTTCTCCCTGTATTGTATTTTTTGTTATCTTCTGTTGTTCTTTAAACATTATCCAATCCTCTTGCTTCCCGCTCATCTTTGCTACGTTGTACTTCTTATCTTTTATTTTTATACTGTCCCTGACGTCCCTTGTCAGCCACAGTCGCCTCTCACTTCCCTTGGAATCGTTCTTCCTCCTAGGAATGAACTGATCCTGCACCTTCTGTATTATTCCTAGAAACACCTGCCATTGTTGTTCCACTATCATCCCTGCTAGTGTATCTTTCCAGTCAACTTTGGCCAGCTCCTCCCTCATGGCCCCATAGTCCCCTTTATTCAACTGTAACACTGACACCTCCGATCTACCCTTCTCCCTCTCCAATTGTAGATTGACCATATAATGGTCACTACCTCCTAATAGCTCATTAACCTCAAGGTCCTTTATCAAATCCGGTTCATTACATAACACTAAGTCCAGAATTGCCTTCTCCCTGGTAGGCTCCAACACAAGCTGCTCTAAGAATCCATCACGAAGGCACTCTACAAAGTCCCTTTCTTGGGGTCCAGTACCAACCTGGTTTTCCCAGTCTACCTGTATGGTGAAATCTCCCATAACAACCACAGCATTACTTTTATTACATGCCAATTTTAGCTCCTGATGCAACTTGCACCCGATGTCCAGTCTACTGTTTGGGGACCTGTAGATAAGTTCCATTACGGTCTTTTTACCCTTACAATTCCTTAGTTCTATCCATACTGACTCCGTATCTCCTGTTTCAATGTCACTCCTTGCAAAGGACTGAATTTAATTCCTCACCAACAGAGCTACCCCACCCCCTCTGCCCACCTGTCTGTCTTTTCAATAGGAGGTATACCCTTGAATATTCAGTTCCCAGCCCTGGCCCTCTTGCAGCCATGTCTCTGTAATTCCCACAACATCATACTTGCCAATTTCTAACTGAGCCTCAAGCTCGTCCACTTTATTTCTTATACTTCGCGCATTCATATACAACACTTTGACCTCCGTATTCACCTCCCCCCTCGCACCGCTCGCAATTGGCCCTGACCTTACTCTGTTGTCCATTCTCGAACTTTCCTTCCCATTAATTCGAGAATCTTTTGTATTTTTTCCTGTATTCACTTCCCCTTCAACTCCATCTTTATACTCCCAATTTGTCAATCCCTCCCCCCCACTATATAGTTTAAACCCACACGTGTAGCCCTAGCAAACCTGCCTGCCAGAATGTCGGCCCCCCTCCAGTTAAGGTGTAACACATCCCTTTTGTACTGGTCACCCTTACCCCAGAAGAGATCCCAGTGGTCTATAAATCTAAATCCTTGCTCCCTGCACCAGCCCCTCAGCCACACATTCCGATCCCCTATCTCCCTGTTACTGGCCTCACTAGCACAAGGTACTGGAAGCAATCCAGAGATAACCACCCTAGAAGTCCTGCTTTTCAGTCTTCTTCCCACCTCTCTGAACTCACGTTGGAGAACCTCCTTCCTCTTCTTCCTGGTGTCGTTCGTGCCTACGTGCACAACTACTGCCGGCTGTTCACCTTCTCTCTCGAGGATGTTCTGAATTCGGCTCGTGACATCCTGAACCCTGGCACCAGGGAGGCAACAGCCCATCCTCGTGCCTCATCCACTGCCACCACGGAATCTCCTGTCCGCTCCTCGGACAATGGAGTCACCCACCACAAGGGCTCTGCCCGACGCCGTTCGAGTCCCATCTCTAGGATTGGAGCCACAGACGTGTCTGCCGCTCGGACTGGAAGCATCATCCCTCCCCCCGACAGTTCCCAAGAGGGCGTACCTGTTTTGAGCTGTCCACAGTGTCCAGATACATGAGAAAGGGAATAATGTGAATAACGTTTAGTGCCGGATAAAGTCCAGTGAAGTAGGATAGTGTGCGGTCTGCAGGTGGTGGTGTTCCTTTGCACCTACAGTCTTGCCGTAGTAGTGACAGAGGCTGGGACCTTGAAAGTGCTAATGGAGCAATCTGAACAAGTACCTGCACTGCGTCATGTAGATGATACAAACTGCAGCCTCGAGCACACTGGAGATAGAGAGAACGGACCCTTCATGGAATGGAGAGCCAGTCAAGTGGGCTGCTTAATCCGAGATGATCTCAGGCTTCATGAGTGTTGATGGATCTACGCTCATCTAGACAAGTGGAGAGTAATCCAGCACACTCCTGATTCATGCCTTGTAGATGGTGAAAAGGGTGGTGAGTCACTGGCCATAAGATGCCCCGCCTCTGATGTGTCCTTGCAGACAGAGTATTTGTGTTTAGTTTAGAGTTTAGTTTAGAGATGCAACACGGAAACGGGCACCTTCGGCCCACTGAGTCCGGGCCGGCCAGCGATCCCCGTACTCTAACACGATCCTACACTCCGGGGACAATTTACAATTTTTACCAAAGCCAAATTGACCTACAAACCTGAGCGTCTTTGGAGTGTGGGAGGAAGCCGGAGCACCCGGAGAAAGCCAGCCCAGGTCACGGGGAGACCGTACAAACCATGTCCAGTCAAGCACCGGCCGTGGTCAGGATCGAACCTGGGTCTCTGGCATTGTGAGGGAGCAGCTCTACCGCTGCGCCACCATGCAGCTGAAATGTCAGCTCAGTTTCTCTCCCCGCACATGCTGCCTGACCTGCTGAGTATTTCCCAGCATTTCTTGCTTTCAAATCAGTACCCAGTTAGTGGCTCAGCATTACATTCTGCTCATGCTTCAGTGTGCTGAGACAGGTTACTGTACACTGCCTTATCAGCCTGACTCATTACAGAGTGAGAGAGAGCCAGGCCAGACAAGATTACATCTTGGATTTTTCTTTCTGTGTGAGAGCCGAAGAATTGATGAATTCGTTCATGTGCTGAGCAACGTGTGCTCCCTCTGATCCATGAAATAAGCTGTCTGGAGAACAGACTGTATGCCACACTTGAACTCCAATTATCGATCGCACTCTAATATAACACACTGTTCAACAGGGAAACTGCAGCGGTCTTCCTTGGCCTCAAGGAGCTTTGCTTCTGTTAATCCAGTGATGGAGAGAAAAATATTAGTGAGCTTCTCCTTCTGCTGACTGATGAACATTCAGATGATCGCATCAGAGCCTCCCGCCGCTCCCGCTGTATCTGCAGAAAAATGGACCTGCCTTTCTCTCACTATTGATTAACCATTTCCTTCATGTGCCAGCAAGTTGCTCCTTGTGAGCCGGTGATTGATGACGTTCCCAGGGATTGGTAGAGGGAACATATCCAGGGCTGTGCACGTCTTAGTAAAGGTCCCATGGCGGATATTTAGTTTACTTCATTGTGACGTGTGCTGAGGTACAGTGAAAACATTTTGGTTGCGTGCTATCCAGTCAAAGGAAAGAGTACATATACGTGGATACAAGCAAACTGTTCACAGAGCACAGATAAAGGATAAACGGTACAATGTTTAGTGCAAGATAAAGTCCTGTTAAAGGTAGTCTCCAATGAGGTAGATGGGAGGTCCTCTCGTTGATGAGAGGACTGTTCTCATATTATTATAGTTATTATATTTAGCCATTGAAGAAATATAAATTGTCGTAATATGAAACATAAATATGGTATTAGTCCAAGCCCCAGAATTAATCTGGGATTGTGCTGAGTTTTCTGACCTGACCTCGAGTATCAGGAAGGATGTCATCTTCGGATTTGCTGCCTGCAGTCGAGGCCCTGGGTGAAGTCTGAGGACGGACCCATTGTTCCTTATCTCACTGGCAGCAGATGGTCCCTGTCTTGTTGCCTCAAATTTACGAGGCCCCTCGTGTCCGGTACAAGGAGAATAACTTCCCCAGTTATGGTTTCACTGCTTTGTGCAGCCGAGCAATATAGTCCCTTATCACACACTGCTTTGGTTCCAGACAGTGATCATGTTTATTTAACTGAGTCTTAATTGCCACAGATTCCCTCTCCAGGCAATTCCTCATTCTCAATCCAGGGATCAGTCAACATTGGGGATTCATTCCATCAACTAGAGTGTTATCAATTTCTTGCTTGTAATTTTTTTTCAACCTTCTCAGAGAACTTCACACACCATTGACCATCCCTTGCACAGAGCAACCTCCAAGCTCTGCTTAAGGCTGTACAAATTGTCCCTTCTCTGATAGACACAAAATGCTGGAGTAACTCAGCGGGACAGGCAGCATCTCTGCATAGAAGGAAGGGGTGATGTGTAAGGTCGAGATCCTTCTTCGGACAGAGTCATGGGAGAGGGAGACATAGAGATAGGAAGGTCAAGGTGTGAAAACGAGAGGTCAAAGGGGATGAGGTTCAATTAAAATGTAGAAAACAAAGATCCTATAGCAAGCAAGATAGATCACTCGACGGAAAAGTCGTAGTTCGGTCATGGGCAGAATTATGGGTAATTTTTGACCCCATTTCCGTAATCAGCTTCCGTCTCCGCACCAAAGATTCCATAACGGAGCAAAGATACTAGTGCGGAGACGGAGCCGGTTACGGAAACATCCTCGGAAAAAATAAAAGTTCTTTGGTAAAAATCTTCTCCTCATTTTCAGAATTATAATTTATTAACACAAACTGTTTCCCCACAACGTTGATTACACTGCGAGTCGGGTCGGGCCGGGTCGGGTCGGGTCGGGCCGGGTCGGGTCGGGTCGGGTTACTGAAATGGATGAAAAAAAGGCCCACGTTCCGATCCGTTGCGTACTACAAGTCAGCCCATTGCATTTAGAAGGAGTGATCTATCTGGCTCTGTTATAGGATCTTTGGTAGAATGGGTCATTGTTATTGACTGGAAGGTGACAACGAGGCATGTAATCAGTAAAATGTAATCAGGAGGACAGGAAAACTAGTTAGGAGAACTGGGATGGAGGAGGGATGGATAGAGGGGGAAAGCATGGGTTACTGGAAGTTAGAGATGTCAATATTCATATTTTTGATTGAAAGAGTCCACTCTTTGATTATGTTATGGCAGCTTTAACTCCCTGATAAGCACGGAGTAATCTTTCATGGACACACACATGGACTATGTCCCTGGAATGCCTTCCATCCATGGATGTTCTGGGATCTCCGGTGTGGACTGCCTCTGCACCCTCTATGCTTCCTCACGTCACCTGCTGCCTGACACTCCATATCAGTCCACTTTGCCATTTGACCCCACAGAACTTTGGGTGGTAGAGCTGCTGCCTTACAACGCCAGAGACCCGGGTTCGACCCTGACTACGGGTGCTTGTCTTCACGGAGTTGGTGCATTCTCCCCATGACCTGCACGGGTTTTCTCCGAGACCTTCGGTTTTTCTCCCACACTCTAAAGACGTACAGGGTTGGAGGTTAATTGGCTTCATGTAAATGTTAAATTGTTTGAACTTTTAAGGACCTATACTATACCCAATGAGGAGGGAGATTAGCACAGGCATCAGGGATTATGGGGAGAAGGCAGGAGAATGGAGTTAGGAGGGAGAGATAGACAAGCCATGATTGAATGATGGAGTAGACTTGACGGACTTAATGCTGCTCCTATCACTTATGGCCTTATGATCTTATGTGAGATGGGACAGACAGTCAGTTTGTCTTAGGCCCGCTGGCTGAAGTGGGCAAACATGGAGCCAAGCAGTGGACAATTAGAGGTCCCATCTATCCCGTCTGCCTGCCCCACTTGCAAGGTTGTGCTGTGAAAAGGTGGCCCCCGGAGAGGGAGAACATGGAGAACTTCCACAGCATCGAGGTAGCTTTCAAGGCTGGAGAGCATCCCGGATGGTAAGAGCAACAGTTAAATTTTTGTTTAATAAAATGATGCAAATAAAAGCTCTGACAAAACAGGACCCCTGGGACAGGGACAGTTTCTTCCCAGCTGTTATCAGGCAACTGAATCATCCTACCACAACCAGAGAGCAGCGTTTTAGTTTTAATTTAGTTTTAGAGACACAGCGCGGAAACAGGCTCTAACACCATCCTACACCCACGAGGGACAATGTTTACATTTACCAAGCCAATTAATCTACAAGCCTGTACGTCTTTGGAGTGTGGGAGGAAACCGAAGATCTCAGAGAAAACCCACACAGGTCATGGGATCCGTATTCGGGATCGAACCCGGGTCTCCGGCTCTGCATTCGCTGTAAGTCAGAAACTACCGCTGCCCCACCATGACCGCCTTAGATCGTAGCTCAGTGCTGAGCTACTATCTACCTTATCGGTGACTTTTCTCAGACTATCCTTCACCTGACTTTGCTGGCCATCTATACGCTGTAAATGGCTCGATTGTAATCGTGTACTGTCTTTCTGCTGACTGGATAGCCGGCATCAAAAGCTTTTCACAGTAATAACTCTGTACAAACTAAACTGAACTGGATACAAAGAGCAAAAATAAAAGGAAATGTGTTGGATGCAGGTTAAAGCTTCCCCGACACGGAACGAGCTGTGAACCACCGGGGAACGGGCCATGCAGCGTCGTGGCCTTGCATGGTCCCGGGCACTGGTAGCATGCAGAGACCCCCAAGGAAGCGTTCCACTGCAATTCCCCACCATCGCAGCCCTGCATCAACGGTGAAAGGAGGAGGAAAGCGAGCGGATTGTTTGCCAGCAGCCAAAAACTGAAGGTCAGCTCCCTCCTGCCACACTCCCCTCATTAGTTATTGGTTCCAAGGCTGCTTTTGTTTTCTTTTCTGTATTAACTGTTAATATCACAGCATTTGATTCAAGCACGAGTATTCACTTCCTGAGGCATCGGAGAATTATTTGAAAGTCTACGCTAGACGATTTAATATCAAGTCAACTCTTCATAGAATAATGTCCAATCACTTCCCTCTGGAAGACTGTCAAAGCTGCCACAGCCAGACATGAAAACAGTTTTTATCCACGAGTAGTTGCTCTACTCCACAGCCAGAAATCTGTAGCCTCCCTTTGATCTGGTATTTTGTTGGTTCACATGCTTGATCAATGGTGTTTTATCATTAATGTTTTATTATTATTAATGTTTAGTGTTTTATGAGTCATTCATAACTGTCACTGTATGTCATGTTGTTACTTGTGGACGGAGCACCAAGACAAATTCCTTGTATGTGAATACTTGGCCAATAAACGTACTTATTTACTTACTTACTTACTTACTTAGTTCATTAATGGATACCATAGACTCATAGAGTGACACAGCGTGGGTTCAACTTGCCCACACCTGCCAACATGGCCCAGCTACACATCCCACTTGCTTGCGTTTATCCCATATCCCTCCAAACCTGTCCTCTCCACGTACCAGTCTGATTGCTTCTTCAACTTGGGTGCACTGTTACTACAGGCGCCTCACGCACCATATACCTAGGTTCAATCCTGACATTCAGCGCTGCCTATGTGGAGTTTGCACGTTTCCTGCGTGACCTGCCTCTGTTGGCAGAGATAGATATATTCTTGATTAATATAGGTGCCAGAGGTTAGAGGGAGAATGCAGGAGAATGGGGTTAGGAGGGAGAGATAGATCAGCCATGATTAATTGGCAGAGTAGACTTGATGGGTCGAATGGCCTAATTCTACTCCCGTTCCTATTACCCTATGACCAGTTGAAATGCTCCAGTTTCCTCCCACATCGCAAGGGTGTGCTTATTGGTGGGTTGATTGCCCGCTGCCAATTGCCCCTGGTATTGACCCAGTGGCACAGTGGTCAAGAGCTGCTGCCTTACAATGCCAGGAAACCAGGTGCATGTGCTGATTTGGTGGGGTTTGCACGTTCTCCCTGTGTTCGCGTGGATTTTGTGCGGGTGCTGCGATTTTTCGCCCACATCCCAAGGATATTTGGCCTCTGTAAATTACCCCTAGAGGGTAGGGAGTGGATGCAAAGGTGGGATAAGGGGTGTGAACAGGTAATGAATGTCAGTATGGACTCGGTGGGCCATAGGATCTGTTTCCATGCTGTATTTTCCAATACAATTGAATTCACCGTGTAGATTGTGTAGAGAGTTGTTGGGAGTTTGTGGAGAATCGCTGGGAAAATCAATGGGGAATGTGAACGCTGATAAAGGCTCAATGGGCCCACAGGCATCCTTTGATGTTGTAAGGAAAATATGGAATTATACAACGCCATTACAACCTCACAACCTCCATCCATTGGAAGTGCTTACACATCGATTTAGTTTCATTTAGTTTAGTTTAGGTTAGAAATACAGCGCAGAAACAGGCCCTTCGGCCCACCGAGCCCACTCCGAACAGTGATGACCCCGTACACAAGCACTATCCTGCACTCTAGGGGCAATCTTACAATTTTTACCAAAGCTAATTAACCTTCAACCCTGTACATCCATGTTGATTCCGGATCTAATATCCTCTCCCTGGTATGGTTCAGTAAAACTACCGAGTCGAACACTGGAGTCCAAACCTTCTTTATTTGTATACAACACCGTGGGGCCGGCCTCCGGCCCACTCACTCGAGCCCTCAGCCGCCTCGCGGAAACAGAACAGAAGGAAAGACAACCGGCGAATTACCCACCCTTTTATACCCCCATGCAGTGGCGGGGAAACTAACGGTGCTGCCCTTAGGTGGAAGGAGAAAATGGGCGCGATTCTAAAGGCAAACCTCCCTTAGAAAGATGGGGCATTGGTGGTGAAAAAAGAAAACTAGAATTATAAGGGCAGAAAGTAAATTAAAATGACAGGACAAAACTCCGATGTGTTCTGATCCAATTCACTCACCTCTCCCTCCCCTGCCGTGTGCAACCATGCAAATAACTCGCATGATTAGAGGGTACAGTGACGCAAGTACCTGCACATATTAGATGTTAGCTTCACTAGGTGGGAGCTCCTTGCTGTTAGACTTGGAATAAACACATTTGTGCAAAGCTCCACAAACTGTTATTGCAATAAAAGCCTTCCAGCCAAGATCCCTTTTAGGATACATTATAATTGGAGAAGGGGATGATTGAAAACAGCATGAAAACAAAAATTGCAACAACAAAAAAAACGGTGTTGTATCTTTGAAGCAGCATCTTCACCTTGGTGATCTCTGTGAAAACTCCAAGGCTGTGATCAAAGCATCAAAAAGCTGCAGAAAACAGGACCTGCAGGTCCAGTGACCCTGGTGTACGCTCGGCAAGTCCAGTTTGTGCGCCTGTTCCCAGGAGTCGGATCAAAGGGAGAAGGGAGAGAGCTCCAGGCAGCTGGCTGCTTCCAACTCTAGAGCAGAGCAGCACTCGTTCTTAAAGCTGCAACGGCCGACTGTGAAAGTTAAAGTGAGGAAGACAGCGAGTCTGCCTTCAGTGGAGCGAGATGAACATCAAAGAGAAGACACAAAATGCCGGAGTAACTCAACGGGACAGGCAGCATCCCTGGAGAGAAGCGAAAGGGCGACGTTTCGGGTCGAGACCCTTCTTCAGACTTCAGAGAGTCAGGGGATGGGGGGAGACTAGAGGTACGGAAGGGTAAGGTGTGAAAATGACGGATCTACACAGACGACAATCAAGGATCAAGGATGTTTAAGGGATATGGGGAGAAAGCTGAAACGGGGTACCGATTTTGGATGATCAGCCATGATCGTATTGAATGGACATGCTGGCTCGAAGGGCCAAATGGCACCTAGTTTCTATGTTTCTATGGAATGTAGAACGGTTCATTTTTAGCTGTGGAGAAGGTGACAATGAGGCCATTAAAACAGTAAAAATTAAGCAGGAGGACAGTGAAACTGGTCAGAGAACTAGGGTGGGGGAGAGACAGAGAGAGAGGGAAAGCAAGGGTTACTTGAAGTTCGAGTAGTCAATATTCGTACCGCTTGGCTGTAAGCTGCCCAAGCAAAATATGAGATGCTGTTCCTCCAATTTACGCTGGGCCTCACCCTGGCAGTGGGCGAGGCCCAGGCCAGAAAGGTCAGTGTGGGAATGGGAGGGGGAGGTAAAGTGAACACCAGAGCAGAGGTTCAGCATTGCTACAGTGTTTGGTGGGAAAACCATACGTCAAATGCAAACAGGGATCGTCAAAGATGCATGAATCACTCAGCTCGAGGAGGTTTCCCAAGACCAATGACGTTCTCGGGGAGGAAGGCAGCTCTCAAAGTTCAGAGGCACTGACTGCTGCAATGGGAGTGTTAGCGAGCAGTATTACTGGTGGGGATAGACTGGTGGGAATATCACAAACTCGCCAGCCCTCCAGAGAGCCACAGATTCAAAGCTGAATAAAACCTTCAGTGGTTCTATCATCGTACTCCAAGATCTTTTCGAAGAAAGTGATTGTGAGTGGGGTGGAGTGAGAAGAGAAAATGTGATCCAGTTAAACCTGTTAAAAAAAAACAGGGGACCGGGGATCTGAAAGGCAACTAACCTGCTCACGAAGGAACAAAGTGGGACAACTTATTTGTGTGGGAAGGAACAGCAGATGCTGATTTAAACCGGAGATAGACACAAAAAACTGGAGTAACTCAGCGGGACAAACAGCATCTCGAAAGAGAAGGAATCGAGACCCTTCCTCAGACTGGTAACTTATTTAATGGGAGATGCCTTACTTTCCCTACTTTCTCAAACTAAACCCAAATATCCGAGAAACACGACTTTAATCTCAGTAGTAATCGTAACACGGCTCAAAGAACCTAGGTTCCATAGCTGAGCCACACTTTAGTTTAGTTTAGTTTTAGTTTAGAGATACAGCACGGAAAAACGTCCTTTGGCCCACCGGGTCCGCACGGAGCAGCGATCCGCACATTAGACAATCCTACACCCTCCAGGGACAATTTATACATTTCCCAAGCCAATTAACCTACAAACCTGTATGTCTTTGGCATGTGGGAGGAAACCGAAGATCTCGGAGAAAATCCACACAGGTCACGGGGAGAACATACAAACTCCGTACAGACAGCGCCCGTAGTCGGGATCAAACCCGGGTCTCCGGCGCTGCATCGCTGTAAGGCAGCAACTCTACTGCTGCGCCACCGTGCCGCACGTTACCAAGATTCACTGTTCATTTTCCTCTTTTACAATCCAAGGCAGGATTGCGCGGGTGTCCCTGAAGAGACTCTGCAACGTCTGGGATGAAGAGGAGATGGTACATGTCCTGTGTGGTGGTGGGTGGCCCTGAAGTGTAGGGACACACCGGAGGGGATTTGGCTGCATGGAGAGGTGGTAGGGGTGGCGGTGGTGATGGGGAGGTGGTGGGGGGGGGGGAAGGGGAGAGGGGTGTTGCAGAGATGCTGCAGCCCTAAAAATCACTGGTGGAAGAGGGCGGAGCAGACAGGTCCAGGAGCTGAGGGGACTTGCACTGAACAACATCTCACCAGCAGGAACAGGAGACCACAGCCAGGCCCAGGGGACCACAGCCAGGCCCAAGAGACCACAGCCAGGCCCAGGGGACCACAGCCAGGCCCAGGAGACCACAGCCAGGCCCAGGAGACCACAGCCAGGCCCAGGGGACCACAGCCAGGCCCAGGGGACCACAGCCAGGCCCAGGAGACCACAGCCAGGCCCAGGAGACCACAGCCAGGCCCAGGGGACCACAGCCAGGCCAGGGGACCACAGCCAGGCCCAGGGGACCACAGCCAGGCCCAGGGGACCACAGCCAGGCCCAGGGGACCACAGCCAGGCCCAGGAGACCACAGCCAGGCCCAGGGGACCACAGCCAGGCCCAGGGGACCACAGCCAGGCCCAGGGGACCACAGCCAGGCCCAGGGGACCACAGCCAGGCCCAGGGGACCACAGCCAGGCCCAGGGGACCACAGCCAGGCCCAGGGAGACCACAGCCAGGCCCAGGAGACCACAGCCAGGCCCAGGAGACCACAGCCAGGCCCAGGAGACCACAGCCAGGCCCAGGGGACCACAGCCAGGCCCAGGGGACCACAGCCAGGCCCAGGGGACCACAGCCAGGCCCAGGGGACCACAGCCAGGCCCAGGGGACCACAGCCAGGCCCAGGAGACCACAGCCAGGCCCAGGAGACCCACAGCCAGGCAGCCAGGAGACCACAGCCAGGCCGAGGGGACCACAGCCAGGCCCAGGGGACCACAGCCAGGCCCAGGGGACCACAGCCAGGCCCAGGAGACCACAGCCAGGCCCAGGAGACCACAGCCAGGCCCAGGGGACCACAGCCAGGCGCAGGAGACCACAGCCAACAGCACAGCGACACCACTGTATCCACTGGCTCTCAGGAGGTCCTCTGGGACTAATGGTCGCACAAGGACTGGGCTGCTCCTTGGAAGCAATATTTTTGTTTAGATTTAGTTTAGTTGAGTTTATTGTCACGTGTACAGAGGTACAGTGAAAAGCTTTTTTGTTGCATGCTATCCAGTCAGCAGAAAGACTATACATGATTACCCGTCGACAATGTACAGTGTATAGATACAGGACAAAATAAATAAGGTTTAGTGCAAGATCAGAATGGCAGTGCTGGCGGTGCCTACTCCTGCACCTGTTGTCTATTGTCTAATGTCCAGTAAAGTCCAATTCAAGACGGTTCGAGGGTCTCCAACGAGGTCGAGGGTAGGTCAGGACCACTCTCAGTTGGTGACAGTAAATATTATAAATGTGTCAATTAACCCTTTGTTGGAAAAAGAAAAGCAGGTTAGATGTAGAGTACAGTTCCCAAGTTACTGCTCCATGAAGCGGACCAAGGTTGCATGTAGCCTCAGGTGAGGATAAACAAAGACAGCCCATTAGTGTATTAGCGGGAACACAATCAGTACAGTGGGTTAAATCAACTAAGATAGTGATGTAGTGTATTATGGAACATGGAGCATAGAACAGTACAGCACAGGAACTGGCCGTTTGAGCCAAAATGCCTGTGCTGGATATGATGCCAAGATCAGAATGAAGAAGGATCCCGACCCGAAACGTCACCTCTCCATCTTCTCCTGGGATGCTGCCTGGCCCGCTGAGGTATTCCAGTACTTTGTGTCTCTTTTTTATCATGCCAGGATAAACTAGTTTCCTCTGCCTTCACATGATCCATATCCCTCCAGAATCTGTAAATCGACATGCATGTCTAAAAGCCTTTAAAATGCCACTATCGTATCTGCCTCCACCACCACTAGCAGCGCATTCCAGGCACCCACTACCCCCTGTGTTAAAAACACTTGCCCTATGCGTGCCTCCTTTAAATTTGGCCCCCTTTCACCTTAAAGCCACTGACATTCCCAGTAAGAAATTTTTCGGTAAGAAACTTAAAGAATAAATTTAAGCTACTTTCACTCTCACGTACAACTCCGAGTACGTACAGAAGAATGCAAGAATACAGAGTGTGCAACATAATGTAAGGCCTTTTATCCACCTGAGCTGGTTCTGTGATTCTTTAAACTCACGGCAGATCTGAGTCCTAACTCCATACACCCAATTACTCTCCATTTCCTTTAAAACAAAAATCTATCAGAGTTAAATTTAAAGTCAACAACTGATCTAATATCAACTTACATCATCTGAGGAAGATCTCAGATTTCTATCACATGAAGAAGCGTGTCCTAACTTCACTGCTGAAATACATAGTTCAAGTTTATAGACTGTCGCACATGGTCTAGAATCCCCAAATAGCTGAAGTCGTTCCTATCCGCTCCATCGCCAGGTTTCGGACTACTACAGACTACACTAAAGCACCTTATTCCTGCATACACACTCTATCTATTCAGCAGAGCGCAAGTAAACATAGCTATGCTCCCTCCACACCGTACCCTGACAGTAGAGGCTGAACACCAAGTGGGAATTGTAGATAAAACTATAAGACACAGGAGCAGAATTCGGCCAATCAGCCTGCCGCAACCGCTCTGCCATTCAATCATGGTTGATCTATTTTTCCCTCTCAACCCCATTCTCCCGCCTTCTCCCTGTAACCTTTGACACCTTTACTAACCAAGAACCCATCGATCTCCGCTTTCAAAACACCCAATGACTTGGCCTCCACAGCCGTCTGTGTCAATGAATTCCACAGATTCACCACCCTCTGGCTCAAGATATTTCTCCTCATCTTCATTCTAAAGGTGCGGCCTTTAATTCTGCGGCTGTGCCCTCCGGTCCGAGACTCTCCCACTACTGCTACAGATGTGTAGGAAGGAACTGCAGATGCTGCTTGAAACCGAAGATAGACACAAAAAGCTGGAGTAACTTGGCCGGACCGGCAGCTTCTCTGGAGAGAAGGGATGGGTGACGTTTCGGGTCGAGACCCTCCTTCAGACTGAGAGTCAGGGGAGAGCTCAAATGACAGATCAAAGCAGAAGATCTTCAAGGAAGTGTAGAATGGTAAATTGTTAGCTGAGGGGGAGGTGACACGGAGGCATACAAACAGTAAGAAGAAGGGACTCAGCCCGAAACGTCACCCATTCCGTCTCTCCAGAGAAGCTGCCTGACCCGCTGAGTTACTCCAGCTTTTTGTGTCTATCACCGCTACAGATGTACTGGGCTGTAAGGTTTTGCTATAATGTCACTGCGCTGGGGATCTGTGCCAGTTTTAACAAGGGCTGCTAAGGAGCAATCTTCCTACAAGCTTCCCACAACTCGCGTGTAGTAATTACTGTGAATCTCAGCTGTGGGAGAAGCGGAAAGGTTAAAACACGGCTTTCCCCCAAGATCATAGCTCTCCATCTGCAAATAGTGAAGCCATTTAGGGACAGTGCAGTCTTCACGTGGTGGCTGGAAAATGAGAGTTCAAGCTTACACATCTTCACAACACCATTGACATCTGGGCAAGAACTTATGCCATTTGGGTCACACCATTGATCATTCTCCAGTCTTCTTTAGTTTCAATTCACTGGATGTTTTCAAGAGGGAGTTTAATTCAGCTCTTACAGCGAAAGGAATCAAGGGAAATGGGCAAAAAGCAGGAACGGGGCACTGATTTTAGGTGATCAGCCATGATCATATTGGATGGCGGTGCTGGCTCGAAGGCCCGAAAGGCCTACTCCTGCATCCATTTTAAAGTTTTTTTTCCATGTTTCTAGTTTATGTAATTATTGTCACGTGTATAGAGGTACAGTGAAAAGTTCTTGTTGTTGCGTGATCTCCAGTCATCGAAAATCACAATTACAATCAACCAGTCCACAGTGTACGGGATCATGGGAATAACGTTTGGTGCAAGATAAAGTCCAGTAAATTCTGATTAAAGATAGTCCGAGGGTCTCCAATGAGGTAGATGGTCACTCAGGACTGCTCCCTAGTCAGTGGTAGGATGGTTCAGTTGCCTGATAACAACTGGGAAGAAACTGTCTTCTGAGACCTCGCCTGAGGCTAAAGAGGAGGCAAGGATCTCTACAATAGCCTCAACAATAGAGAGAGAAGCCTGTGGTGAAAGCTGCTGATCTGTGAGTGTTGTTTTACTCAATCTATGGGAATGTTGCCTACTGGTCCGCTGCACACAGCAGGGGTACGTGCTGAGGTCAAAAGGTCATAGGGTCATAAGGAATAGGAGTCAAATTGTGCCATTCGGCCCGTCAAGTCTACTCCGTCATTCAATCACGGCTGATCAATCTCTCCCTCATAACCTCATTCTCCTGCCTTCTCCCTGTAACCCCTGACACCCGTACTAATCAAGAATCTATCTATCTCTGCCTTAAAAATATCTACTGACTTGGCCTCCACAGCCTTCTGTGGCAAAGAAGTCCACAGATTCACCGCCGTCTGACTAAAATAAATTTCTCCTCATTTCCTTCCTAAAAGAACATCCTTTAATTCTGAGGCTATGACCTCTAGTCCGTGATTCTCTCACTAATGGAAACATCCAGCCCACATCCACTCTATCCAAGCCTTTCATTATTCTGTATGTTCAATGAGGTCCCCTCTAATCCTTCTAAACTCCAGCGAGTGCGGGCTCAGTGCCGACAAACGTTCATCAGAGGTTAAATGTAGGTTAATCCGAGGGACGCTGCTGAAGCTCGGTGCAGCCAACACCAAGGTTCTGTGGGGAAGGGCGACAGTCTAGGGTCCTTCCGCTGATGCACATTGTGGGGCAGACTGTGGTGGAGATGCCCCTCAAACAAGGGAAGGGATGTCACCCCAGGGGTCCAATGAGTGGCAAGGGTGTGAGGTAAAATTGTGTGATTTGGGGAAACAGTATTGAACAAATGTACATAGCCTCCGAGAATGTCGGCTAATTTCTTGCACAGTTCCTGGATTGTATATGTTTATTTACTTGACTAAAGTATACTTTGAAATTTAATAAACAATCTTTGCTTACACTGCACTGAATGCGGCCACACAGGGGAAAGATCAGCTGCCATTACCCTCCCTTGCTCCTGTACTTCTCCATCTCGTTCTGCCTGAGCTCGGAGGCGCCTGTCTGTCCCTGTCGGAATTACTTACTCGTTTCACCTTGTCCACATTAGGCATTAAATTGTTTGTAAGCCTGAATCAGCCTTTCCAACAAAGCATGGACTCTCAGGCTCTCGCAAGAAATTATCCTTACCTCAGCACTAACGCATGGATTAAACCAGAGCCGCGGTGGACCAGTGCTGAAGGCATCAAAGGCGCAGTTAGTCAAATGGACGTGCACTCACAGTCTGAATCGTTAGACTTCCTTGACAGAATATTCACTCTTATTTCCAGCCCGACTGCATTGAAAACGTTGGAGGAATCAATGAACCTCCACCCTCCAATTACAAGCAACACAGAAACATAGAAACAAGGAAAATAGGTGGAGGAGTAGGCCATTCGGCCCTTCGATCCAGCATCGCCATTCAATATGATCATGGCTGATCATCCAAAATCAGTACCCCATTCCTGCTACTTCCCTGTATCCCTTGATTCCATTAGCCCTAAGTGATAAATCTAATGGGCCTGTCCCACTTACACGACTGTTAAAAATCCAGCAGCGACCAGAACAAGGTACGACTCTTTGGGCGACTACTCACGACCATACTGACTTCACCCCATGACATGTTCCAGGGTGTCGCCTGTATGGCCGTGAGTAGTCTCCTCAGTCGCCCAAAGAGTCGTAGCGTCTTTCTGGTCGCAGCTGGATTTTCAACATTTGTTGAAAATCTTCGCCGACCTGCAACGACCTATGACGGGTGCCGGCAGTCACCAAAAAAGTTGCGTGTGGGACAGGCCCCTAACTCTCTCTTGAAAACATCCAGTGAATTGGCCTCCACTGCCTTCTGTGGCAGAGAATTCCACAGATTCACAACTCTCTGGGTGAAAAAGGTTTTCCTCATCTCCGTCCTAAATGCTCCTCCCTCCTCCCTCCTCCTCTCCATTCTTACTGCCACCATTCCTCCCAAGTCCTCTCTCCTTTGAACCTCTTTATAATCACTCTCCCAAACCTTGTTACCTCAGCACATCACCCTCCTCCATCAGGTTCCTACTCCCATCACCCGTTTGGCTAATTACCTGTGCATGAAGGAAATACAGGTGCTGGTTTACACCGAGGATAGACACAAAAAAACCTGAGTAACTCAGCGAGTCAGGCAGCATCTCTGGAGAAAATGAATAGGCGACATCTCGGGTCTACACCCTTCTTCAGGCTGAGTGTCAGGGGAGAGGGAACCGAGAGTAAGGTACATGGAACAAAGCTCGTTCTGGGCTTTGATCTGTCCTTCTGCATGTCTTTCGCTGCTTTATTCTCTGTACCTTTCACCTACTGCTTTTCTCCAGGAGATGCTGCCTGACACGCCCCTCTCACTTCCTTACGATGGCTACCTTCCCTCCCCACACTCTCAAAATTCTGATGCCGGTCTCGACCCGAAACATCGACAATCCGTTAGCCTCCACAGACGCTGGCTGACTCGTTGAATCCCACCATCAGTTTGTTTGTTTTTGCTCCAGATTCCAGCATCGGCAGTCCCGTATGTCCTCAAGAGTGGCAGGAGCTTGGGGGAACGCCACCACTTGCAGGTTCCCCCTTCAAGCTGAGCACCTTCCTGATTTGGAAATATATTGTCGGGCCTTCAACGGGTGAAGGTTTAAATCCTGGAACTCCCCCACAACAGTGCTGCAGAATGTACCAGCAGAATGTCAGCAGCAATTCAAGAAGGTGTGCGCGGCGTCACCTTGCTCCTGTACTTGTCCATCTCACCTTGACCTGAGTGACATGGGGAAGGACTATAAGGTCATAAGTGATAGGAGCAGATTAGGCCATTCGGCCCATCAAGTCTACTCTGCCATTCAATCGTGGCTCATCTATCTCTCTCTCTCAGAATTCATTTCCAATGCTTGCAGAAGAAAAATCAATCTATGTTTAAATAAAATTAAGTGTAAGCATAAACTCAAAGAGTGTTTCAAATTATTTGGCAACATTTGAAAGAAATCTTCCTTAGCAAAAGTTGGCTTCCATATGTTGGGAAAAAGCTGTCCGCAATAAACTGGGCAAATCTGCCTGTGGATTTAAACCAGGCCAGAGCAAAGAGGAAGGCACAGAAAAGTGTTTACTGTGATAGTGAGCCAACCTGTACCCAAAGGGGCAAGGGCTCCCTCTGCCAAAAAAACTATTCTGCAGAAGATCAGATGTTAGAATCGACATAAAACTAAAGTGAAAAGCATCAAAACAAAAGGCAAAACTTAGTGCAGACTTTTACAGTTGCGAAAACTACAAAATGGCAGCAAATAGCATAATGGCGCAGCAGTGGAGTTGCTGCTTCCCAGCGCCAGAGACCCGGGTTCGAACCTGAATATGGGTGCTGTCTGTATGGAGTTTGCAGGCTCACCCTTTGACCTTTGACTTGCGAACTGTTACTAAAGCGAACAGACTGCAAGTTGGAAATGCGACTAGCTGGCACTGTATATAAATATAAACACAGGTCAGGCAAAGGCTTAATAAAGCAGGGGATTTAACGCATTCCCCACATTGCCATAAACCAACTGTAGAACATACCTACAGCCCCACAGTAGCTGGCTAATCCATTCTGCCCAACTCCAATTGCTCGTTCGTATTTAAGGGCTGGACTTAAGTTGGGTGTTGGTAACCACAGGAGGATCAATATTTATTTTCATATCCACTTTCATAATTCTTGCAATTTTGTTGTACAGAGCCCCAGTGAGACCACACCTGGAGTATTGTGTGCAGTTTTGGTCCCCTAATTTGAGGAAGGACATTCTTGCTATTGAGGGAGTGCAGCGTAGGTTTACAAGGTTAATTCCCGGGATGGCGGGACTGTCATATGCTGAGAGAATGGAGCAGCTGGGCTTGTACACTCTGGAGTTTAGAAGGATGAGAGGGGATCGCATTGAAACATATAAGATTGTTAAGGGCTTGGACACACTAGAGGCAGGAAACATGTTCCCGATGTTGGGGGAGTCCAGAACCAGGGGCCACAGTTTAAGAATAAGGAGTAAGCCATTTAGAACGGAGACGAGGAAACACTTTTTCCCACAGAGAGTGGTGAGTCTGTGGAATTCTCTGCCTCAGAGGGCGGTGGAGCCAGTTCTCTGGATGCCTTCAAGAGAGAGCTAGATAGGGCCCTTAAAAATAGCGGAGTCAGGGGATATGGGGAGAAGGCAGGAACGGGGTACTGATTGAGGATGATCAGCCATGATCACATTGAATGGCGGTGCTGGCTCGAAGGGCCAAATGGCCTACACCTGCACCTATTGTCCATTGTCTATTGTCCAGTGTCTGTTGTTGCTTTTATTATGAGGTACGACGTGGAAACAGGTCCTTCGACCCAGCACCGAGACTGCGCCCTCCATTAATCACCAGTTCCAGGCTATCCAGGTTTTGCATCCTACACACTAGCGACAATTTACAAAAGCCAATTAACCGACAAAACTGCACGTTTTTGGAGTGGGGGAAGAAACTGGAGAAAACCCGCACGGTTACAGGGAGAACGTACAAACGTTGTACCTGCACCCGTAGTCAAGGTTGAACGCGGGTCTCTGGCGCTGTAAGGCAGCAAGACCACTGCTGCGCCACTGTTCCCCTCTTAAAATAGTGATGGTGTGAATGCAGACTTGATGAATGATATTATAGACACAACTCAACTGGGCAGGCAGCATCTGTGGAGGACATGGCCAGGTGATGTTGCAGGTCAGGGCCCTTCTTCAGAGAAACAATATAGCTTCAGTATTTTCAGTAAAATAGCACAGTGACACAGTGGTAGAGTTGCTGCCTTACAGCACCAGAGATCCGGATTCAATCCTGACGACGGGTGCTGCCTGCACGGATTTTTGTACATTCTCCCTCTGTCCGAATGGGTTTTTTTCTGGGTGCTGCTGTTTCCTCCCACACTCCAATGATGTGCAGGTTTGTAGGTTATTTGGCATCGGTAAGTTGTAAAAAAGTTGTCCCGTGTGTGTAGGATAGTGTTGGTGCATGGGGTGATCGCTGGTCATGCAGACTAGGTGGGCCAAAGGGACTGTTTCCACTCTGTAACTCCAATGCCTAAAGTCTAAAAGACTGGGAACATAACCTCTGTCCTTACCAAGAAAAATAATGATTATGTCTGAGGTTTTCAGTGTCAGTTTAGTTCTCCGTGGATTGTCACCTTGTCGTGCTGGAGAAGCTTGTGTGGTCCTGAGATCCTGAGAGCGATGGCGTCTGGAGCTATGCTCCTGGTAGGGTCACCCATGGAGGTAAGGTCGAGGGGGAGGTCTCTGACAAAGAGCAACCCAAGCAAGACCACAACGGCGGAACAGGCGGAGGAGGATGATGGCTTACTTTAGTGGAGCGTCATAACGGCTGGGAAGGCGGATGAAGGCTGCAGCAGAAAAGGGTCCCCGGTCGTCTTGGACTCCATGCCACTAGATCCCAAACCAGATCTGTCAAGGACCGTGTGGTGGCTGTCTGTGCACCAGTCTCCCCACGTTAAACAAAGTCACGCACAGGCGTCCCCCATGAGAGGACACTCATCCACGTTTCGAGGGACCGCCAATGAGTTTATCGTAGCAAGGTGAAAAGCTTTTGTTGCGTGCTAACCAGTCAGTGGAAAGACGTGATTACAATCGAGCCATTATACGGTGTAGAAATGCACGACACGCATTTTTAAATCAACAGAAGTAAAATAATGGAGTTGAGAATAATAAAGTCACTTAAGACCGGCTAATATCCAACACCTGATGATTTCCACCGCAGGGATTTAGGGGAAGGAAGTAAAACATTGCAGATGCCCCGCTTAGAGTTTTGCACAGTCTTCTCCATTCAGACATTCTGCTGTGGATCAGACACAGTTAGATGCAGCTCTAGGGGCTAGCGGAATCAAGGGATATGGGGACAAGGCAGGCACGGGTTACTGATTGGGAAAGATCAGCCATGAACACAATGAATGCCGGTGCTAGCTCGAAGGGCCAAATGGCCTCCTCCTGCACCTATTTTCTATGTTTCGATGTTTCTAACTCTGCACATCACTGATTTTTTTGAAAAGATGAGAAGAGGAAACCAGGGAATAATAGGCCCGTCAGCCTAACATCTGTTGTCATGAAGTTGCTGGAATCTGTAATTAAGCAGAGTGACTGAGCACCTTGGATTTTTTTCTTCCCATTTGATCAGAGAGAGCTGGCACGGATTTGTGAAAAGGGTAGGGCATCCCCAAATGACCTGTGAAGTTTTTGAAGTCTGAAGTGCTGTGTGGAGATACGACTACGGGTGATGTATATTTTGACTTCCAAAAGTAATTTCAGAAAGTCTTTCATGAGAAACTGTTTTCTCATGCTGAAAAACGCGGGATTGAAGGCAATATATTCACTTGGCTAGCCAACATGACTCTGCAGTCACAGGCAGAGAGTTGATAATGGTCAGGTGCCCCTGTTGGGAAGGAGATGATTAGTGAGATTCTCACAAAGACTAGTATCGGGGCTGGATGGATTCAACAGGTTTGTGAATGACTGAAAGGATGCGATGAAAAGATCCACATCAAAGCTCTTGGATACTAACATTGACTTCTCTAACTTCTGGCCCCTGCTCTCCCCCTCTCTCTCCATCCCCTCCCCTTTCCCAGTTACCCCACCAGTCTTATTACATTCTACCTCTGTCCCGCCCACTCCCCTGACATCAGTCTGAAGACAGGTCTCGACCCGGAACGTCACCCATTCCTGCTCTCCAGAGATGCAGCTTGTCCCGCTGAGTTATGCCCCTGTCCCACTTAGGAAACTTGAACGGAAACCTCTGGAGACGTTGCGCCCCACCCAAGGTTTCCATGCGGTTCCCGGAGGTTCCCGGAGGTTTTTGTCCTCCGGCAACCACCTTCAACTAGCATCGCAACCGGCTTCGACTAAAAAAGTACCGATTTTTAAAACGGAAACCACTTTCGACCGTTAGGGAGACTGACAAAAACCTCCGGGAACCGCACGGAAACCTTGGGTGGGGCACAAAGTCTCCAGAGGTTTCCGTTCAAGTTTCCTAAGTGGGACGGGGGTATTACCCCAGCATTTTGTGTCTACCTTCAAAGATCTTGGAGATGGACACAAAAAGCTGGAGTGACTCAGCCGGTCAGGCAGCATCTCCGGAGAAAAGGGGCAGGGGTGTTCCTCTCCTCCTAAAGTCCACCACTAACTCCTTAGTCTCGTCGGTGTTGAGCTGCAGCCCACACCATTCAACAAGGTCGTGGACTACACCTCTGTATTCAGCTTCCCTCCCCTCACTGATGCGGCCCACAATTGCAGAGTCATCCAAAAACCTCTGCAGGTGGCAGGAGCCTGAGTTATATCTGAAATCCGAGGAGTAGAGATGGTGAGCAGGAAGGGAGAGAGGACCGTCCCCTGTGGGGCCCCTGTGTTGCTCACTACCATGTCCGAGACACAGTCCTGTAGCCCGACATGGGAGGAAGGAGGTAAGACATTGCAGGTGCCCCATTTAGAATTTTGCACAGTCTTCGCCATTCAGCCATCCTCCTATGAATCAGACAATTCTGCACATCAGGATTCAGTTATGATGCAAGGTCAGAAAGACCTTGGGGGGCCTGAGAAACTGCAGGTGATGGAATCTTGAGCAAAGCACAAATTGCTGAAGGAACTCAATGGGTCAAGCAGCGTCTGTGGTGGGAATGGTTGGGCAACATTTTCGGGTCAGGACCCTTCTTCAGACAGCGAGTCTGGGACAGAACATCGTTGAAGAGCAGGAGAGAGACAGGCCAAGAGGAAAACATTGAGGTTGGTTCACCTATCCTTCCAGTGAGCTTGAAGGATGTTGTGGACAGAGCATTGATGCAGGGCCGGGTTTAGATGAAGAGAGGCCCTTGTGAGACCCCTCCCAATCCCCCACCCCCACGATGAGAGGAAGATGCAAGAGTCCACCAGATAGATACCAAAGTGCAGCCGAGCATGGCCATTGAGATATGGGCTGGAAAGCCGCGCTATTTATTTATTTATTTATTTATTTATTTGTTTGTTTGTTTATTTATTTATTTATTTATTGCCAGTGCTAGTGTTGAGTTATTGGCTTAAAACGCTATTATTCTGAAATGGAGGGCAAGGAAAATTACTGAAGTGTTGTTTAGCAGGGCTGCCAACTCTCACGCATTGAGCGTGAGTCTAACGCATTTGAGGAAATTCTCACGCTCTCACGCTGATGACAGAAGATCTCACACTCAAAAAAATATTTAAAAAAATATATGAATAAATAAATAAAGTCACGCTCCTCCACACTCACCAATGAGAATAGTTTTTTTGTCGGCGGGTTCCCCGTAAAGAACGAGCAATTTAATTGGCTTAAGCCCATCGCACACTATTTAAAATGGCAATGTAGACTACAATGCTGGAGAAACTCAGCGGGTGAGGCAGCATCTATGTCTGAGTCTGACCCTTCTTCACACTCAAGCATTTCTCCGGCATTTTCGTCCACCGCTCCATAGATGCTGCCTCACCCGCATTCACATTCCCGTGCAGATGGTGTGAGAGGTGAGTCCCAGCACCGACAAACCCCCCCACCCCCCCACTCCAGGCACCGCTCACACCTCCCACCCTCACCTGCGGCGGCTCTGTCCACACCTCATGGAGTTGCCAGGAGCAAACCGGGTGAGTGGGGCCGTCGGTGGTGTCTCCGGAGCCGCGGGGATGAATCTCGGTCTATAGCTCCGCTCCGATGCCCGACCCCCGGGTCACCGACCTTCACCTCCCCCGGACCCCAGCTGAACACAGAGCATCTAGGCCAGCCCGCATTTCCAGGGAGGGGGGGAGAGAGAGGAAAATGCTCCCTGGACATTGCCAAGTCTCCACTCACTCCGGGTGTTGACGCCGCTTCACTGACACACATACTCACACACAACCTAACACACACTCTCACACACAACCTAACACACACCCTCACACACACACATACACACACACAAGGTTTAAAGGAATATGGGCCAAATGCAGACAAATGGGACTAGTTTAGATGGGGCATCTTGATCTGCATGGACCAGTTAGGATGAAGGGCCTGTTTCCATGCTGTAAGACTGTGACACACTGTAGAAAGGGTGCAATTGCTCTGGAGAGGATCCAGGGGCGATTTATGAACATATTGGCGGGGCTGGAATTTTTTTTTCACTTTGAAGAAAGATTTGATAACTGGGATTGTATTCTCTGTAGCAACGGAGGTGAAGAAAAGACTTAGTTGAGGTGAATAATATTATGAGAATAGGACCTGTTTCGCTTAACAAAGAGTGTAAGAAGGAACTGCAGATGGTGGTTTAAACTGAAGATAGACACTAAAAGCTGGAATAACTCAGCAGGACAGGCAGCATCTCTGGAGAGAAAGAATAGGTGATGTTTCGGGTCGAGACCTTCAGACTGAAGAGGTTGAAAACCAGCCATAAAACACAATGACTGGAGATGTGTGTTATCCAACTAAGGGCAGAAATTATAATCATGTGTTCATCTTTATTGACGTGACACCATAATAAATATATTACAGAAAAAATAATTTATTGGGGTGGCACGGTGGCGCAGCGGGAGAGTTGCGGCCTTGCAGCACCACAGGCCCAGATTGGATCCTGACTACGGGTGCTGTCTGTACAGTATTTGTACATTCTCCTTATGACCACATGTTTTTCTCTGGATTTTCCGGTTTCTCCCACATCCGAAAGAAGTGCAGGTTTGTAGGTTAATTGGCTTCTGTAAATTGTCCGTGGCGGGTAGGATACAACTGGTGTAAGGTAGATTGCTGGTCGGTGTGGATTGGTGGGCCGAAGGGCCTTTTTCCTTATATATGTTTTACTGATATATATCTTAATTTCATTGAACCATATATGGTTGAATATGTGGCATTATTTTCGTCTTGTTTCTATAGTCAAAGGGTAAGGTTGATTGATTTATTTGTGCAGAACAGTGATGGAAGTCCAACTCCTCTTGCCTTGTTCCTAGGTTTTTGTTTCTCTATATATATGCATAACAGCATGAATTATAATCTGATTTCCATACATGAATATACTAAGGTCATTCATGTGCTGCACCTGTTGATCAGAGCCTGGCTCTACTGTGGAATTTAGTTAGGAATGTAATTTAGCCGAACCTCATTCATACCTAATCCAATTTGAAGTATAAATGGTGCATTCAAGTGTAAGTTAAGACTCGCAACAGTATGCACCAGATTGCACAAATTCAAGCTGGAAAATGTAAAAGCTCCCTACCAAATACCCCCCCCTTCCCACACCACCCCCATCCCCCCCCCCCCCCCCCCCGTCAGTCGCTACGCCCCCTCGCAATTCCTCACTCTCAACTCTCACCCAATGTTGGCAGCCCTATGTTTAGAGACCACAGTGCGCTGTGACAGCATATGTAAGAAAAGCCTATGACAGTCAAAAATATAATACACCAGGCCCGTACAAAGTTTTTTCTAAAAGGGGGGATGGCATGGCAGCATTACAAAAATGTTATGTGAAAGAAGTGCATGCAGCGCATCTCACAAGTGCAAAGCTCAAAGTCCCTTGCAGCCTGTTTTTGCAGTAAATAAAACTTTTTTTAGAGAATGTTTTGTTTGTTGATTTGATTACCTGTTACTGTTCGACTGTGTTAGTGTGTGCACATTAAAAATATGATGCAAAAAGAAAGGCGCAAACTATGGAATTCATATTTTTCACTATTGTTATCAAGGAAAATAAAGCAGTTCCAATTGTTTGATATTATTCATATGGAGGAGAAAATATAATTGCTCTAAAACCTACCTTAATTTTGCAATCTCACTATAGATAATCCCCTTTTCCCTCCCGCTTCCTCTTTCCCCCTCTCTCTCCACCACTCTCCCTCCCCATCTCTCTCTCTCCCCTTCCTCCTCCCCCTCCACTTCCCCCCTCCCCCTCCCCCCTCCCTTCCCCTCTCTCTCTCTCCCTCCCTCCCCCTCTCTCCCTCCCACGCAGCGAGGCTCCGACTCCACGCCCCTGACACCGCAGGCCCGCCCCCGGCCCGGAGAAACGGCCACTCCCACAACGCAATATTTCACTTACTTAGAATAGATATGAGGCATCGAGTGCAAATGGAGATCTGAACCCGCCCGGGCCCACTGCGCACGCATGGAGAGACAGCGTCATTTTGTGTCGCTACTGCGCCACCGGATTCCCCCAACTGCGCAGGCGCAGATGGTCACAATTTTTTCCCCAAAACTTCCAGCGGGCCGAAACCAGAATTTCGGGTAATTTCCGGCAAAGTGGAATTGCGCTCCATTTTATTTTGTTCACGGGATTTTTTTTACTCTGAGAAAAAAAACGCCTTGGCCGGAAGCCCCCTAGATTTTGAGGCCCTAGGCTTAAGCCTATGAAGCCTATAGGTAAATCCGGGCCTGCATTGATGGCATCATCCCAGTGCCTGAGATGCCTGCGTTGCCAGTGCAGATCTCAGAAGCACACAGGAGACAAAGATTACTTTTCAAATGTTCTTCAGTCATAAAAGCAGAATTAGGCTATTTGGCCCATTGAGTCAACTCTGCCATTCAATCATAGCTGATCTATCTTTCCCCCTCAAACACATTCTCCTGCCTTCCCTCCATAACCTTTGACACCCTTATTAATCAAGAATCTGGCAATCTCCACTTTAAAAATACCCAATGATTTGACCTCCACAGCCATCTGTGGCATTGAATTCCACAGATTCACCACCCTCTGACTAAAGTAATTCCTCCATCTTCTTTCTAATTTTTCTGAGGCTGTTCCCTCTGGTCCTAGATTCTCCCACTAGTGGAAACACCCTCTCAACATCCACCCTATCCAGGCCTTTCACTGTTCGGTAAGTTTTAATGAGGTCCACCATCTTCCTAAACCCAGCGAGTACAGGTCCAGTGCCATCAAACGCTCAACACTCATTAACCCACTCATCCCTGGCATAATTCTCGTAAACCTCCTCTGGACCCACTCTAACGCATGCACATCCGTCCTCTGACATGGGCCCTTCAGCCCATCGAGCCCACATGGACTATCAACCCCCCCCCCCATCTACGTCAATCGTTCATTCATCTTTTCTGTCCTTATCATGCAGAATGGGAAATCCAGGACAAAAATAATAGTATCTGTCCTGGACCCATGGTATCCACATTAACAGGATATAACTAAATTTACAGATGTTCATGATTTGGAATGAGAAAACCTCATACCAAAACCTCATACTGGGATAAAGGCAAGTTACATTTCAGCAAATGGGATATGCAATAGTGCAAACTAAATGACCTTAAAACCATGACAGAATTTTGTCACAGAGTTAACAAATTTCAGAAAGAGTTTCAATCCAACTAACAGTTATTGAACTGTCAAAAAAGCTAAGGAGTTAAAATTAAAGACGTTATGTTTGAATGCACAAAGCATTTGTGGCAAAAAAGACACAAATATAGATAAATAGGTCTGGCCTCCCAGGCTACAGTCAAAACTGCATAACAACCAGCGTCGAGGGTTACATTTCCAGCGTGTTTGATGTTTAGAAAGAACAGACGTTATGGGAATTCAGTGTTGATGTGGTGGTGGGGTGGTGGAGATGGGTCGGATTGGAGGAGATGGACCTGATCTATCCCCAGGCTACCAAGATGGCGCCCCACCCAGGTGACTATTTGTGGGCTCGCCACAGACGCAGATCCACAATCACGTATCACACTTAAATATTCCCTTATCATGTATCTATACACTGTAAATGGCTCGATTGTAATCAGTTGTTGTCTTTGTGCTGACTGGAGAGCATGCAACAAAAACTTTTCACCGTACCTTGGTACACGTGACAATCAACTAAACTGAACTGCACTGAACTGATCATAGAGGCTGAAGAGAGAGCAGCAGTGAGGAATGGTCCTGGGTTCAGATAAATAAGGCGGTGGAGTATGGTGGAGATTATACAGCTATACAAGGGACATGCAACACTGCCAGGAGTGATCAGCCAATACCTAACACCAACAACACCGCGAGAGTGAGAGAGAGAGAGAGAATGAGAGAGTGAGAGCGAGAGCGAGAGAGAGAGAGAGAGAGAGAGAGCGAGAGAGAGAGAGAGAGAGAGGGGGGGAGAGAGAGAGAGAGAGAGAGAGGGGGGGGGAGAGAGAGAGAGAGAGAGAGAGAGAGGGGGGGAGAAAGAGAGAGAGAGAGAGAGAACTAATCAAGAAATGAAAACAACTTGTAAGAAAAAATAACACTATAATCTGGCGAGACTTTAATCTTCGTATGAACTTGGCAAATCAAATTAGCAAAAGTAGTTTGGAAGATGAGTTCATAAAATACGCTTGGGACAGCTTCCTCGAGCAATGTGTTCAGGTACCAATGAAGGAACAGATTATCTTAGAATTTACCTTGTATAATGAGGTCGAGGTAATTAGCATTCTACAAATAAGTAGTCTTCCAGAAAATACAGATTATAGATGATAAAAATTTGTATTCATTTCAGTAAAGGCACACGGTTGCTTCTTAATATCCAAGGTGGAGGGTCAGATTTGATCTTTAAGGCAATTATTTTTTTTCAGAGTGAGAGCATGGGACTATAAACAATGTCCCATTGAGATTTAACCAAAATGGCCTCTGCCAATGATCAAAGTACCGATACAAGCTCCCAAATCATGTTGCCTCCTGTTGGCCTGGAGAACAACTCCAACTATAAACTTTCAATTTTACTTCGGAGTCACGTGAGTGACTACGTGAAGACCCCGCCAGCACGCGTGCGCGATACTGGGTATTAATCATCTAGAAATGTTGGGGGCGTTCCACCGACTTCAGGCTTACTGTTCGGACAGGCACCATCTGCATGTTCGCCTACAAATTGATAATACCACCGTGGTGGCATATATTAATCATATGGGTGGAATTAAGTCGATATCTTGTGATGAATTGGTCAATGCAATCTGGCACTGGTACATCGAAATAAATATCTGGGTATCAGCTACTTATCTTCCAGGTAAGCTCAATACAGTGGTGGACACCAGGTCACGCAAATACAATGACAACACCGAATGGATGTTGGACCACTAAGTATTTACTGACATTGTAGCTCGGTATGGAACACCAGATATCAATCTATTCACATCCAGATTTAATCACCATTTACCAACATATGTTGCATGGGAACCAGACCCTGGGGCAGTAGCGATGGACGCTTTCTCGCTACACTGGGGGGAATTGTTTTTCTATGTATTTCCCCCCTTCTGCCTCATCAGTCGGGTCTTGCGGAAAATACAACAAGACTCCGCGTCGGGTATCTTGGTAGTACCCGACTGGCCTACTCAGTCATGGTTTCCTGTGGTACTCGACATGGTCTCGGAACCATGTATACCCATATCCAAACGCCCGAGTTTATGGGTTCATCCAGTGACAGGCGAAAGTCACCTGTGCCATGACAGAATAAACCTGTTGATTTGCAGGATCTAAAAAGGCCACTCCTGGAATTTGGACTGTCGGACCAAACCATGAACATCATCACGGCAACTGTGCTACGAGTGCCCTATCATCATACCTGGGACAGGGTTTAGGACACCACGGGGTTGGATCTCACCCGCTATTATCTAAACTAATGAAGGGTATTTTCAACTCTAATCCCCCAGGCCTAGGTACTCCCAGACCTGGGATATTGGCATTGTTGGGAACCAGCTACGTCCCTAACACCAGCGAAACTAACATGTAAAATGGTGATGCTGATGGCACTAGTAACGGCACAACGGGTCCAGTCTCTGCACAAATGAAGACTGCACACTATGGTAACATCCAAGAATAAAATAACTTTCTATATATTTGAGTTACTTAAACAGAACAGGCCTGAATCGTCTGGCTTAAAATTGGAGTTCCTGGCATACCCCATATGCCCTTGTCTATGTATAGTGACCCATCTATTACATTACCTAGAGGTCACCAAAAGCCTAAGAGGCACGGAAATGGCTTTATTAATAAGTCATAAACGTCCTCATAAAAGAGTGACCGTGCAGACCATTTCAAGATAGCTTAGACAGGTAGTAGGTGCAGCAGGGGTGGACACTGATGTCTTTAAATCTCATTCCACCAGGGCTGCAGCTACATCGGCAGCAAGAATGTTGGAAGTTCACATGGACCACATCCTGGCAACGGCGGGATGAACTAACGAAAGAACCTTCCAACGGTTTTATAATAAACCCGTTGCCAGACCTGAGACATTTGCAGACACGATTTTGAGTTCTGTATTATGATTTTACCCTGAATTAGGGGTCATTATTATTTGTTAATAAATGCATCATTGTTTTTCAGCAACCAATTCATGTCTGAATACGTTAACATACTTCCTCCATTGGTCATTATGGCAGTGTGTGAGCATGGACTCGTTTCCACGGCATGAAATCACAGAGCTTTGAAATCTTCACGTAGTCACTCACGTGACTCCGAAGTAAAACAGTAAGATTAAACGAGAACTTACAAGTTTGAAGTTTGATCTTTATTTTATGAGGAGTTATGTTGAGGAATTACGTGCCCTCCGCTCCCAACCCTCTACTATAAAGGTCAACTGGTATTCTAGTTCTCTTATCTTACTATATTTAGTCAACTTCTGTTATCTGTGATTTCATACCACGGCTTTGAAGAATGTCGCGCATGCGTGCTGGCGGGGTCTTCACGTAATCCCTCAACGTAACTCATAAAATAAAGATCAAACTTCAAATTGGGAAGATCTTACTATTATACAACAAAAAATATATATATCAGTAAAGGCTCCCAACACAAAACACAATCAGTTTGAAGAAGGGTCCCGACCTGAAACACAATCAATCCGAAGGGTCCAAACCGGAATATTATCTATCAACATTCTCCAGAGATGCTGCCTGCTCCGCTGAGTTTTACTTTACTCTAGGTTTTAGAGATACATCGTGAAATCAGGCCCTTCAGCCCACCGAGTCCGTGCCGACCAGCAATCACCCCGTACACTAACACTATCCTACACACTGTGGGACAATTTTTACAATTTCACCGAAACCAATTAACCTGCAAACTTGCACGTCTTTGGAAACCGGAGCACCCAGAGAAAACCCACGCGGTCACAGGAAGAGCGTACAAACTCTGTACAGACAGCACCCGTAGTCAGGATCGAACCTGGCTCTCTGGCACTGTAAGGCAGCAACTCTAGCGCTCTGCCATTGTGCCACACCAGCACTCCAGCACTTTGTGTCTTTTTCTATATATCAGTACGTTTGCATGCATCTGCCCCTAAGGCAATTCGAAGTTTTTTAACAAAACCTTCCCCATGCACAGATTTCTCTGGTCAAGCACTTGAGGTAGTGCAGCATCTTTTGTTGTCTACTATCTGAGATACAAAGTACGACAGGTAAGATGTCCAGAAGATCTATCGCAAGAACCTTGCCCTGTATTCCTTTATCTGCAGACATCTCTGGCACTGTCAACTGAAAGCACCTACCATGTATCCTTGGTGTTTCCTGGCTTTGAAAATTACAGTAAATGCCTACGTTCTCAATGTCAAATCTCATCTTTGAACTGGCAGAGTTATGTCCCTGTCCCACTTGGGAAACCTGAACGGAAACCTTTGGAGACTTTGCGCCCCACCCAAGGTTTCCGCGCGGTTCACGAAGGTTTTTGTCCTCCGGCAACCACCTTCAACTAGCATTGCAACCGGCTTCGACTAAAAAATTACCAATTTTTAAAACGGAAACCACTTTTGACCATTAGGGAAACTGACAAAAACCTCCGGGAACCGCACGGAAACCTTGGGTGGGGCGCAAAGTCTCCAGAGGTTTCCGTTCAGGTTTCTTAAGTGGGCGTTATGGCCCTGTTCCACGGTACGAGTTCATTCCAAGAGCTCTCCCGAGTTTAAAAAAAAACAAACTCGTAGTAAGCATGGAGAATTAACGTAGCAGGTACGTCGGAACTCGGCGACGTCACTTAGCGGCTCATAACGCTAACGGCAGGTACTCAGGGAGACTCGCTAACGGCAGGTACGCTCGGGAAGACTCATGTAAATTTTTCAACCTGTTGAAAAACGTCCACGAGAGCCCCGAGTACCGACGAGTGGCCATTACCGTAAATCCCCGAGTTCGAATCAGGGCAAACTCGGGAGAGCTCTTGGAATGAACTCGTACCATGGGACAGGGCCATTAACTGGCACTTATGAAAACACTGCACACCAAACATGATGGCTAAACTTAATACCAGTACATTTTCTCTGCAGCTAGTGCTGTTGTGAAGGTGTATCTGATCAGCTTTTCAGCACCAGCATCCATTCAAAGGGATGACATGCCGTGGAGCGATGCATCACAAGACACAATTACATCTGCCACATCAGCAAACTGTAGCAATTTTGTGGAACGCAGACAAAATTACAAATACGTTTTCTACTCTGGGAAATGGATCCTGTTCTAGGGATGTGACTCGATTGACTAGATAACTTGTAGTTTGATTAGAACGGGTGTCAGAGGTTCCTGGGGAGCAGGCAGGAGAATGGGGTTGAGAGGGAAAGATAGATCAGCCATGATTGAATGGTGGAGTAGACTTGGTGGGCCCGATGCCCTAATTCTGCTCCTTTAGCCTGTGAACATATGAGCCTCCACAAATCCCGATGGACAACATTATGCGGCAATGGCCACTGCTCATTCAGAGTACAAGACCTGTTCAGCTATTTTCTCTTTGGGTAGCTTGTCCATTTCTGTTTCCAATTTTGGATACATCGCGTATGCTGCTGACCTTGGCTTCAATAAAGGTGGTGAAATGCTGCGATCGGTATGAGTTTTGGTCGGGTACCCTTCAAGAGGGCAGCACAGTAGCGCAGCACAGAAGCTGCCCTACACCACCAGAGATCCAGGTACGACCCTGCCTATGGGTGCTGTCTGTACGGAGTTTGCACGTTCTCCTTGTGACCATGTGGGTTTTCTCCGGATGCACCAGTTTCGTTCGTGATGTTCGACTTGATTCCCACGTTTTGCTGCTTGTTCCCCATGTAAAGTGTTACATGGAATGGTCAGACTCGCTTGCAGGTCCTGAAAGTTTTTACTTGCTGATAACACTGTTCAAACAATATTCTGTGAGCTACCGTGGGTCAGATTCTGAGAACATCCAACTCTCAAAGACGAAGGGTCTGGACCTGAAACGTCACCTATTTATTTTCTCTAGAGATGCTGCCTGACCCACTGAAATTAGTTTAGTTTAGTTAGAGAGACAACGCGGAAACAGGCCCACGGAGTCCACACCAAGCAGCGATCCCCGCACATTAACACTGCCCCCTACACACATCAGGAACAATTTTACATTCATACCAAGTAAATTAACCTGCAAACTACTACGACTTTAGAGGGTGGGAGGAAACCGAAGATCTTGGAGAAAACCCACGCAGGTCACGGGGAGAACGTGCAAACTCCATACAGACGGCACCCGTAGTCAGAATGGAGCTGTAAGGCACCAACTCTACCGCTACGTCACTTACTCCAGCTTTTTGTGTCTATCCAACTCTTAAACTTGGTCAACATTAATTCCTCCCACCAACCTCTCTCTGCCTTAGCATTTGAAAGAGTATGTTACCATTATTACAATCTGGTTATAACTCCCTTAAATCAGCCACAAATTCAGCACCTGTTTTGTTGAGTTTCCTTAACTGTGAATTAAATTTAAACCTTTGCACGCTCTTGGTGTAGCTTTGGGTTAAAATAATTCTATGAAAAATCCATCAATTACTGTTGTTTTTTACTGGGTTTCCACAAGCTCAGCAGCTTTCCCATTAAAAACCATACATCAGGGCTCCCACAACACTAATTAGGACAAATGTGTTTATTTTCATCATTGATATCATTTGCAGCAAAGAAATGCGATAGTATCTCACAACATTGCTCCCTTTTGCCTCGGATTAAGAGGCAAATTCTGCCATTGAGTCAAATGTTGTGATAATTTTCCTTCAGTTATTCTCCTTTTATTAAATAAAATGGCTATTGGTCTTTCTTTCTCTACCCGCAGTTTTTTTCTCTTGTGAGGAATAGTTTTTCCTCATTCATAGAGCTCTGCAGCGCAGAACAGGCCCTTCAGCCCATCTTGTCCATGGCGATTGTTGGCATACTGGGCTAAACCCATTTAACCCACAGCCCTCCAGACCTTTACTATCCATTTTTAATTAGTTTAGTTTAGAGATAGAGCGCGGAAACATTCCTTCCTGCGCCAACCAGCGATCCGCGCACATTAACACTATCCTACACACACTAGGGACAATTTACATATACACCAAGCCAATTAACCTACATATCTGCACATCTTTGGAGTGTGGGAGGAAACCAAAGATCTCGGAAAAAACCTATGCAGGTCACGGGGAGAACGTACAAACTGCGTACAGACAGCACCGTAGTCGGGATCGAACCCGGGTCTCCGACGCTGCAAGCGCTGTAAGGCAGCACCTCTACCGCTCCGCCATCATGCCTACCTATCCAATTATATATCCAATATCTATCCGATATCTATCCAAGTCATAATTGGATCTGCTTCTATTGCTTCCTCTGGCAGCTCATTTGAGATATGGGTGAGATACTCCCTCTAAGTGAAAATGTTGCCCTGACATCCCTATTAAATCTCTTTCCTCTCCTTTAAGTCTATGCCCTCTAGTTTTAATATCCTCTACCCTGGGAAAAAGAGCGTGAGCGTTCTCTTTATCCATGCCCCTCATGATCTTGCACACCTCAATAAGGTCACGCCTCAGCCTCCTGCGCTACAAAGAAAAATGCCCCAACCCATCCAACCTCTCCTTATTAACTCAGGCCCATAAGCCCAGGTAACATCCTTGCGAATCTCCTCTGCACCCTTTCCAGCTTTAGACCTTAGACTTTAGACTTTAGAGATACAGCGTGGAAACAGGCCCTTCGCCCCAGAGAATCAACGCTAACCAGCGATCACCCCGTACACTAACACTATCCTACACACTAGGGATAACTTACAACTTACAATGAATCTACAAACCTGTACGTCTTTGGAGTGGGGGAGGAAACCGGAGCACCCGGAGAAAACCACATGGATTTGGTACATGGTAACAGGTAGATTGTACAAACTCTGTGCAGACAGCACCTGTCGTCAGGATTGAACCCAGGTCTCTGGCGCTGTGAGGCAGCAGCTCTACCGCTGCGCCACCGTGCCGCTCACGTGCATCTTTCCTATAGCCGGGCGACTAGAACTGCACACGGTACTCCATGTGTGATATCACCAACGACTCGTGCAGCTGCATCATAATGTCCCAACGTTTGTACTCAATATCCTTCCACATTAATTCAAGCATGCTAAGGATCTTCTTCATCTTCCTGTCCACCTGACTCACCACTTGCAGGGAATCATGCGCCTGTCCTCCCAGATCTCTCTGTTCTGCAACGCTCTCCAGGGTTCTACCATTTCCTAAGGTCATAAGGAACAGGAGTAGAATTCGGCCATTCGGCCCATCAAGTCTACTCTGCCATTCAATCATGGCTGATCTCGCCCTCCTAACTCTGTAAGTCCGCCCTGCTTTGACATACAAAGGGCACACCTCACAATTGTGAGTTAAATTGCATTTGCCGTTTATTGGCCAACCCTCCCAACTGATCTCCATCCTGTTGTAAACTTAGTTATAGTCTTCCTAACAGAACAATTTTGGTGTCACCTCCATATTTACTAACCACATTAACTACGCTGTCATCCAAACCAACAAACAACAGTGGATTTTGGACCCACCACTCCTTGGCACGCCACTGGTCACAGGCCTCCAATCAGAAAAATAACCCTCCACAACTGTTCTTAGTCCCTAGTGTGTGGGGATCACTGGTCAACTTGTGGGCTCGGTGGCAGGAGGACCTGTTACCTCACTGTATCTCTAAACTAAACTCAACTAAAATTGACATTGCCCCACTGGATTCAGTGAGGAGCCACACATGGACTGTGGCTAGTGCTCCACTGCATGTGGCTAGTACCATAAGGAAGGCACTGCTACTGTCATTAATTAGGGTCAATCAAGAAGTGTATAAGATCATGAGAGGAATAGATAGAGTAAATGCACAGTCTTGAACCCAGAGTAAGGGAACCGAGAACCAGAGGCCATAGGTTTAAGGTGAGGGAGAAAAGATTTAATAGGAATCTGAGGGGCAACTTTTTTACACAAAGGGCGATTGGTGTATGGAACGAGCTGCCGGAGGAGGTAGTTGAGGCAGGTACAATCACAACGTTTAAGAAACATTAGACAGGTACATGGATAGGACAGGTTTAGAGGGATGTGGGCCAAACGCAGGAAGGTGGTACCAGTGTAGAAGCGACATGTTGGTCGGTGTGGGCAAGTTGGGTCGCGGGGCCTGTTTGCACGCTGTACGACTCTGTGACTATGTCACTCTATTTGGTTTTATAATCTCAAGCTTAAATAAAGTAATAGATGGAGTGGGGATTAACAGCGTAAAGAAAATTAAAAGGTTTGCCAGTGGATAAATAATAGCCAATATTTAAATTAATATTTCATAACTTTCAATGAACGTTCGGAGAAATATTTGCTCTGTGGGAAAAGTAATCCTTGGCTCACTAAAAGAGACAAAGGTTTTCTATTAATTTAAGAGGTTCATGTGTGAATGCATTAGTTTGAGGAATGGATGGTTCTAGGAATGAGATGGCCAAGACATAAATTTGACAACCAATTTAGCAAGAAGTGTTAAAAAAATAAGAGATTGCAGGAGTTTCCACAAGCCTGGGGAAAGAAGGAGAATAGTGAAAATAAATGCAGTGTACCTGTGAGACAAAATGACCTCCATAACGCAACAGATTTAATGAGGAGCCATGTGTTTAATGACAGCAAGCAACTTAATGCAATTAATATCACTAAAGAGTAAATACAGGAGCAATTAAGAAAAGTGAACGCTGATAAATCCTTTGGGCCCGTGGTTCGGCATTGGGAGTTTCAAAATAGGTGGCTTCAGAAATAGCGGTGATCTTTGAAAATGTCTGAGTTCTGGAACTGTTCCAGTAGGCTGGAAGGTACATAATATACCATCACCATCCAAGAAAAGAGAGAGATGTTGTAGAACCAATTAGCCCTAATATCTGTGTTTGGGAAAATGTAAGAGTCCATTATTAAAGATGTAGGACAAACAGAAGGTCACAGTGAGATTCAGCAGGATAACAAATTAACAAAAGAGAAATAACGTCCAAGTAATGTAATCCTATAAAAAACAAACCTAGCAGGATCGACCTGGGGAAACCAGTGGATTTTAAATATCTGGATTTCCGAAATACATTCAAAAGGTTACATCGCAAAAGGTTTTGGGGTAGAATAAGGGACTCAGGTTTAGGTGCCACCACTGAGATGAGGTTGTGTGAAGAACTCAAGATAAGAATAAATGTGTCTATCTTTGGTTTTATACCAGCATCGGCAGTTCCTTTCTACACATAAGAATAAATGAGTCTTTCAAGTCCGCGGGTGGCATGCTATGAAGATCAACACCCGACACCTCGCCTTTTCAAAGATCACCGCTATTTCTGAAGCCACATTCGCAGCAGTGGTTTGGAAGAAGGGGAAGAGTGCATAGGGTCCTTGCAGGAATATGAGGAGAACTATGCATGAAAATGCCGGTGCAATGGACAAATCTGCCACCAGAACTGAGATGGGGATTAAGAGTCAGGAGGGGAATGCCCAGCAGTCAGGGAACAAGAGACGGGATTAGGGAACGGCAGACGCCTTCACTGAGAATTGGCGGTAGGAGTCAGAGAGACCTGTGCACAGAAGTGAGATCAGGGATTAGGGCAACGGTCATATCAATGTCTGGGTGAGGAGGTGGTAGAGATAGAATCCACTTTCATGGACCTCAAGGATACACGAGTCAGAGGTGAATCTGTGGAAATCATTGCCACAAAGGCTGTGGAGGCCAAGTCAATGAATATTTTTAAAGTGGAGATTGAGAGATTCTTGATTATCACGGGTGCTAGGGGCCACGGGGAGAAGGCAGGAGAATGTGGTTGAGAGGGAAAGTGGGTCAGCCATGATTGAATGGCAGAGAAGACATGGACCGACTGGCCTCATTCTGCTCCGATAACTTATGAACATGAATGGGTTCTAGGCCATGGAAGGTTGAGGCATCGAAGGGTCTTTGGAGGGTCAGGGGAATTGGAGCATCAGGAGCCGAGACCACCAGGGAATTCAGGAGGGTCACAAAGTAGGAGGTGGCAACAAAATCAGAGGGTTGTAGGACCATCAGTGTCAGGTGGGAGAGAGCAGGTAGGTGAATCAGAGTAAGTAAGAGATTTGCTTTAGCAGAGTCACAATCCATATTGAGTTATCAAAATACCACCTCAGTTGCTTACTTGTGCAATGGTACCAATCCAAGCACAAGTTCACATCAGTCAGATCTCAAACAAGAAAGTACAGGGTCAAATTTCGAAAGTCGCCCAAAGCAACTCAGATGCAATCATTTTTCTGAAAGGTAAACAGCGATTGTCCATAGCTGATGAGAGCAGATGCCAAAGTGCAATGGACAGGATTTGATCATCATAATCGGGGACTATGCTCCTTGCAATCAATGCAGAGGTGATTGCCACTGCGGTGGTTCCCATAATGAGGGGCTAGATCAATGAGGAAAGAGAGATAAGGACTGACTCATTGATGTCTGGAAGAATGAGATGGGATCTATTTCAAGACTCTACGAGATTCACAAGATAGATGTTGTGAGCTGTTTCCTCAGGTTGGAGAGTCTAGAAGAAGGACCGAGAAGAGGAGACATTTGGGAATTGCAGAGCTGAAGGGGGCTCGGAGCTCTGTGGGTTGTGGGGCCAGTGGACGAGGTGGTTAAAAAGCCATGTTCTACAGACCAAGGAACAGAGTATATGAGTAGGGAAGTGACGCTTGAAGTGTAGAAAGCACTGATAAGACCACAGCTAAAATACTCACTTCTATGCCGCACTGTTGTGTTTGCACAAGAGATAATGTCAACCATCATGTTGCCAGCGGTGGGAAGATTGCCTTGACTGGAGTTGCTTGCTTTGGAAAAGACGAGGATGTGGGGAGGTTTAATTGAGATGCCTTGCATTCAGAGTGGCATCCACAGAATGGATAGAAGAGAGTTGCTTGCCTGAGCAGAGAGGTCCATAATTAGGAAGAAAAGTTGAAGGCAATTGATAGGAGCATTAGATGGGTGCATGGCTGATTTTGGCCCAAAAATGTCAAGGGGATCTAAAATTCACTGTTGAGGTGAAAGAAGCAGAAATAATCAGTGTATTTAAAACTCCCTCAATAGTTGTTGCCTAATGGAGCAAAGAAGTTCGTAAGTTCACAAGCTCAAAGGTTATAGGACCAGAATTAGGCCATTCGGCCCATCAAGTCATTCAATCATGGCTCATCTATCTTTCCCTCTCTACCCCATTCTCCGACCTTCTCCCCTTAACCCCTGACACCCGGAATGTGAGAATAGACTGGAATGGGCTGAAGACCTAGAGTTCCTGTTATTAATTTATTGCAGTGTTGATTATTATACATTTCTAGGTGCATTATGGCATTAGTAGGCCTTTTAAGACGGAAGCAAGTAAGAAGGTCATTGTTCCGTTAACGCTACAGATGACAATTAAACACTCTAGACTCTCTCGTCCTACTTTCCCACAAATCTCGAGCCATCTGCATGCTTCCTTGCCTCTCCAGTGAATGTCAGAGATTCATTGTCCTGCCCAACATCCCACGTAACCCGCCTCACTCTATCACTCACCAGATGAGGTTGAGCTGAGGTTGGCTGATTAGTATGTGGGGTGGGGAGTGGGGTGAGAATGGGGTTAGGAGGGAGAGATAGATCAGCCATGATTGAACGGCGGAGTAGACCTGATGGGCCAAATGGCCTAATTCTGCTCCTATCACTTATGACCTTATGAGCTGAATGATGATATTTATGCGCCTTTAATTTGCTTTCTCACTTCCTCATCTACTCCCACTTCTTCCTCACATTGTCCGCATTCATTCACTCCTATGCACTCTCTCTTTCTTTATTTCCTTCCATCTCTCTCTCTCCTCCCCTTTTCGCTCGCCCTATTTACTTCACTCTTCTCATCTTGTTTATCTCGTCATTCTTTCCTCCCCCTTCCTTTCCTCTTTCTTGCTTTGCCGTGCTCTCGCTCTTCTCCCTCTCTCCGTCCCTCTTTTCCTCCAATCACTCTCTCCCTGCCAATTCCTCTCTCCTTCCTACCCTTGGCTCTCCCTCGGTCACTGTTGGCCACAGGTAGACATGCAATGATGAAGCATTCCTGGTTATGTGTGTCACTACTGCCACCTTCTGGTTGCCGTCAGCTCTCTCCATAAAAGCACGGGGATTGGCGCGGTCAGGCCATTCGGCCCTTTGAATCTGCCCCACCTTCCGCCAAGATTACAGCTACTTTCTCATAGAATGTTCACAGAGGGCACAACAGCAGAGTTGCTGCCTTACAACGCCAGAGACCCGGGTTCGATCCTGACTACGGGTGCTGTCTGTACGGAGTTTGTACGTTCTCCCCGTGACCTGCTTGGGTTTTATCCGGGTGCTCCGGTTTCCTCCCCGCACTCCAAAGACGTACAGGTTTGTAGGCTAATTGGCTCGGTATAATTGTGCATTGTCCCTAGTGCGTAGGGTAGAGCAAGTGTACAGAGATCGCTGGTCGGCACGGACTCAGTGGGACGAAGGGCCTGTTTCTCGTCACGTTCAGTCTTCAGTCCTTTGGTTACTGTAGATGGTTTATATGCAACCAATAATATAGTTACCTCACTCCCATTAACCCCGCCCAGTTAACATCAATCATAACGCCTTCCCCTCAGTAGAAAAATGTAGCCGGTGCTTGAAGGTGTATGTAACACCCAGTGCTATCATAAAAGATGTTGTACACTTAAGAGCTTGTAAAGTTTTCATTTACATGGTGTCAAAGCTGGAAGATACTTGCGTCTCCTGTTTATCGGTTTTTATTTCTTTTTTTTGATTTGTGTTTTTTGTGCTTTGATCTCTTTGGCCATGGCGTCCTCTTGCAGAAAGCCCGAGCAGCTTGTCTTTGATGCTGACATCTCTGAGCGCTGGGCCACGTTTGAATTTGATTTCACACACTTTGTCAACGTCGCACACCGCGCTGATCCTGACTCCCTTAAAGCTTCCCTCCTCCTCAACCTTGTCGGACCTGATGCCATGAAGAGAGCCAGAACTTTCACCTACGCTCCAGCGGTCCTGGGCGTCGATGGTGCGGTGATTACTCCTGCAGAGTCTGCTGACACCCGCTTGCCTGCTACGTAAGTTCAGGGAGATTTGTGACCTGCCCTCGAACCGCATTCTAGAGAGGGCACGGTTCTTTACGAGGAGACAGTTGCCGGATGAACCTGTTGAATGTTTTATTGCTGATTTGCGTCATCTCGCCCAGCGGTGCCGTTTTGGCGACATGACAGACCAGCTCACTAGAGACATTTTAGTAACTGGCATGCGTGACCAGAAGCTGCGATGTGAGCTTTTGAGGGATCCGGATCTAACGTTGGACAAAGCGTCTTCTGACCTGACGACCTTCGCCACACCGTTCGGCAGATTCAAGTTCCTGCGAATGCCATTCGGCATCAATTCTGCTAGCGAGGTGTTCCAGCAGACGATGGAGCAATTATTCGCGGACCTGCCATGTGCCATCATCGTGGATGATATCCTGGTTTATGGGAAGGACATTGCCGAGCACGACCTGAACCTCCGCCGCGTCCTGGATCGCGCGCGACAGGCGAACCTGAAGCTGAATCCCAAGAAGTGCCGGTTTCGTGTCTCAGAAGTCACGTATGTTGGACATGTTTTCACCCCTAACGGACTAAAGCCCGACCCTTGAAGGCCGCTGCCATCTCCGAAATGGCAGCCCCCACCGACGTGCCAGGTCTGCAACGATTCTTGGGCATGGTGAACTACCTTGGCAAGTTTATACCAAACCTCAGTGAGCTGAGTGCTCCCCTGCGGCAGCTGACAAAAAAGGATATCGCCTGGGCCTGGCTCCCATATCACCAGCAGGCCTTTGACCGCCTCAAGTCGAAACTGATTAGCACTCCGACGTTGCGGTTCTTCGACGTGGGTCGCCCCATCACCGTCACCTGTGACGCTTCCAAGTTCGGCCTGGGTGCGGCCTGCCTTCAGTCTGTCGATGGATCGCTGCATCCCGTCTCCTATGCCTCCGCACCATGACGGACACCGAGCAGCGGTACGCTCAGATCGAGAAAGAGCTGCTCGCGGTGGTGTTCGCCTGCTCCAAGTTCAGAGACTTCCTGTTCGGCAGCAGATTTACGGTCGAAACCGACCACCAGCACTGGTGACAATCCTGAACAAAGCCGATTCACGCTGCCCCTGCCAGGCTGCAGCGTATGATGCTGCAGCTCCAGCGCTTCGACTTTGACATAATCTACAAGAAGGGCACCGAGATGCACATTGCGGACACCCTGTCGCGAGCCCCGCGTACCTCCTGCGCTCGCCACCCCTACGAAAACAGAGGACTTGCTCGTACTGGGCGTTAACTTTATTCCCACCAAGCAGCTACAGGTTTTGGCCGAGCACACCGCTGCCGATCCGGCCTTGCAGCAGCTTGCATCGGTGATTAAAGCAGGGTGGCCAACAAGCGCTCCGCCGCGCATCTGAAGCACAGCCTTTCTTCCTGGTCCGCGACGAACTGGTGCTCCAGGATGGCGTTATCGTCAAGGGACATAAAGTTGTGGTCCCGTCCTCCCTGTTTGACTTTTACTTTTGTGCAGCCCACAGCGGACACCCTGGGGTCGATGCAACGCTTGCCCACGCTCAGTGCCAATTCTATTGGCCTGGAATGGCCAAATATATCCGAGACCGAGTTTCTGCCTGCTCCACGTGCAACAGTCTTGCGCCGCACCAGCAGCGACAGCCCCTGCTGCAACAGCCCGCCCCTGCCTTGGCCTGGTCCTCGCTGGCTGCCGACATATTCGAGTGGCGTGGTAACCACTACCTTGTCCTGGTCGACTCGTACTCCAACTGGTTCGAAGTGGATTTGCTGACATCCCTCACGTCGGAGATGGTGATCCGAAAGCTGCGGAAAACACTTCTCCACTTTTGGGACCCCGGTCAGGCTGCAGACTGACAACGGCAGGCAGTTTACAAGCCGAGAATTCAAAAGCTTTGCCGGCAAGTGGAACTTCGTGCATTTCACCAGCAGCCCAGAGTACCCACAGAGCAACGGCCTAGCAGAACGGGCCGTCCGCAGCGCCAAGCTTCTGATGGAACAGGCGCGACTATCCAATTCTGATTTGTATTTGGATCTCCTGAACCTCAGGAATGTTTCCAGGATCCGGCCATGGGGTCCCCTGCTCAGCGTCTGATGTCCAGAACTACCAGATCCACCGTCCCGATTGCCCAGCCAGCTGAAACCTCGGGTGCTGGAGCCCGCCTCCGTGCAGAGGCGAATTCAAGAGAAACATGACAGCCAGCGGCGTTCCCACGATCGGTCGTGCAGACCACTCGATCCTCTGTTGCCCGGACAGGTTGTTCGTTTGCAGACCGCCAGTGGGCACTACCGTCTGGCCACCGTGGTTGGGGTGGCCGACTCACCTCGTTCGTATCTGGTCGACTGTGAGGGTTCCATCTACCGAAGAAGCCGACAACACCTGCTGGCGGTTAATGAGCCACAGCCGCAGCCCCCTGGGCCCTATGCCCCTCCACTCTCCTATCAGCAGCCGGCTGCCGCCCCGGCTGGTGTTCCTGCATGCCTCGGTCCCCGTCGCGGGCGCCTGGTTTCCCCTCTGCGCGGGTCCCCTGTTGCCGATCGCGGTTCTCCCTCTCCTGTTTCTCCCACCCCAATGCCCTTCCCTGGTTCCCGGCTGCCTTGCGTCCTCCTGCTTCTTCTGCTCTTTCGGGGGGAGGGGGAGACATCCGTACGCGCTCGGGCAGGATCAGTAAGCCGCCTGTTCGCTACGGCGATTTCGTTTAATTCTGCTGTTTAATTCGGTTGTCGTGACAACAATCTGTTTTTTTTGATTTCTAAGGGGAAGGATGTAGATGGTTTATATGCAACCAATAATATAGTTACCTCACTCCCATTAACCCCGCCCAGTTAAACATCAATCATAACGCCTTCCCTCAGTAGAAAAATGTAGCCGGTGCTTGAAGGTGTATGTAACACCCAGTGCTATCATTAAAAGATTTGTACACTTAAGAGCTGTAAAGTTTTCATTTACAGTTACAGTTCCATAGTTTCTTTGTTTTGGTATTTGTGATGCGCTCAGTTTTTCGTTAATGTCTGCAGATATCACGATGCCCTCTAACCGTGGTGCTTGAATGTTAGTTTTAAAATGCTGCTACTGGACTCGGCAAATCATTGAGAATTCAGTAATCCTACACGAGCAATTCCTCATAGCAGCACAGGCGCAGTCTGAGCGTCAGTGTCAGGAGATCCTTTGGACCCTTTTACAGGTGAGTGCCTCCATTTACTCCAGTGGAGGAAGGAGGAGATCTTACCGGATGAGGTTCCTCGCTGCATCTCATTGGGGTGTGATGACTGGGCTGAGAGAGTGTAGGTGAACGAGCCACTCAGTGTAGGTGAACCGTATGTCAAAAGCTGATGAAGATAGTGGTGTAGTTAGGGTAGGTGAAAGTAGAGTACAAATGCTTCACCCAGTTTCAAACCAGTAAGAGCTGCATTGCATCTCCAGCTCCATTCCCCACATGAACCTATAGATTTGTCATACATAATCTTCCCTGGTACTTCCCTTTGTCCAACACTGTCTGAGTCATTCCTCGGATTTATTTCCTGGTTTCTGTGCCTGGTGCCGGCGAAAGAGATACTCTCTTGTTTTATGTTCTCCTTTCAAACTGCCGTGGTTCCCTTCAATTTAAAGAGCTTTCAGAATTAAAAATCATCAATTTTCCCGATATGCAGACGCAGAGCAACAAACAGCATAAATCTGAGGTCCCGGAGGAGGCACTGCACCTGTTTGCTGCAGGGAGGGTTACTGTCGCATCCTCTGGCTGCGTCCGTCTATGAACTATTTGGGCAGCACGATGGCGCAGCGGTAGAGCTGCAGCCTTGCAGCGCCACAGACCGGTGTTCGATCCTGACTACGGGTGCCGTCTGTAAGGGGCTTGTACGTTCTCCCCGTGACTTGCGTGGGATTTCTCTGGATTCTCCGGTTTCCTCCCACGTCCCAAAGACCGGTCCACCAACGCAAGGTTTGTGGGCTAATTGGCTTGGTAAAATTGTAAATAGTCCCTAGTGTGTGTGTGTGTGTGTGTGTGTGTGGATAGTGTTGGTGTGCGGGGATCGACACAGACTCGGTGGGCCGAAGGGCCTGTTTCCACACTGTATTTCTAAGCTAAACTAAACTAAACCAAGTAATGAGAGGGTAGAAGTCAGCCAAGGCTCATAACAGAGCCATCAGAGTACATGCCCTGTCCCCTCTCCTTTACTCTCTCTACACCAATGAGTGCACCTCCACAGACTCCTCTGTCAAGCTTCTCAAGTTTGTGGATGACACAGTCTTTGGAATGTGGGAGGAAACCGAAGATCTCGGAGAAAACCCACGCAGGTCACGGGGTGAACTCCGTACAGACAGCACCCGTAATGGTGATCGAACCCGGGTCTCCGGCGCTGCATTCGCTGTAAGGCAGCAACTCTACTGCTGCGCCATCGTGACCGCCCACTTGTAAGTAATTTGCATCTGTGCACAGTAGACAAACCTGTGCGCCGATTTGCAACCTGCCTCGGTGAAATTATATCCATAGTTTCACCAATCTGCAAGAAACCTTTCTGGTTTCCTGCTCCAAATTTTCCAGCTTCATGGTCCGTTATTCCCATCTGTGAGCGAAAGCCAATTTGGTCCCGTCTCAACATCCCCTCTTCTAACTAAAAATCAGAAAGGATGGATAACAAAGGCAGAAGCCCTTCAAGATTTGGACTGCACTACGGATGTTGGTGTAGAGCAGTTTGATCCAATTTCTGATTCCCTCCCCAAAACCCATTTTGGAGAGCACGTCCTCATGTACGTGTGCGAAATCCTGTCGAAGGCCTTCTCCTGGTCCAAGCTGACTAGGCAGGCATCCACCCGTCTGTCCTGCACGTAGGCGATGGTATCTCTCAGCAGCGCTAGGCTGTCTGAGATTTTCCTGCCAGGTAACAGCACAGGTTTGGTCCGGGTGGATCACCTGTCCCAGAGCAGACTTGACCCGGTGGCGATGGCCTTGGACAGGATCTTGTAGTCCACATTCAAGAGTGTTATGGGTCTCCAATTCTTTATGTCCTTCATCTCCCCCTTCTGCTTGTAGATTAGGGTGATGTTGCCCTTCCTCATGGAGTCTGACATGCTACCTGCCAGAAGCATGTTGTTGTACACTTCGAGCAGGTCCGGCCCCATCCAGTCCACAGAGCCAAATACAACTCAGCCGGTAAGCCATCGCTTCGGGAGTTTTATTCGAGTCAAAGGAACGGATGGAGCCAGTCAGCTCCTCTAGGGTCAGTGGTTGGTCAGACTCTCCCGCTTGCTGTCCTCCAGACCTCCGTGATTGAGGACAGGAAGTTCTGGGAGGAGGTACTGTCTGTGGTCTTTTGGTCATACAAATCTGTGTAAAAGGATTTGCAGATCCTCAGCACGTCTGTCTGTGAGGATGCTTACCGTGCCGTCCTCCTCCCTAAGGCTGTTCATCACAGAGCTCCCCCCTGCAGACAGTTTCCCTGTAAGGTCTGGAGTTAGGCAGGGTTGCCCTCTCTCTCCTGTCTTGTTTGTCTGCTGTATTGAACCTTTTGCTGAATCCATCAGGAAGGATGCGGGCATAAGAGGAGTGACATTGCCAGCAGTGGGGGCATTCAAGTAAAGACCTCCCTGTACATGGACGATGTCGCTGTCTTCTGCTCGGATCCAGGGTCGGTTCGCAGACTGATTAGTATCTGCGACCAGTTTGAGTCGGCCACGGGAGCCAGGGTGAACCGCAGGAAGAGCGAGGCCATGCTCTTTGGCAACTGGCCTGACAGATCTTCCGTCCCCTTCACCATCAAGCCTGACTTCTTGAAGGTGCTGGGGATCTGGTTCGGGGGGGCTGAGGCATGTAACAAAAATTGGCTGGAGCGGATAGCCAGGGTGGGGAGGAAGCTGGAGCTGTGGAGGCAACGCTCCCTCTCCATAACGGGAAAGAATTTGGTCATCAGGTGTGAGGTGCTCTCGGGGCTGCTGTACTTGGCACAAGTGTGGCCTGTCCCTCCCTCATACGCCACAGGGATCACCCGGGCCATCTTCCACTTCATCTGGGGGTCGAGGATGGACCGGGTGCGACGGGCTACAATGTACATGTCGGCAGACAACGGGGGTAAAAGCGTGCCCAACGTCGCCCTCATTCTGATGGCCACCTTCGTGTGTGGCTGCATCAGGCGGAGTGTAGAGCCAAGGCACGTGGGCACCAAGTGTCACTACCTGCTGAGGTTCTACCTGTCCCGGTGTTGAGAAGGATGGGCCTGGCGCAGGTGCCAGGCAATGTGCCAGTCAGCTGGACATTGCCGCCCCATCTGTCGTCGGTGGAAGGGTTCTTCCGGACCAAACACCTTTGACCACATGTCCATCGGGCAGTGGTCGCACAGATGCCTGCAGGCACTGCAGGGAAAGGACTCTATGGACCCGGTGGCGTGGTTCCCTGAGCAGACTGCCCAGCTCGTCTGGCAAAATGCCTCATCGCCAGAACTCACCAACAAGCACCAAGACCTGGCTTGGCTGGCGGTGAGGGGAGCCCTCCCAGTCAGATCCTTCCTGCACCGTCGGAACCTCACTACCAGCGCACGTGCCCTCGGACGGCTGCTATGGCGAGGAGACGGTTGCCCACCTCTTCACAGAGTGTGGGTTTGCTAAAAGAGTCTGGAGAAAAATGCAAGGGTCCCTGGTACGCTTTATCCCGAACAGCTCCGTCACAGAGGACTCTGTGATTTACGGACTGTTCCCAGGGACACATTCAGAGACTGACATCGAGTGCTGCTGGAGGGTCATCAACTCGGTAAAAGACGCCCTTGGTCTGCCCGAGCATTGTTCACCACCCAGCAGAGCGAGATGTCCGTCAGGGAATGTTGCCGACTGGCCCGCTGCAGGACTGCAGGAGTACGTGCTGAGGGAACGCACTGAAGCTCGGTGCAGCCAACGCCAAGGCTCGGTGGGGGAGGGCCACAGTCTAACGCCCCTTCCGCTGCTGGACATGGGGGGGGTACAGTATTGTGGAGACGCCCCTCAATATAAGGGAAGGTATCCCACGCCATTGTGGCATGAGTGGGGGACTGATTTGTGGAAACTTTGGGAAAAAGAAAATGTCTAAACTGTATTGATCTATTGTACAGCCTCCGAAAATGTCGGATGGATTTTCCGCAAGGTTAATGTATTGTATATATTTATCATTCGAATAAAGTATATTTTGAAATATAAAAAAAACAAAGGCAGAAGCCCGTCAAGATAAATCTACCCCAACTCATCGAGTCCATCAGATAGTTCCAATACCCTGTGTGCCACAAGACCAAGTCTACTGACACCATCAAAACTTTGCTAATCACTGGAAAAGACTCCCAAACTAATAACATTCCAGGTTGATTTGAGAGATAAAGTCTGGGAGATTTCTTCCTGGGCCTTTAGGGAATTGAAATTACTCCAGGAGATCAATATAATGTTGCATTAACAGGTGAACCTCCGCTTCTATTGGGTGATGTCCATCCGACCAGCTCCTCTCACCTGGAAATACCTCAATAATACTGGACATTGGCCCAGCGAGATCTAATGAGGTGATTGCCTCCGAAGATAGGGATAAAAATATAAAGCTGTTAAAGCTGTTTTCAATAGCAAACATCCATATTTCCATATTCCTTTACCATATTGCCAGGATCGAGTGGATGTGGAGAGGATGTTTCTGCTAGTGGTCTGTGTGATGGACTGGGCAACATCACAATTCCCTGCAATTTGTTTGCGGTCTTGGGCAGAGCGGTTCCTGTGGTGCATCTCTAGAATAGTGAAAGGCCTGGAGAGACAGGATGTAGAGAGTTGGATTGTTTCCACTAGTGTGAGCGTCTCGGACCAGAATAAAATCAGAAAAAAAAGGTTATACTTTTAGATAGGATATGAGGAGGAATTGCTTTAGTCAGTAGGTGGTGAATCTGTGGAATTCATTGCCACAGACGGCTGTGGAGTCCAAGTCAATGGATATTTTTAAGGCGGAGATTGACAGATTCTTGATTAGTAAGGGTGACAGGGGTTATGGGGTGAATGGGAGGGAAAGATAGATCAGCCATTGAATGGCGGAGTAGACCTGATGGGCCGAATCGCCTAATTTTCCCCTATAACTTATGAACTGATGAATATACAGAAGGTGTTTGTGTCTGCTCACAGGGCAATTTCATTCCCCAATAGTTCACCCCGTGACCAATTCTCCCATCGACTCCTCCCAGATTCCACCCCTGACCTGTACACAAGGGGCAAGTTACTGTGACCAATTTACCTCACAATCTACACGTCTTGGGGATGAGGGAGGAAACTGGGGTACCTGCAGGAAATCCACACGGCAACAGGGAGGATGTGCAAAGTCCACACAGAGGCCACTGGAAATCAGGGGAGGTCTAACTGTGCATCAAACTCAAGTTTTATCTATCCTTAACTTATGAAAGATTGTGGTGAGAGGTCATTGACCTGAATCGATGGGCCAGAGTTGGACAGGCCCATTGCCCATGCCGCACACTCTCCACCACACAATGATCATCCATGGGCAACAAAACCTCCTTCAATCCATGGATGGTCGACGTAGAGACCTTCATCTCCCAGCCGTAGCTCTTTATGGGACTGAATGTCATAGAGTCATACAGTGAAACAGTGCGGAAACGGGCCCCTGCGGCCCAACTTGCCCACACCGGCCAACATGTCCCAGCTACACTAGTCCCACCTGCCCACGCTTGGTCCACATCCCTCCAAACTTGTCCAGTCCATGTACCTGTCTGACTGTTTCTTAAATGTTTGGAGAAACGTGCCGTTATACTCAACCCATCTCAGCCCAAACACAAACACAGATGAAAAATGGCACGTGGATTTCCATATGGACCACGTGAATGAAGTGGAAAGAAAAACTGTTTAGTTCAGTTTAGTTTATTAACACGTGTACCGAGGTACGGTGAAAAGTTGATTACATGCTTGCTAACCAGAGACACGTTGAATACATGATTACAATCGATCCATTTACAGCGTATAGATACTTGATAAGAGTTTAAAATAATATATATAAAAATAAATATATATAATTATTAATTATGTTAATTAATTCTATTAATTCCAAATACCATCTTTTTATGCCACTAACACTGCCAGCTTGTTGGTTGGCACTTTAGGTAAATAATTCTATGAATGCACATTGTTCAGAGTCTTCGGATTAAACCAGCATCTGCGGTTCATTCCTGGACATTTTACTTGTCTCACTTCAATCAGAATCCATAAAGAAATGACCCATGACCTGCATGTTGTCAGTCGTTGTACGCTTGTGAAAGCAAGATATTCTTTGAAGTGTCGTTCATCACAGGATGTGCAATGCTCTTTGACTGTGACATTATAGCAATCGTTTACCCTTTTCCACATAATCTCTCCCTGGGGAAAATGATTAGACCTGACCCAGAAGGGATTCTTTCAGATCCTTATGTTTTACTTCAGCAATAAAACTGCCTGGTGTAATTACACGCTTTGTACAGCTCAGACACCCTCGGGCTTTGAGTAGGGTACATAGTGAGAGTGGTGATCACAGGGTCCTAATTTACAACAAAACTATCTCTATGGTAATAATGAAGGTAAATTAAGGCCATTATGTTCTAGCCCTGGAGCTTCCGTCTCTCCCGTTCCTCGCAGTTCTTTTAGTTTAGTTTAGTTTTACTTGAGTTTAGGGATACAGCGCGGAAACAGGCCCTTCGGCCCGCCAAGTCCGCACCGACCAGCAATATCTTTATTATCATTTTTCCTGAGTACTTACATACCCAGAGGAAACGAAAAAACGTTGCTCAACCAGTGTCCATTCAGTGTGCGGTAAAAAATAAATAGAAATAAAAAAAAAAAACATATATCATGAGTTCCAATTGGCAGCGGCACGACAATGGCTCTGCTTCAGTGTGTCCAGGTTGGTGGTTGGTGCGCGATACTTTGGCAGGGGGCAAAGTCCGTTTATCAGTCTAATTGCCTGCGGGAAGAAGCTGAGGAGCATCCTGCTGGTTTTGCAGCTGATGCTCCTGTACCTCTTCCCAGATGGCAGGATGGAGAATATGTGATGCGATGGGTGGTAGGGGTCTTTGATGATGGAGATGGCTCTGCTGATACATCTCTTCCTGTATATGTCCAGCAGGAAATATAAACGCTATCCTACACACACTGCTCCACTGTAAATTCTGGTTCCAGATACAGATTGCCCCCATTGGCCCCAATGTGCCCTACATTTTCTCATGGTTATTCTTCTGACCTCAAAATACTTAAAAGAATTCCTGTGGATTTACATGGATGCTCTCTATCAATGATTTCTTCTGACCATCTATTTTCTTCACTGCCTCCCACCACTTTTTATGCTCATTACAGCCCCCCCCCCCCTCATTAGTTCTCTCTATTGTTATATGCTTCCTTCTTTTTTTTTATCCAACCCTCATTATCCCTTGTCATCCAGGGTTCACTGTACTCATTGCCCTTGGCTTTCACCCTGACCCGTACATGGTGGGCCTGTGCTCTCAATATTTCTCCTTCGAATGCTTCCCACGAGACAGATATAGCTGCACAAAGGCGCTCCCCATCTACCTTTCACAGGTCTTCCCCTATGTTAATTTTAAGACCTTTAATCCTGCTCCAGCCATAACCTTTTCCATGACATCATTAAAATATACGGGGTTATGGTCACCATTTGATGCCCCACTGACACTCCCTTCACTTGACCAGCTACATTCTACAAGATATGGTCCAGTAATGCTCTACCCCTTGTTGGTCTTTCTTGGAGTCATAGAGTGATACAGTGTGGAAACAGCCTCTTTGGTCCAACCTGCCCACACCGGCCAACAATATCCCAGCTACACTAGTCATACCTGCCCGCGTTTGGTCCATATCCCTCAAAACCTGTCCTACCCATTTACTTGTCTAACTGTTTCCTAAATGTTTCGATAGTCCCTGCCTCAACTACCTCCTCTGGCAGCTCGTTCCATACAATACAATACAATACAATACAATACAATACGGTGTTATTCGTCACATTGCACATAAAGTGCAAGTGAAATGGATTTGCCAGCAGCGGTACAATGATAAAGAACACCCAAAACACACAAAAAATTTAACATAAACATCCATCACAGCATTCATCACTGTGGTGGAAGGCACAAAATTTGGCCAGCCCTCCTCCATTTTCCCCCGTGGTCGGGACCTCAACCTTCCGTAGCCGTTGCTGCGGGCGTCCAAATGTACATTCAGGTAAAAGTCCAGGTATGTTCTTCCCCACCGGAGACCGCGGCTTCAGGTTGGTGTAGGCCGCAGGCCGGCGGTCGAAGATTTAAAGTCCCCGCCGTGCCGCAGCCAGAAGCACCGCGGACTGCAGGGCCGGCGGTCGGAGCTCCCCTCCAGGGGTGATGGGTCCCCGCCGTGCCGCAGCCAGAAGCACCGCGGACTGCAGGGCCGGCGGTCGGAGCTCCCCTCCAGGGGTGATGGTAAGTCCACGCCGGGCCCACGGTAGAAGTAGGCCGCTGGCCGACGGTCAGAGCTTCTTCTCCTCCCGGGTCCCCACGAGGGATCCCGGGCTCCGGACGCCGTCAGCTGGAGCTCTGCAGACCGCGGCTTCAGGCTGCTGGCTGCCGCGGGCCAGCGAACGGAGCGCTCCTCTCCGGCGAACCCCGGCGAGGGCTCACCCGCTCCACGACGAGAGTCCGCGCTGCGCCCGCCGCTGAAGCCCCAGGCGCGTCTCCGGGAAAGGCCGCCCAATCCTCGATGTTAGGCCACGGGGGAGGCGACCTGGAAAATGTCGTCTCTCCATGGAGGCGACCAAAACGGTTTCCCCCTTACCCCCCCACACCACCCCCCACACAAGACACACAAAGAAACATTAAAAACATACATTAAAACACACTAAAAAAAAAAAAAGTTGAAAAGACTAACATGCTGCTGACAGGGCTGCCGGCTTGCAGCGCCCCCACCGACCAAATACCCCCACCACCCTTTGTGTGAAAAAGCAACCCTCAGATTCCTCTTAAATCTTTTCCCCTTCACCTTAAACCTGTGTCCTCTGGTCCTCGATTCATCTACTCTGGGCAAGAGACTCTGTGCGTCTACCCGATCTATTCTGCTCATGATTTTGTACACCTCTATAAGATCACCCCTCATCCTCCTGTGTTTAACTCAAGGCAATCCCGGTTAAAATTTTGGAAACCGTAATTCCACAGTACGATGAGCCTATTTTTATTACGTCTCTCTGATATTTGCCTGTTCTTTTAAGAGAGGCCTTGAATAAGCCACCAGCAAAGCAATGGCATTTATTTTTATAGATGACAAACTGCAATGGGCCCAGCTCCAGATCCTGAGGCACACCACTAGTCACAGGCCTCCAGTCTCACAAACAACCATCCATCATCACCCTCTGCTTCCTTCCATGAAGCCAATTTTCTGTCCATTCTGATATCTCTCCTTGGATCCTGTGCGATCTAATCTTCCAAAGCAGCCTACCATGTGGAACCTTGTCAAATGCCTTGTGTACAAAAGCATGAGAGGAATAGATCAGGTAGACGCACAGAGTCTTTTGCTCAGAGTAGGGGAATCGAGAACCAGAAGAAGGGTCTCAACCCGAAACATCGCCCATTCCTTCTCTCCAGAGATGCTGCCTGTCTTGCTGAGTTACTCCAGCATTTTGTGCCTATCTTCGACTTAAACCAGCATCTGCAATTCTTTCCTAGACATAGGTTGAAGGTCAGGTGGAAAGATTTAATAGGAACCTGAGGGATAAGGTTTTTACGCAAAGGGTGGTGGGTGTATGGAAGGAGCTGCCGGAGGAGGTAGTTGAGACAGGGACTATCGCAACGTTTAAGGAACATTTAGACAGGTACACAGATAGGACCGGTTTAAAGGGATATGAGCCATGTGCAGGCAGGTGGGACTAGTGTAGATGGGGTATGTTGGTCGGTGTGGGCAAGTTGGGTCAAACTGTACACTGTATGACTTTATGAATCTATGACTCCTCTGGATGAAGAAATTACCAAGATTGACTGAATGGATTATTTAAGTAAAGTAGACAATTAGGATGGATTTTGTCGTATTCACCTCAAGGGTAAATGCAATTTAAGTTCCTTGCCGGTACTGTTACAATGCTTCATTGTCCAGATTGTGACAGCCACTTTCTCAGCACTAAACTGTACCAGCTTACGTTCATCTCGGGCTCACCAATCCTGAAGTCTCAACACCAATTAAAGACCCTTTACCATTACTTCAGCTTGGTCAACTAACAGCACAATATAGGTGTGAACATGAAGTAATTAAATCTACCATCAGCAGATGAAGTGGACAGCCCTTTGTTTGGTTGGCCACAGCTCATGTTTATCTGTTTCTCAGCTGACGGAATCTTGGATTCGTGTTCTTTACAAAGCTGATAGCGCCTACCAGTAGGAACTAATCAAACATCTGTCGATCAAGCTCCCTTAGTTTATTTCACCACAGGCTGCAGGCAAACTGGAATGAATCCCAGCAGTGTAACGTTCACCCCGTTATAATTGGAAGTCATGTGGCAGGCAAAGCCTGGGTAGACACCAAATGCTGGAGTAACTCAGCGGGACAGGCAGCATCTCTGGAGACAAGGAATGGGTGACTTTCAGGGTCGAGACCCTTAGTTTAGTTTAGTTTAGTTTAGTTTCGTTTCGATATACAGTGCGGAAACAGGCCCTTCGGCCCACCGGGTCCGCGCCGACCAGCGATCCCCGCTGCACACACTAGTGACAATTTTTTACATTTACCAAGCCAATTAACCAACAAACCTGTACGTCTTTGGAGTGTGGGAGGAAACCGAAGATCTCGGAGAAAACCAACGCAGGTCACGGGGAAAACGTACAAACTCCGTACAGACGGCCCCCGTAGTCGGTATTGAATCCGGGTCTCCCACGCTGCAAGAGCTGTAAGACAGCAATTTTACCTTTGCGCCACCATGTCACCCTTCTTCAGACTCGACCTGAAACGTCACCCATTCCTTCTCTCCAGAGATGCTGCCTGCCCCGAGTGAGTTACTCCAGCAGTTTGTGTCTATCTTCCGTGTAAACCTGCATCTGCAGTTACTTCTCCGTGGATTGTCACCTTGTCGTGGTGGAGAAGGCTTGTGTGGTCCTGAGATCATGAGAGCAATGCTCCCGGTAGGGCCACCCATGGCGGTAAGGTCGAGGGGGAAGACTCTGACAAAGGGCAATCCAACCAAGACTTCAATGGTGGAACGGGCGGAGGATGTTGGCTGACCTTAGTGAAGCGTTGCAACGGGTCTCCGGTCGTCTTGGACTCCATGCCACTGGATCCCGACCCAGATCTGTCAAGGACAGTGTGGTGGCTGTTTGTGCACCAGTCTCCCCACGTTGAACAAAGTCGTGCACTGGCTTCTTCCAACCCTGGAGACACCCATGGTCAGCCATGACTGAGGGGGGGCCTAAGAAGTTCCTTCCTGGACAAAGCCTGGATGTTGCCATGGCATTGGTCTTGGCTCATGCATTTCCCCACTCTGCTTCAGCAAGTCGTGGGTTCAAGCCCCACTCCTGATCACATAAACCAACAGGGTTATACTCAAGTACAATACCAAGAGTGTGCTATATCTTCGAAGATGCCTTAAGCCTATGGTTCATGGGCCAACAAGTGAGAATGAAGTGAGAATCCAAAAAAAAACATCGGATGCTGGAAATCTAAAATTAAAAGCAGAAAATTCTGGAAATGCTAAATGGATCATTCTGCATCCGTGGGTAGAGAAACAGTCTCAACGTTTCAGATCAAAGATCCTTTGTCAGGCTTGGGAAGTGGGCAAAAATGCTGCAGGAAAGGTAGGGTGGGGGGGGGGAGAGGGGTGTCTTCAATAGGGTGACTGGGAATCAGCTGTAAATAGAATTACCTGGTCAGTGAACAAATAGGAACAGGTTGAAAGTGAGAAGGTGGATAGAAGGACGTAGACAGAAGAATGTAGGGTCGTGCGCTGCTTAGCAGAAAGACGAGCCTTGGCGGATTAGACTGAGCTTGTCCTCCACTCCCAGTGAGAATGAAAAACAAGTTGATCCAATGTCACAGGTAGACAAAATTGCAGGAGAAACTCAGCGGGTGCGGCAGCATCTATGGAGCGAAGGAAATAGGCAATGATTTGGGCCGAAACCCTTCTTCAGACTGCAGAACGGTTTTGGCCCGAAACGTTGCCTATTTTCTTCGCTCCATAGATGCTGCCGCACCCGCTGAGTTTCTCCAGCAATTTTGTCTACCTTCGATTTTCCAGCATCTGCAGTTCCTTCTTAAACATTTGATCCAATGTCACACGTGGACGACTGATTCAGACAGAAAGTTACCTGAAGGTGGGGAAGTCAATATTGAATCTAGGTGGCTGCAATGTGCCCGGACGGAAGATGAGGTGCTGTTCCACAGACTGCCATTTCAGGGTGGGAATGGGGTGGAGGATTTACATGGCAGGTAACAGGAAACTCAGTGACACTCTTATATTCTGAAAGGTCCAGAGAGGATTGAGTCCATCAGATTGAGGGGTCCTGTACTGGAGTGAATTGCAGTGTTATACAGCGTATGAAAAAGACACGCATGCCATTGGGCGTACATGTCCTACCCAAGCTGAGTCTGCGAGACACCAGAAAGACTAGAGCTCATAGACACAGTTGTAGCTCTATTACTGTAGAAACATAGAAACATAGAAATTAGGTGCAGGAGTAGGCCATTCGGCCCTTCGAACCTGCACCGCCATTCAATATGATCATGGCTGATCATCCAACTCAGTATCCTGTACCTGCCTTCTCTCCATACCCCCTGATCCCTTTAGCCACAAGGGCCACATCTAACTCCCTCTTAAATATAGCCAATGAACTGACCTCAACTACCTTCTGTGGCAGAGAATTCCACAGACTCACCACTCTCTGTGTAAAAAGATCTTCTCATCTCGGTCCTAAAAGACTTCCCCCTTATCCTTGAACTGTGACCCCTTGTTCTGGAGTTCCCCAACATCGGGAACAATCTTCCTGCATCTAGCCTGTCCAACCCCTTAAGAATTTTGTAAGTCTGTATAAGATCCCCCCTCAATCTCCTAAATTCAAGCGAGTACAAGCCGAGTCTATCCAGTCTTTCTTCATATGGAAGTCCTGCCATCCCAGGAATCAGTCTGGTTCTGTAGCGATTGGTAAATGCAAAATTCTATGGCTACAATCAAGGAATAGGTGACGATTCGGGTCGAGATCCTTCTTCAGACGACCCAAAGCATCACCTAATCCTTTTCTCCAGGGATGCTGCCTGACCCGCTAAGTTACTCCAGCATTTTGTGTCTATCCTCTGTGTAGACCAGCATCTGCAGTTTGTTCCTATACATTGTGACTACAGCACAATACCTGAGAAGGTGAGCGAAAGTATAACGTGGCGGAAAAAACAGGACAAATGGCTCCCTCCATGTTACAAAGTGTCGCAACCAAGGCATGGGTGGATGAAGCACTGACACCATTTTAGATGGAGTCAGTTGACGGCCCATCTGAACAAAAGGCATAAAACCTGAGTTAAAAAGCAAGCACTGCATTAGCATGAGGCCTCCACGGGAAGAGATAAGCCAGAGATGGGGGCAAAGTGTGTGCGACAATAGTGGCATAAAGTGATTGCAAAAATGCTGAGAGGCGTTGAGTTAGAATCTGGTAAAATAACACGGTGATATTTTCCAAAAGTCGACAGTAATTTAAGTTAATAACATCAGTAAAGATTGGACTTTTCAATATATTCAAAGAAAATTAAGTTCATTTTTTTGAAATCCAGAGGTTTATAGTGTTGGCTATTTTTGTTCCTGCACATGAAGTTTTTTTTTTGCTAATTCCAATACTGGAGGCTATTCAGCCCAATGAGTCTAGGCTAACTCCCACCACAACAATTTAATCAGACCTTTTTGACATCCCCTATTTCCTAGGAGCTTTCTTTACTTTAGACTTCAGACTTTAGAGATACAGAGCAGTAGCAGGCCCTTCTGCCCACGCCATCTCTGGCGCTGTATGGCAGCAACTCTACCGCCGCGCCACTGTGCCGCCCTATATAAGATAGTGAATTCACTGGATGTTAGAATAACAAGAACCCACAGCGAAGGAGGAAGGTGGGAAGTTCAGCAGAGAGGGCTGTAGCACTGGGTTAGACTCCGCAAATATAGGAAAAGAGCACGGTGTCCAGGAGATCTCAATTATTCATGGCTGAATCAAGATCAGATTCAAGCGGCTTCCTTCAGGGAGGATTGAGTTTCAATGCAGAGGCAATTCAAGAATTCTAACGATCTCATGGCTGACATTACACTAAACCTCGACCTATTGATGTTCAAAGCCTGCCAATGAAGGCAGGAAACCCCTTCTGGCTGGAGTGAAGGAACTGGAAATAATCCAGAAAGAGAAAGTCAAAGACAAGTGGCTTTCAACTACAAAAGGGTCAGTGCAGAACCAAAAATGTCCAGTGCCCAAGACGTGAGAAAAGTGTGACGAATGGGAGATTTTAAATTCATTTGAATTTGAAAATGTCAATTGGGGTTCTTGGGAATATATAGGAAATAATTGCAACTATTGCAGATGTCAACAGATGCATTAGTCTGAGATAGGTTTGGGGTTACAATTATTGTTTTGCAGCAAAGCCTCTTAAGGTTAAGTGTGGTCAAGATATCAACTATAGCATAGATATGTGAGTAGTTACATCTGAAACCTTTGGAGAGGTGAACTGTTGAGATTATCAGTACTAGGACCAAAAAATGCAGAGATGCTAAATTAAATTTATAGTGTAGAGTTCATAATTCAGTGGGATAGAAAATTAATATAAATATAGTTAGTATATATATAATTGCTTTAGTGAATCATCAATTAATTATTACATGGTATATGCACTTGTATAAATTCACTTGCATGTTTATACACTGAATAATTTAATACACATAGGCAATTGTTATTGAAATAGTCTTTTAATTTCATTTTAAAAGGAACATAATGGAATATATATTGAGTGTTGAGTTTTAAGAATTGCAGGTACTGTATTGAGTGACTTTGTAAATTGCTCGTTTCTAAGCTTGCCCCCCAGTCCAGTTTCAGTAAAAACACTGAATCAAGCATTTGAAACAACTAAATTTTATTTTAACAAAAGCGTGTTACAGTTCAACTACTGTACCTATCCCACCGCGGGTTCGATCCTCGTAGCTGCCCCTTCAAACCCTCTAGGCCTCGCTCAGACAGAGACAGCGCAGAAGTTCATGCAGTCCCAAGTGCTCTCCCAGAAGATCGACGCTGGACCTCGTGGCAGCGGACTTTTATATGTCCCGGGACCTCGAGGGGCCGAACCACATGGGGGTGGTCTCTTAATAACCCAATTACAGATATTGATTAACCCCATACATAATTGACATTTCCCTAACCCAATAATACAGCAGCTCAATACATTGTATTCAAACCGGACTTTGCAAGGAAAAGCCAACTTAGAAACATTTACCCTGATCTGCAAGAAACCCAGACAAGACTCAATACCTCATCCAATCAACACTCGGAAAAGTCGAACTCTGCAACATTATTTACAATTATTTACAAGGCGTAGGTTTGGTTTGCAGCCATCCAATCCATTCTATGCATTTTGCACCTATTTGACAGGGTCTGCAGATGTTCTTATTCTTTGCTTGCAAATTGTATCTAAGCTCTAGACATACTAGCACCTCTCCGCAGCTTGGCCCAGCTCTGCAGAGAGCAATTCCAGATTGACCAAATCTCCCAGCAGCCCTGAAGCTTTTACCCCATTTTTAAGTTCTAGCCTCCCCAATTTAGCCATGATTAACAATTTTTGCTACAGTTCTGTACCAGCCACAGTTTTCCAGTGAAACGGATAAGATTGAAGGGGGGGCCTGGGAAAGAACCACGCAAGTTAAAATGAGGCATAAGAACCAGGGCCCGAGGTGTGTAAGGGAGCATGGGATCAGGGACCCTGGAAGGCAGAAGGAGCAACAAAACCCTTCAAAGGTGGGAGGTCATTACCCGTGATGGATTGAGCAACGTCTACCATTTTCTGCAGCCTGCGATGTCATTAAAATGTTTGAATTTCCGATTAAAAAGGTTGTGGACTAGTCTGAAGAAGGGTCTTGACGCGAAACGGCACCCATTCCTTCTCTCCAGAGATGCTGCCTGTTGCCGTTGAGTTACTCCAGCATTTTGTGTCTATCTTGTGATGTAACCAGTATGCTCTCCACCATATATCTGTAGATGTTCAATAGAGCATTCAGCGACATGTCGAACATGTGCTGGTGAGCTTTCTTTATGATTATATCAATGTGCTGGGCCCAGGTAAATATCATCAGGTAGACACAACCTGCTGGAGTTACTCAGTCTGAAGAAGGGTCTCGACCCGAAATGTCACCCATTCCTTCTTTCCAGAGATGCTGCCTATCCCGCTGAGTTGCTCCAGCAGTTTGTGTCTACCTTCGATTTAAACCAGCATCTGCAGTTCTTTCCTACGCACTAAAGATCATCAGAGATGTGTTCAGCCAGGAGCCTGAAGCTGTTGTCTCTCGGAAAGCAGATAGCGGATTATTGTAGTTTGTCTACCTCAAAGGCTAAATCAATTGTCCTGTAATTTAAGATGAAGATAGACACAAAAAGCTGGAGTAATTCAGCCGGACAGGCAGCATCTCTGGAGAGAAGGAATGGATGACATTTCGAGACCTTTCTTCAGGTCCTGTAATTTGTTTGGTCTAGCCCTCCCTCCCTTTTCAAAGAACAGCACAATTGTATAACAAAGCTAGCAACTTCCAGCTCCACACCTCGACGACACTGATTTTCACCAAGTTGTTAAAGTTAATGCAAGAATCCTGTGTTTCTAATTCCAGCTCCAGCAACTGTGACAGGAAACCTTCCAGTTATATGTCACCATAAAATACAATGCTTCACATTCAGTAATCTGCTTTTGAAATGCAGCCACTGCTAATTTCTGTTCACGTTGGGAGAGCGCAGGAGAACCATCTGAAATTACTGGCAGATTTGAACAGCTCCAACCTTTCTTCTCAGAGGTGAGGGGTTTACCTGAGGCAAGATTGGCACCTGGACAAGTGGCCAGAACCAAAATACAGAAGTGATTAGCACCGTCTAATAGAGTTCCAGATAAGTACCATAGACGCTGTCCCTTGACATCTTCCTTCATTAATTACTGGTGAGAAAAGATGAAATTGATAGCCAATTTTAGATTTTGATACCACAATAGCTGAGGTACAGTGGTGCATGAGTAGAATTGCTGCCTAATAACGCCAGTGACACAGGTTTGATCCTGACAATGGGTGCAGTTGTATGGAGTTTGTAGATTCCCCCTGCGACCTGTAGGTTTTCTCCCTGTGCTCCGGTTTCGTCCCACATTCCAAAGACGTGCAGGTTTGTAGGTTAATTGGTTTCTGTAGATTGTCGCGAGTGTGTGGGAGAGAACTAGTGTACAGGTGATTGCTAGTCAGCATGGACTCGGTGGGCCAAAGGGCCTGTTTCCCAGGGGATATGTTGAGAAGGCAGAAACGGGGTACTGATTGGCGATGATCAGCCATGATCACATTGAATGGTGGTGCTGGCTCGAAGGGCCGAATGGCCTACTCCTGCACCTATTGTCTATTGCCTATTGGCCATGTTGTACATCTAAACTACCATAACCTAATAGCATGGTGCAGTTCAAGGGATCCCAAGATCCTAAGTATATTTGTGTGTACATAAAAATAATATGTTTGGTTCAATTTTATATCAACAATTTGAATTTATTTCACATAAATATTACGGACAACTTATGGAACCTTGTCAAAATGGATTTCAAACTGGAAGGAGGATATTAAGAGAGAATGGCTGAAAAAGTATGTTTTAACAAGGCTTTAAAAGGAGTGGATAGGTAAGATAAAAGGCAGCACAGTGGCTCAGCTGGTAGAGCCGCTGCATCACAGTGCCAGTGACCCTGGTTCAATCCTGACCTCAGGTACTGTCTGTGTCGAGTTTGCATGTTCTTCCTGTGACCGCGTGGGTTTCCTCCAGGTGCTTCTGGTTTCTGCCCACATTCCGAGGACCTGTGGATTTGTAGGTTAATTGGCCTTCGTAAATTACCCCTAGCGTGTAGGAAGTAAATGAAAAAGTGGGATAACATCAAACTAGTATGTGGGTGATTGGTGATGGGCGGGGATTCAGTGAGGCGAAGGGCTTGTTGCCGAGCTGTATCTTTACTTCCAATTAAAAAGAAATTAAACAGCAAGGTGTCAGAGGACAAAGGAGAGGAAGATGCACAGAACTGAAAGGAATGGGTTGTTTGGTGCTGGTGAGGCGTGGGGTGCAGATTGGATACCAAAGCTATTGTAGAAAGAGGCTGGGTTTAGTCAAGGATAATAGCTTTAAATTCAATGGTGAAGATTTAATGTTGGCCATTGAATATAGAGGTGATAGGAGCAGAACTATGTGCACAGAGTGTTAGCAGAGTGTTGAATATGATGACATTTATTAGGAGGTAGTGTTGGTCAAGGATAATTCCAACAATCAAAGCTGAAGTAAGACATTAGCATGAATGAGAGTTTCAGAAAAACACGGCATTGATCTGGCGAGGATGGGAAGGAGATGTTGGACAAGTAAATGTAATAAAGGAAATTGCATCAAAAAGTTGTGCTTGTGGTAAGGGATTGAGTCAATAATCTTGGCTTCACCAATATTTAGCTGGAGGAATCGGGATTTTACCAATCCTGCATCAGATAGCTGCAAGCTGGTGTCATAGTGTTTAGACGAGTTACAGGTGAGTAGGTGTAGGAGCAAATGATAAGGCCACGCAGAGTTGGTGTTTGAAATAATGGGCAACTGGTGCACACCAGGAGACCAATCAAAGCTGATCTCCTGAGCGCAGGTTTGGTACAGCTTCTACATTCTCAGCTGACTAGATTACACAGAAACTTGATTAACAGTAAAACTAGCTCTTGATTACCGAATGGAGGTTACAGAAAGACATAATTAGGTAACAAACTAGGTCTTGATTACAGAATAAAATGATTATCCAGAAGTCTAACTTACAGTAGTTGATAGTAGATCTAATTTTCTGTTACATTGGTGGGTGCACATTATAACATAATCGATGAAGTTCCTGAAACCTGGGTGTCGTGACTGCTGCATTCCACACCTTTACTTTTAGGCTTTGTCTGCGTTTCGCTGTCGCCAAATTAGCATAATCCACATCCCTATTTACTAGTTATTATCCCTCACTATTAGGAAAGAGGACACTTGACAGTGCAATGAGCATGACCTGTGTGGTTGAGTTCATTAAAGCCCAACTTCTCCCTACATGCGGTGCTCCCTCAAATCCACAATGACGACACTCTTTGTGTGATCTATAATTGGAAGACCATTCATTGCCAGTTGGGATCTGTTTTTTTTTAACAACATGTGTAAGTTGACAATTCCTAAAGGCAAATGTTGAAAAATTAATTTTAAATTAGGACTGAACAAGTAGGTTTGATCGTCTATTGAAAGGAGATGGTCGAACTTTGGGATCATTAACCACAGACCACTTGTAGAGGTCTTCCAAAAGGGCTAACTGATTCTTTTCGCTTCCGTTGTCACCACTTGCAATGTGCTGCATCTTTCCGACAGTGTATTTGATGCCGCTTCTGAGTAGGCTGCAGACCCAAGGTATAACCAGTAAATGGAGGCACAAGAAACTGCAGATGCTGGAATCTTGAACAAAACAAATAGTGCTGGAGGATGTCAATGGGTCAGGCACCATCTGTGGAGGGAATGGATAAGTGACGCTTCGGACTAAAGAAGAGTCCCGGCCCGATATGTTGCCTCTACATTCCCTCCGTAGATGCTGCCTGACCTGCTGAGTTCCTCCAGCACTTTGTGGTATAACTAGAAAATGTTGGAAATACTATGTATCTTTGATCAGTTTAGTTTAGAGATACAGCATGGAAACGGGCCTTTCGCCCAACGGGTCCACGCCGACAATCGATCATCTGTTCACGCTTGTTCTATGTTATTACACTTTCTCACCCACTCCCTACACTCTGGGGCATTTTTTAGAGGACAATTAAACTACAAACCCACACTTCCCTGATATGTGGGGGGAAACCGGAGCATGCTGTATGTGACAATAGAGCAACATTTAATCCTTGAATCATTGACAGAAAATCTGTGTAACACCACAGTTGCCCAGGAATTGAAAGCCAATGAATGGCAAATGGCAGAAATTCTGAGTAGAAAAGGCAGTATCCACAGAGAGAAATACAGCTAACATCCCACGATGAAAGGTGATCAGCTCAAAATGCCAGTTCTATCCCCCTTCCAGCTCTTGTTATCTCAAGGATCAGTAGCGTACCCTCTGACAACAGAACTTGCCAGCTCTGACACAAGCTTGTAAAACTTTCACCAGCCATGGCTGAATGCATTGTGTCGGAAGGAATTGCAGATGCTGGTTTACACCGAAGAAAGACACAAAATGCAACCCCCATCCACTTTGCAGCATTAGCCCTCTGGTTCTTTGAGCTTCCTTTCCACCCAACCCAGCTCTCTGACTCTCCCGCCCTCATCTGCCTTCAACCCACTGGGTCCCCCTCTGTGCATGTCCATTCTCTTGCCATGCCTCCAATGAGCTGCACCTCAGATTGTGGGGAACCACAGATGGCTCATTTGCTTCGTCATCAAGAACATTGGCAGAGCGAAATGATGAGATTTGTTTCTCAAACATTCCAAAGACGGCAGTGGGAGCTTCCTCTGTTCCAAAAAAGTGGAAATGAGATGAATAATTAAAGAGATAATTAGCACCAAACTGGGATTCTTATTTTTTGTAGCTTCATCCTATTATAGATATTCCCTTTATTCTCACCACATTCTCCCTTCCAATGTGACTTTCCTGTTCTGACAGGTCATCAACATGAAACATTGTCCCACACGACATCAGTCTGAAGAAGGGTCTTGACCCGAAACGTCGCCTATTCCTTCGTTCCATATATGCTGCCTCACCCGTTGAGTTTCTCCAGCTTTTTTGTCTACCGTTGATTTTTCCAGCATTTGCAGTTCTTTCTTAAACATGAAACATTAACTCAGTTTCCCGAGCAAAAGATAATCTGCTGGAGGAACGCAACAGTTCAGACAGCATCTGTGGAGGATAATAAACAGACTGTGTTTCGGGTCGGAACTCGGTTTTTCCCTCCGCAGATGCTGCCTGACTTGCTGAATGTTACCAACATATTTCAGATTTTATTTCAGACTTGCCACATCTGCAGTTGTATTTCTGCTTTTCTAACTTTGCGGAGCCCACCTTGACAATGATTAGCAATAATATTGAAGTGAACAAAAACTGCAGATGTGACAAGTCTGAAATGCGTGCAGAAAATACTCAGCAACTCTATCATTCCCTGCACCATCCATTGACATTTTGCCCCAGGACAAAAAAGTGTACACCAATGACACTAGAGGAGCTCCTCTGGGACCTTTGGTGTACACAACGCGCTTGCGCAGATTCCGGCCCGGCGGCCGCGTCATGCGTTCCATGACGTACTTGATGCTGCGGCTGCAGCACCTGCGCATACAGATGATGTGCGTCATCAGAAGTTGTGCTCCGCTGGTGACTCGGCTGCGGGGGGGGGGGGGGGCGGACAGGCGCAAAATGGCGTCGATGATGCCGGGAGGTAAGAGGCGACGTGCAGGCGGAGGTTGGAATTGCACCAACTGCACTGAATTGTCATTGTTATCTGTGTGCATTTTTGAATGTTTATTGTTTTATATATGTTTTAAAAAAATCGTGGAGTTATTCTTTCTCGTTTTCTTGCCCCACAGTTGGAGTGAGTTCCTGCTAAAACATGTTCATTACTTTTCCTCTTCTTTTACGCATCCCTGTGTCTTGTAATGGCAAGTGACCTGTTCATGGTTCTACATCACGATTGATCAACTAACCTGTCCATCCTCATAGGGTTCTCTGCCTTCAGATTCTCATGGTTGGTCAACTGACCTATCCATTCGTGTAGGAAGGAACTGCAGATGCTGGTTTACACCGAAGATGGACACAAAATGTTGGAGTAACGCAGTGGGACAGGCAGCATCGCTGGAGAGAAGGGATGGGGGACGATTCAGGTCGAGACCCTTCTTCAGACCCAACAGGTTTCTTCCTTATGTTCAGGATTGGTCAACTGACATGTCCATTCTCGCAGGGTTCTGCCTTCAGATTCTCATGCATGGTCATCTGACATGTCTGATCACCATAGGCTTCGACCTCCTGATCCTCATGATTAGTCAACATGTTTATTCAACATGATTAGTCAACTGATTAGTCAATTAATGGTCTGGACCCAAAATGTCACTCATTCCTTCTCTCCAGAGGAGCTGCTAAGTTACTGCAGCATTTTCACGTGCATAAGTTATAGATGTAGAATTAGGCCATTCGGCACATCGAGTCTACTCTGCCATTCAATCATGGCTGATCTCTGTCTCCTAATCCCATTTTCTTGCCTCCTCCCCATAACCCTTGACCCCCGTTCTAATCAAGAATTTGTCTATCTCTGCCTTAATAATATCCAAAGATGGCAGATGGAGTTTAATGCTGATAAGTGTGAAGTGCTACATCTTGGCAGGACAAATCAAAATAGGACGTACATGGTAAATGGTAGGGAATTGAGGAATGCTATGGGACAGAGGGATCTAGGAATAACTGTGCATAGTTCCCTGAAGGTGGAATCGCATGTAGATAGGGTGGTAAAGAAAGCCTTTGGTGTGCTGGCCTTTATAAATCAGAGCATTGAATATAGGAGTAGGGAAGTAATGATAAAATTGTACAAGGCATTGGTAAGACCAATTCTGGAGTATGGTGTACAATTTTGGTCGCCTAGTTATAGGAAGGATGTCAACAAAATAGAGAGAGTACAGAGGAGATTTACTAGAATGTTGCCAGGGTTCCAGCAACTATGTTACAGAGAAAGGTTGAACAAGTTAGGTCTTTATTCTTTGGAGCGCAGAAGGTTAAGGGGGGACTTGATTGAGGTCTTTAAAATGATGAAAGGGATAGACAGAGTTGACGTGGATACGTTTTTTTCCCATTGAGGGTAGGGAAGATTCAAACAAGAGGGCATGACATGAGAATTAAGGGACAGAGGTTTCGGGGTAACGTGAGGGGGAACTTCTTTACTCAGAGGGTGGTGGCTGTGTGGAATCAGCTTCCAGCAGAAGTGGTGGAGGCAGGATCAATTTTAACATTTAAGAGTAAAGTGGATAGGTATATGGACGTGAAGGGAATGGAGGGGTATGGTCTGAGTGCAGGTAGATGGGACTAGGGGAAAACAAATGGTCGGCACGGACTGGAAGGGCCGAGAGGGCCTGTTTCCGTGCTGTAATTGTTATATGGTTATATATATGGACTTAGCCTCCACAGCCCTGTATCAAATGAGTTCCACAGATGAACTGCCCTCTGACTAAAGAAGTTCCTCCTCGCCTCCTTTCTAAAAGAGCGCCCTTTAATTCTGAGGCTATGACTTCTGGTCCTAGACTCTCCCACCAGTGGAAACATCCTTTTCACATAAACTCTATGCCTTTCATTATTCTGTAAGTTTCAATGTCCACCCCTCAACCTTTTAAACTCCAGCCTACTGCTGTCGAGCGCTCATCATATGCTAACCCACTAATTCCTGGAATCATCTTGTAAACCTCTGGACCCTTTCAAGAGCCAGCACATCCTTCCTCAGATATGGGCCCAAATTTGCCCATAGTACTCCAAATTCTGTGTCTATATTCAGTGTAAACCAGCATCTGCAGTTCCTTCCTACACTATCCATTCTGCATTCAAATTCTCTTGATTGGTCAACTGGCATTACCATCACTGTAGGGTTCTTTCTCCCCTTCCCCAGATTTTCACGATTGCTCAGTTGACATGTCCATCTTCATAGGGTTCTGCCTCCAGATACTTCACATGTTCCTGACCAGGTGTAGTATCCCTGTTGGGTTCAGTAATCCCCTTCACTTGCACCATTTGCCATGGGGTAGATTAATATCGGGATTTTTTTTGCTGTTAGAAAAATCTGAAAGTATGGTTATACCTTCAAAATACTTTGTCGGCCATTTCGGTGTGAGTTAAGGGGAAAGCTCGGTACTCTGAAGATGGTAAATTCTCCACTCTAGAGGGACATGGAGGTTCAGTTATTGATTACATTCAAAACTAAGATGGACAACTTTCTGATATTAGAGGACAAATGAAAAATAGCATGAGGTAGAAGGTCAACCACAATCTTTTTGATTGATAGAGTTGGTTTCTTGACACTTCTGGTCCCTTCTGACACATTCTACATGTCCATTGTGGTGCCCTGCGCCAACTCCACCAGGAGCAAGGAACCTGAAGTTGGGGTAGGCCATGTGACTCTTTGACTTTGGTCTCTTGAGGTGTGGGTGCAGTGTAAATATCACTCGCAGCAGCATCGCAGACACAAAGAGTCAGACATGGAAATGCTAATTATGCAAAAATTACACACGTTCTACAAGATAATAAAAAGAAAAACACTGCAGTCAAAAACACTTGTGCAAAATGCAAATAAAAAAAATAAAAAAAACAAGCCCATGGCTGTGAAGGGATGGCACCTAGTATTCCATTACCACGATAGCATTAGGATTGTGCAGGTCAGTTCAAGAACCTGATAGTTGTAGGAAAGTAGCTGTTCCTGAACCTGGCAGTGTGAGACGTCAGGCGTCTACATCTCCTGCCCGAAGGTAGCAGTGAGAAGAGGGCATGGCCGGATCATTGATGACATGATCCTTAAATTGCATGGATTCCAAAATAAATGTTTCTCAAAATTAAAATTGATAATGACTGATTTTACAGAACCCATAGGGGCATTCATAACTCTCTGAGCAAAGTAATTCCTCCTGATCCCTCATCCTTAAATCATATGCATGTGATTGGCACCCCATCAGCAACCCTAAACATTAACGTCCATCCACAATTGGTGTCTTGACTGCACTGCAGATACTGTCAATAGACATTAGGTGCAGGAGTAGGCCTTTTGGCCCTTCGAGCCTGGCACCACCATTCAATGTGATCATGGCGGATCATCCCCAATCAGTACCCCGTACCTGCTTTTTCCCCATATCCCCTGACTCCGCTATTTGTAAGAGCCCTATCTAGCTCTCTCTTTAAAGCATCCAGGGAACCTGCCTCCACTGCCCTCTGAGGCAGGGAATTTCACAGACTCTCTGTGAGAAAAAGTGTTTCCTCGTCTCTGTTCTAAGCACTCTGGCATTTCCAAAACCTTGACCTTTACCACCAAGTAGGAGAGCAGCGGGCAAGTGGGAACACCACCACGATTAGTAGATTCTATCCAAAGTTGAACATCACCCTGATATGGAAATACATTGTTGATTCTTCATTGTTGCCGGGCTCAATCCTGGAGCTCCCTACTCAATGTGAGAGAACTTAAATTACTGCAGCAGTTCAAGAGGGAAGTTACTCGGGCATTGGGGGTGAGCTGTAAAAATTAAAAGCACTCTGTGACTTCTTTCGTAAACCAACATCAGCAGTTCCCTGTGCCCATAAAAGTTAACACTTCAGTTCGATGACTTTTCAGCAGAGCAAGGAAAAGTTAGTAACTTGCAGAGAAAGAGCAGGGCCGGTTGAGAGCAAAGTGAATGTTTGTGATAGGATGAAAATAGAGAACCTAAATGGCAATATTGCCAGCTGAGAGGAGATAGTGAGGCTTGTTAATTGCAGTTGATCTGACTGAAGGAGATGTAAGTAGAGAGAGAAAAAGCCACGCTGGAACTGTGAAATATGGAATATTGTAGTGCTGGATGTCAGAAATAAAAGGGAATGCTGGAAATGCCCAGCAGGACAGGCAGTACCTGTAGAGGGAGAACATCTGAGTTCGAGAGCTGACTAATTGGATCTAAAATTGACTTTTTGACAGGACGCAGAGGGTGATGACGGAAGGATGCTTTTCTGATTGGAAGCCTGTGACAAACAGTGTACCCCAGGGTTCAGTGCCAGGGCCTTCGATGTTTGTGATTCAATTAACAATGTGGATGTGAATGTCGGAGGTATGATAAATAAATCTGCTGATCTCATGAAAATTGGCAATGTTGTAGATAACGAGGAAGGTTGTCCAGGCTGCAGCAGGATACAGATCACTTGGAAAGTTGGGTGGAGCATTGGTTGATGGATTTTTATTCCTACCAGTGTAAGGTGATATTCTTTGGGGACTCAAGGTCAGATATATACAGGTTGCAGTAGAGTTTAGTTTAGTATATTTTTGTCACATGTACTGAGGTACAGTGAAAAGCTTTTAGTTGCGTGCTATCCACTCATTACAAAGACTGCACCTGAATACAAGCAAACTTTCCTACAGTGTACAGATATGGGATAAAAGGTGTATCGTTTAGTGCAAGATAAAGTCTAGTAAAGATAGTTTGAAGGTCTCCAATGGTGTAGATGGGAGCGTAGTTAGTGTGAGAAATGCTGCAAATTAAGCAAAGATTTAAAAGAGTGGAGTGATTGTAAAGAATGATACCAGATCCCCTTCTGGGGCCAGCATGCAAAGAGGCGCCTGGCTCTTTTTTAATTGAATCATAATAAAAGATGCTGAAACAGCACTGAAGTAGGTTGACAAATGGAGGAGTCCAAGTCTGTGGTTCCCCTGAAAGTGGCAACACAGGTTGACAGGGTGGTGCAAATGGCACATGGCATGCTTGCCTTCATAGGATGGGCCATGGCCATAAGAGCCGACCTACAATGGAGGATTTTAGTTATGGAGAAAGATTAGATAAGCAGGATTTGTTTTCCCTTGAACCAAGGAGGCTGAAGGTAGACCTGCTAGACGTTTATAAGATTATGAATGACATGGATAGGGTAGATAATCAAGGTCTTTCCAAGGTTCAAGAACAGCTTCTTCCTGTCAACCATCAAGGTCTTGAACCACAGTGCACAACCCTAACCACAACCCTACATAAGACAATTAAACAAACACTCTTAATTGTTAGGGGAAGGTTAGGCTTAAGGTGTGCAGAAGGAGTTTTAAAGAGGTCTGAGGGGTAAATTTATTTAACGCAGAAAGTGGTTGATGTTTGGATTGTGCTGCCAGAAGAGTAGTGGAATGGGATACATTTGTAACATTTAGACAAGCAGTTAAATAGGCAAGACATAAAGGGTCTTAATGTGGGCAAATGGGATTAGTGTAGATGGGCAAAAAGGTCAGCTTTAAAATGATGGGCCAATGATCCCTTCTCTGTGCTGAAAGACTCTATGACTAATGTTACAGTTTCAACACAAACGGGAAAGGAATCTGAAATCCCAAGGGTTACAACCTGCCTAGATGGAAGATGAAATGCTATTCCTTGAGCTTACTTCACACCTCATTGGATCAGTGTAGGAGGCCAAGGAGAGAGAAGTCAGAGCAGTAGTGGGTTGGAGAATTACAGCGACAGGCAATTGAAAGCTCAGGTCACCCTTAAAAGTGCAAGTGAATTGCTTTGTCACATATGAGTGGGTGTTTGAGCACTCAAAATTATAAAATAAGATGTTGCATGATCTGCAACATTGGAAAAAGTCACAGTAGTGTGTACAAGGGCTTCATTTATCCAAATAGAGGTATAACATAATAGCAGCAATAATATAAGGAACAAAGACCAGGGAGATAGGTTTCTATGCTCATAAGAACTTTATTAATCTGTAAATCTTTGGCCCAACACGAAAGGCTTTTTGCTGGACCAGATCTAGTGGAGAAAGTATCATTAAAGAAACATCTTGGAAACAGTAGTCATCTTATCATATGGTTTAGAATATCTCTGGAAGAGGATATAAGCCGCTCCAAAATAAAAGTATTCAGTTGGAGAGCAACCAATTTCAATGTGAAGACAACAGAACTAGCCTAGATAAATTAGTTAATGATTGGCAGACGGAACTGTTACTGAACTGTGAATGCTCATTAAAGGAGACGTTTGAACTACTAGCCAGATATGTTGCCATGAGGAATGAGAATAGGGAAATTAAAGCCGCAACTTTCTAAATGACCAAATTTGCATATGTTTCCTTGTCCAAAAATAGGGGTTGGTAATTACACATCGATGACTGACCTCAGTGGTACGGAAAATCATAGAAATAATAAACAGGACTGAATTAGCTGTTACTGGAATACCAGTGATTAGAGAATGCCAGCATGCAATTGTCAAAGGCAAATGGTGGCTAATTAACCCTGTAGATGTTTTGATGAAGCAACAGAGAGGGTTGATGTGATTCGTCTTGCTGCTAGTGGAGCTACTGCCTTACAGCTCTAGGCTCAATCTCGATCTTCAACGTTGGCAGTGGAGTTTGCATGTTCTCCCTGTGTCCACATGGGGATAGTTCACAAGTTATCGGAGTAGAATTAGGACATTCAGCCCATTGAGTCTACTTCGCCATTCAATCATGGCTGATCTCTGCCACCTTATCCCATTTTCCTGCCTTCGCCCCATAACCCTTGACACCCGTTCTAATCAAGAACTTGTCTATCTCTGCTTTAAAAAATGTCCATTGGCTTGGCCTCCATAGCCCTCTGTGACAATGAGTTCCACAGATTAACTACCACTGACTAAAGACGTTCCTCCGCACCTCCTTTCTAAAAGAATGCCCTGTGGTCCTAGACTCTCCTACCAGTGGAAACGGGTTCCTTCTCCGCTGAGCCTCTCTCATCTCTCCTGTCTCTGTGAACGCTGGCCAGAGTTATTGAGCCTCACCTCTGACAACCTAAGGCAAAGGAGACTAATGCACATCCGTCCATTTTGTGATACTCTGCACATTTTGACAGAAATTTTCTTTCCTAGCTTTTGAACGCTAAACTTTTCTACACAAAGTTAAGAAAACTCGAATTTAAACGTAAAAGTGGCAAAATGTTCGGTTTTAAGAAAAGAAAAACCTTGCATTTAACAGCACTTCATACATGCCTTTCAGGTCATTCTAATTAGCTTCACAACTAACAAAGTAATTTTTAAGTGTAGTCGCTGCAGTGATGCGGAACGCGAGGCGGCCAATTGTTTTCTATTGTGCAACCATGCAGATTAAAAGCCAATTAAAGTTAGAGATTTTACATGGACCACAACAGCGTTTTGGACTAATAAAGAAATGGTATCTGCACAGATGCTGTTTGGGCAATAAAGTGCTTATTGTCAGCAATTGTGTAAGGAAATGAGTACACCATGGAAAGAAGGGGACCATTCAGCCCCACCACAGGCTAAAAGGAGCTCCCCACTGCGAATGTGTAACCTGGTTAACTTTGCCTCATCAGCTACACATCAAAATGTTGCTTCAATGAATTGATGGCTTAGATTCCATCGTCCTTTGAGATAGGCAGATTTTTTCAAATCTTTGAAAAATTGTCTTCGCCACTCCCTTGTAATCCTTCAATCCATTAATACCTTTCAATGGGAAATAGAGCCTTCGTTTCCATGCTGTCATGACAAATGACAAGAGAAAGTGTGGCATAAGACTGCCAAATAGGCCAGTAGGTCTTGAAGGGAATCTTGCTGTTGACTGTGTTTACTTTTCTCTGCTGTCATTATCCATCTAGTTGGTGGAGGTTGTAGGTGTGGGAGGTGCCCGTTAAGGTGGCCTCTGAGTTTAGTTTAGAGATACAGTGTGGAAACGGGCCCTTCAGCCCACCGTCCACGCCAACCAACAATCACCCCATACACAAGTTCTTTCCTACAAACTAGGCACAATTTACTATAGCCCATTAGCTTTCAAGCCCGCAAGTCTTTGGAGATGTTGCAGACCATTTTGTAGATGCTCTATCCATGGTGTATTGGAGTTAGAATGATCACTGCTGTGGCTTGGAGACTAATCGTGTATGATGGATGCGTTGTCTTTTAAGTTCTTGGTGTCATTGGAGCAGTGCTCTTCCATGTATGTAGAGGGTATTCCCTTGCATTCCTCATTTTTGCCTTGCAGCTAGCAGAAATACATCACAAGATGGTTAGTCACCTAGTAGTCTACTCAGCCTCTGACTGCACTCATAGCCACATGCATGTTAGTGGCTGCAACTAATACATTCCTAATCAATGGTGATATCTTTCCCAATGCCCCCAACCTTTCAGCACATTCCTGGTTAAGGACTTGAATCTGCCAACAGAAGGAAATGCCATTGATATATGTTGAACCTTTTTATGTAGTTTTCCTGCAATTGAATGCCATCTAATACCCTTTGCCTGAATAATGCCCAGCATCTTACTGCAAACAGACAAGGGTTCCTTCATTAATTGAGGAACAGAGTCATATAGAAACCTGACATCTGTCTTGCCTTCCCTATTTCTGCTTCACATTATGTCCGGCCTCTTTAATTGAAACAGATGCAGTCATACTTCAGAATAATTTGCACAGGAACAGACCCTTCAGCTATCAATGCCTGTCAATATGTTTAGTTTAGTTTACAGTGAGAAGTTTTTTTTTGTTGCATGCTATCCGGACAGTAAAAAGACTATCATTGATTACAATCAAGCTGTTTTGTAGTGCCAGATACAGAATAAAGGGAATAATATTTAACCTACAAACCTGTATGTCTTTGGTGTGTGGAAGGAAACCAAAGCGCCCAGAGAAAACCCACACGGTCACGGGGAGATCGTACAGACATCGCACGTAGTTAGGATCAAACCTGGGTCTCTGGCGCTGTCAGGCAGCAACCCTACCTCTGTGCACTGTGCCGACCTTAAGCTTCAGCTATACATTTGCACACCGAGATCCCTTTGAACATCAATGCCCCTAAGACTTCTGATATTTACTGTATGCTTTCCTCTAGCAGATAGCTTCACTATGTGAAGCACATCACATCTGTCCAGATTAAACTCCACCTTCCATCTCTCTACCCATATTTCCAAATGATTCATATCCTGCTGTATCTTTTGACAACTTTCTTCACGCTCCACAACGCAGCCAATTAAGGTCCCAGCACTGATCCAAGTTCAGGCTCCTGCACATCTCTGATGATCTGTCCTGTGTCTAGCACATTGGCACACTTATATAGAAAGTTTATCAACTCCCCTACTTCCTCAGAGGTTTGAGGAGATTCAGCATGTCGCCGTAAATGCAATCAAACTTCTGCGGGTGTACAGTGGTTGGAATAACACCCTTTCAGCTCTACCCTCTGCCTTCTATGGGCAAGACAACTTTGAATTGAACCCACCAAGTCACCATGAATTCTCTTTGCCTCAATCTTTTGATTCATTCTAGCATTGAGAGACCTTGCCAAATTCACTGCCCTTTTCTTATCAATCATCTTCATCACCTCTTCAAAAAGCTCAATCAAGTTTGCAAAGTGTGACTTCCCTGCAAAATGCCGTGCTGACTACCCTTCATAAATCCATCCTTTCATCACCCGTAGAGTTCTGATTTTGCTAGTTTATCTGTCCAATTGAAGGAAATGTGTCTGGATTGCACTGAGCTATCTCTCCTTCAAATGCTGCCCTTGTTCAGATACAGTCTCTTAATCCTGTTCATCCATGTCAATTCAGTTCCCAACCCAATAAAGCTGTACACCTGCCGATTATTTTTTTTAATCGAGAGCACTCTTGTCTTTACCCTTGATAATTTAAACCTTGTACCAGAAGTACGGTTCCCTAATTTGTTACGCAATAACTAATTTTATTCTGGAGAACAAGAACCAGCAATGGCACCTAGATTTAACCCTGAACAAAAGCTGAACTTGGCATCAATTGAGTTGGTGCTGATTTTATAACAATGTCATCAACATCTTCCATCACTTTGTTAGTGATTGAGAGTAGACTAATAGATGGTCATTAGCTTGATTGAATTTGTCCTTTTTGTGTACAGGACGCATCTGTGTGATTTCCACAATGTCAGCGTAGTTGTTTATTGGGAAAGCTTGACTACAAGTGCGGTTTGTTCCGGAGTGCCCACTTTCAGCCATACAACATGGACGTTGTCATGTGACACGACCTTTGCCAAATAGAGTGTTCTTGCCCCCCCCATGTGGAATATTTGAATTAGCGGAAGACTGGCTAATCGTGGGGACCTCAGTAATATGGTGGTTAAGAGAGTGTCTGTGAGATTTTTATGGAGTTCCACAAAATGTTGCACAAGAGGTTTGCAATATTTGGATAGATGACTGGATATAAATGTTTGCCTTGCGGTGAATGTACTGGAGTAATTACATGTGGTTGAGTTACATGTGGCTCCGGGAGGTAAAGAGGCTTGAGAAATATAAATGCTGAAATACGCGCGGATCAACGCGGGGTATCCAGAGCTGAAAGTTGCAATGAAATGCGATTGAACAAGACGACTTTGACACGAAAAGCAGGAGTAACTCAGTGGGACAGGCGGCATCTCTGGAGAGAAGGAAAAATGCAAAAAAAAGTGAAACTGTCGCCAGGGAAAATCGAGAACTTCTTGACTCCCTTCGCCTCAGACCTAAAAGCAGCGATCCCCCCTTTCTCAGTGTTATGTGTGTCAACATACATTCATTCCTGAAATCAGAGAAAATCTCCTCCCCCGAAAACAAACCTAATCCACGTTTCCCAAACACCAGTCCGAAGAAGGGTCTCAACCTGAAACATTACCCATCCCTTCTCTCCAGAGATGTTGCCTGTCCCGCTGAGTTACTCCAGCATTTTGTGTCTATTTTTCCCAAACACTCGTTAGAATCAAGAAGCCATCTCTTGGGCTTTATGAGAACCATCTCCACTTTCAGTTTTTTTCTGGAGGGATTAAAACTAATTAAATGTGTGGAACAAGCTAAAAATGCAAAACTGGAAATAAAATTAAGTTTGTCTAAATATCAAACGCGCATGCATTGCAATTTGCAGCTGAGACACTGGATAGAAAGTATTCAGTAGCGCGCAAACCACACACAGAGATGTCGTACTTCCCGCTGTTAAGTTACTATTTGCTTTTAGTGTTTTTGTTTTATCTCTTCTTGTATTCCAGCTGGAGCTGTATTTTCACCAACTCGCCAACTACCCCCCCCCCCCCCCCCCCCCCCCCCCAAACTCGGGAACTTGGAATTCGCGACAACTATTTTGTTTTGGTCTTAAAAAAGAACAACATTTTTAGTTAATGGTCGAAGGCTGTGGATTGGCGAGAGATTTAGATTTGAAATGCAGGGGGATGATATTTTATGGAGTTACCCAGCAGTAGGCAACAAAGGAACCACGCAAAGTATATATACAGCACATGGACATGTATATATGTGTGTGTGTGTGTGTGTGTGTGTGTGAGTGAGAGAGTATATATATATATATATATATATATATATATATATATATATATATATATATATATATATATATATATATATATATATATATATATATATATATATATATATATATAAACATAGAAAATAGGTGCAGGGGTAGGCCATTCGGCCCTTCGAGCCTGCACCGCTATTCAATATGATCATGGCTGATCATCCAATCTGTGTCCTGTACCTGCCTTCTCTCCATAACCCCTGATCCCTTTAGCCACAAGGGCCACATCTAACTCTCTCTTAAATATAGCCAATAAACTGGCCTCTGTGGCAGAGAATTCCACAGATTCACCACTCTCACAATTGCAATATATATAATATATATATATGTATTTGTTGTATAATATGTATATACATATATATATTGCAATTCCAACCCCGAAGCAATTGCGAGGCGATTTCTTGGGGCCATGTAATTTAACGTGTGTCTTTGCTTTTAAAAGGGAAGCGGTTTAATTGTTTACGCTGCGCTATGTTTCCTGTTGGGGAGAGTGCTGCTGTTACAATGCTTTCGATTCTATTCTGCCCTCCCCCTTCCACAGAAAAATGCCTACATTTGTCTTTGCGCCTGCTCTCCTGGGAGCAATCCAAACCAGGGGAACAATGAACCCTCAGAGGCTTCGTGTTCCTTGCTCCTATATATGGACCTCGCTTGCTCGCAACTGTATGAACGCTCGATCAACCAGGCATCGGCCAACACGGAGGCCTGATTACTGAAAACAAAGTAAACTTGTACCAGACCTCATCATCTTCCTTCTGCCCACCCGTAACCGCGGCACCACACTTTCAACAGAAACCTTAATATATAAAAAATATATTATGGGACATTGGATTGTCTGAAGAAGGGTCCCGAGCAGAAACGCCACATGTGTATGTGTGTGTGTGTGTGTGTGTGTGTCTATCTGTGTGTGTGTGTCTGTCTGTCTGTGTGTGTGTATCTGCTGTCGGGACCCGGCGGCCGCTTAAAGTCAGTCACCCAAGCTGTTTCCTTCCTCGGAAGTGGCGGCCAGTTCTGCTGTCCGTGCCCGGAGCGCTGCGGCAGCCACCAAAGCTAATTCACTCCCCGGCCACAATAAAACCATACAGCAATTACAGCACGGAAACAGGCTATCTCGGCCCTTTTACTCCGTGCCAAACACTTGCTGTCACCTAGTCCTATCTACCTGCACTCAGACCGGAGCGTGGCAAGTGGGTTACTGACCCCAATCCCCTCCTTCACAGCGCCAGACTCCCCAAATACTGTGATCTGAGCTCTCCCCCCACCCCGGGAAATACAGTATTTAAAAACATAAAGCACCAAGAAATGCACTTACCACGTTATTGGTTACTGGAGGGTGCGCATTTTCCCTTTGTAGGTCATATTAATAGATGCTGCCGCGCTGTAACTCAAAGCCACAGGATGGAGATGTCTTCTTTAACATTGTTGCTTTATTAAAACACGGTTGGCTCAAAAGTAACGGGAGAGGAACTTGGTAACTCGGGAGAGGAAGTTGGAACATCGCAGCAATGACATACCCGTGGGAACTCGGTTAAACACTTGATCATAAACTTGAAGTCTCTTACACAACCACGAGTCTTTCACTTGAGGTACCTCGTGGGTCAACTCGCACCGTGAGACAGGGCCATAACTAGCCCTCTTTCACTATCTGTGGTCCTGATGGTGAACAGCTATCTCAAGAGTCAAGAATGTTTTATTGGCATATGTCCCAAATGTCTCAGATCTGCCCTTATGAGTAGTGAAAAGAATGCGAAAACAGGCAGATAATGAGATGCTGGTGAGGATTGTTACTGTCAGAATCGTTGAACGCTCATCTAATTGAGTCATACAACGTGGAAGCAGGAGGAAGGCCTCAGACCCGAAACATCACCTATTCCTTTTCTCCAGAGAATCTGGAAAAATGAGTTATTCCAGCATTTTATCTTTGGTATAAACCAACATCTGCAGTTCCTTCCTACACATGGCCCTATGGCCCAACGTGTCCATGCCGACCAAGATGCCCCATCTAGACTAGTCCTATTTGCCCATATCCCTCTGAACCTTTCCTATCCATGTCACTGTTCAAGTGCATTGTAAATACTTTTATAGTGCCTGCCTCAACAACCTCCTCAGGCAGCCTGTGCCATATACCCACCACATTCTGTGTGGAAAAAGATGCTATTAAATCCTGCCCCTCTCACCTTAAGCCTATATCCATCCTCTGGTTCTTGATTCCTCAACTCTGGGTGAAAGATTGTGTGCATTCACCCTATCTATTCCCCTCATGATTTTATACACCTCTATAAGATCACCTCCTGCACCCCAAGAAATAAAGTTCTAACCTCCCAACCTCTCCATATAGGTCCTGGCAACACCCTCATACATTTTCTCTGCACTTTCTAGCTTAATGATGAAGGGTTGTCAGAAGCAAAGAACTTTGGTCAGAAACTCTCGATAAACTTCAAATTACACTGTGTTCTATTTCGCTAACCAACACAATTCATTTATTATAATTTTACAAAGTGCAAATGGACAGCACTTTTTAATTTTATTACTTCAAGGCTATGTCCAGAAACTCCTTTACACATGAGCTAATTGGATTTGCCTTGCCTAATTGTGACAGCTGGTTAATATTCACTGAACAGCCAGAAACAGCCACCCTGGGATGAATTAGCTACAAATGAAATACAAACAAACAGATGCTGTCACTTAAAAAGTCAATTCATCTCTGGAAAAACGAGTACTTAAATCTGATATTCAGATTCCTTCAACATGCACGCCTGCTGCAGCTTTTAATAAGATTAAGAAAAATAATGACTGTGCACTTTCAAAATGTGCACAGATTCATTTGAAGTAGAATTTGAAAATGATTGCATAGAAAGACAGGGAATAGAACCTTCATATTTTATATCCTACACTTTATTAATTTCAGAATATTGTGTTTCTATGAAGAGGATCTTAATGGAATTGAGGTCTCTGCTGTATTGGGTTTGGCCATGTATGCTTTGAATTCCGAGTGTAGGAGATGCGAACGCCAGCGGCCTTTAATATCACTTTAGTTTTAGTTTTAGAGATTCAGCGTGGAAACAGGCCCTTAGGCCCATGCCGACCAGCAATCTCCGTACACTAGCACTATCCTACACACAAGGGACGATTTATAATCTTTACAGAATCCAAATAACCTACAAACTTGGACGTCTTTCGAGTGTGGGAGGAAACCGGAGCAGTCACGGGGAGAACCTACAAACTCCACGGGAAAACCCATGCAGTCACGGGGAGAACCTACAAACTCCTTACAAACAGCACCCGTATTCAGGATTTAACCTGGGTCTCTTGCACTGAACTATAAGGCAGCACGACCGCTGTTGGGATTTTAAGAATCTCATGGTAATAGCTGAACCAGAATGGGGAAGAGAAAAAGGAGCATTTTCTATGACCCAGATGATATGCTTAGCTGGGGAGAGGAATCTAATAACCTGCTTCCATTGTCGAGTTGACTTGGTTACTGACATTTCCAAAAGTCCTGGTGTAAGATTGATGATCATCAGAAACACACCAGAATGTGTGCAAGCAATAAAACAGTGCATTGTCCGAAAAACCACTGAGATAAATCATTAATCCACAGCCTTGTGATAAGGGCAGTAAAGAGGCTGGTGGACTGGCTCATTATTTACAGAAGGAAGCTTGTCATTCTGATCCAGTCTGATAAGTCCCACACAAATGTTATTGTCTGCTCTAAAGGCCACCATTAAGGTCTGAGCCACTGATCTGGTTCAAGGAGAGAATGCTACCAATTGATTTCAATTGATTATCCAGTTTGAATGTCTCAATCCAATTTTTGACTTGCATAAAATGAGTTGGTGTTCCATTAAATAAATTATTTGGAACTAATGCTTGATGGTGGAATCAATGATGATTTCCCAGTGCTTCCTGACATCCTTCTGTTGAGAATCCAATCAAAATTGCATCTCTGCGTGATGCCATTTCTAATTGCAATTAAAGAACCTCATCGCAAGGAGACAGCAGAAAATGATGGCATGTTATTGTTAGTCTGTTTTCATTCTGGTGCAATGTTGAGCTGATTTTCTAAAGCTGAAATTAGATGTACAACTTGAAGAACATTTGATCGGAGCCACACGGACTAGAAGGTTCAATTCTCAGTCCCTGTTTTAATCTACGTTACCTGTACTCAGTTGGATGGCATCACACTTGGCCTCGTCACCTCTGGATGCACAAGTGGACAGGCAGGCATCCCACACACTGATGCTTATCACTGTTGAAATAAGAAAATAAAGTGCAGGTCCAACCGATTTTCCAGCACCCTTGGTTCCAGAGCCTTGCCGAGTTATCCATTATGCCAGACCAACAGTGTTCACTGCCTTGGGGGGGCAGTTATACCGGCCCGCAAGGTCGGCTGTGGAGGTTGGCTAGGGGAACAGTAGCTCTGAAGACTAGTCTCAGCCCGAAATGCCACCCATTCATTCTCCAGAGATGCTGCCTGTCCCGCAGATTTAGTCCAGCTTTTTGTGTCTGTCTTTGCCTATGGGAACAGATCGGCCAACTCCGGCAGGGCTGTTGTTGCAGAGCCGCAGCCGGCAAATTCGACTCGCCGATCGGCTGCGGTAGTTGCTGCTTGACCTGCTAGTTACTGCAGCACTACAGTAGCTTTGGTATAAACCAGCACCTGCACTTCCTTCCTACACACAAGTTCCACTACTGCATGTATGTGAACAAAATTAGGTTTCCCTCTGTTTGAGGCCATTTGGACTAGTTACCCAATGGTGGCAGGTACCTGCAGCACTTTGACTGTCTTATCTCTCAGCAACTTCCGTGAGGGTCAGTGTGATTTGAGGTAACAGTAGCGTTCTTCATGGAGTAGCCACTGCAGTTCACCAGGCAGTGAATTATTTTGTTTTCCTTTAACGGAAAGGCTAGTTCAAACTCTGACTATGGGGAATGGAAATAACAGAAATTCAGAAAGTAAGGAAAAGTCCCATATTCTAACCGACACGTAACATTACCCAGTTACGTTGTAATATTCCTATAAACACCGCCCTCCTCCCTGTAACTTCGCACCCTGAACGTTTATTTTTAAGCAAGTGCTGTTTGATTAAATGATTGCAATTTTGAGCATGTTGCAAGTTGCAGAATAAATGAAGCACTCAAATCAAGAGAAGGTCAAACTTATTAGAATACACCAGGAACATACGGAGAAGAACATCTGCTTATGCTGCATTGCAATTGGAAGTGTCATGCAAGGTAGGCAAACAAATGTAGACATTAACAGTCCACTCACGAAAAGGAATAGATACAACAAATTCTCAGCTCACTTGACAAAGCAGTTTTGTATTATTTATTTGGTGACTTTTTCTTGCTAATTAGGGTCTGGCTGCATGCTAGTCCTTCAGAAGTACTCTGTCAGCCTGAAACACACTCAGGTTCAGTTTAACCTGAGCCTGGTACTAATTAATTCTCTTGTTCAACTATTGCGACCCCATGACTTAACCCACATCCTCCTGAAGCATCTCCATGGTTAGCAGAGAGCTTCCATTTCCCACATCTCTCCCTGGTGTAGATGTAAGCCTCTGTTAACTGCCAGTGGTGTTCCATGGATCCAGATTCACTTGGAATCGAATTGAGACAGGCACTAACTTTAATGCAGCCATTGTCAATTCAGAAGGCAACCTGCCAACGCCAATGCTGCTATCTATATGAGGCACTGTGCAGAAAAAGACCATGTTCCCTAGACGCCCATTATTACCCGTGTAATCATTCCATTAACTTTTCAGAAGCCAGTTTTATGATGTAGTTAGGTAATACGTTACTTAATGGTGAAGATTTGCTGAATTGCTTCATAATACTAATTGCCGTAAAGGGAACTGTTTCCACTGTTATGGGTGTGTTAGTATTTTCAAGGTTTCCAGGCAACGAACAAGTTAGGAGCACAATCTCACGCACCGTATTATAAATGAGGAGGGCCCTCCACCCATCACTCTTGTCTTGGCATGAATTTGAGATTATATTAACTGCAGTTCCTTTAATGCAGAGCGAGAGGGAGGGAGGGGAATGACTATTGCGGGACCTTAACATAATAGTTTCTTATTTCCAAGACCATCAGAAAAGGCATTAAAAAGCTCTCTCTGTAGTCTGTACTATAATGCTACCAGCAAAATATAGTCTCTGTATTGCACATGAACATGCGCTCTGCATCATGCTCAATGATAAGACTTTGAGTAGACCTGCTCACTGTAACACTGCATGATGGACCCTCATTGTAACATTATACATTGTCTTTGTGACAACCTCCACCCCCCCCCCCCCCCCCCCCCCTCATTTCAGCACAGTTATGGATCTTGGCTGCTCTCTGATTTAGTGCTTGAGGAGATGTCTAACCTGCCTTTGCTCTACACAAACTTAGACTGGTTACCATAGTACAAGAGTTGGGCGATACCAGACGAGCATATCACTGAGACGAATTGGTTTCAATGCAATGTCTCAGCAGTCTGATTTTCTTATATTCTTTTGAAAGTAAAAATCCTCAGTGCCAGTTACCTCCAGTGCTTTGCCATGTCCCCTTTACCTACATTTAAGAGGGAAATCAGGCAAAAAGAGCTTTGGCAGATAAAGTAAAGGAGAATCCCAAGAGATTCTATAAGTATATTATGAGCAAAACAGTAACTAAGGAAGGAATAGTCATTGAGGATCAATGTAGTCGTTTCCTTGTGGAGCTGCCCCCTTTTTATCAATTTGAATTGTAATTCAGAGAGTCCCATTTGAGTCAAGAGCATTTAATTCAAATTAACACTTACGTGCCGGTACTGTGGGTGTGCTGCACTGTGATGCTGTCGTTCAAATGAGATGTCCAAGGTCCTGTCTGACCTTTCACAGGGTGTAAAATAAATGTGTGATGAGGGAATGGAGGTGATGTCCATGGTGTGGTTGATTGCTTGATAGATACCAAGTGCTGGAGTAACTCAGCGGGTCAGGCAGCATTTCTGGAAAAAAGGGATAGCTGACGTTTTGGGTCAGAACCCTTCTTCGGACTGAAAGTAGATGCGGTGGGGGGGGGACTGGCGGTAGAAAAAAGCCAGAACAAATCAGAGCCGGCAACAGATGACCAAGGAATGGTGGAGCTCATAATGGTCCATTGTTGGCTGGGGAAGAGGTGGTAACGAAGGGATGCGAACAGTGGAACTAGTAGGACGTCTCGGGTGGGAGCGGGGGGGATAGAGGGAATGATCGCTTGTAAATTGATGGGTTTACCAAATGAACTTATGACAATTCCTGTTATCTTGTCAGGGTTGTACGTCTCTTATTTTCATATTTGTATCAGGTTATGGAGGTTATGTCAGTACAACCATAAAATGGAAATTCTGTTCTTAAAAGCATCTTTTAAATTCTTTCTGTGAGTCATCTGGTATGTCGCAATGCAGTAGATGGTTCATGCACATGCCTTTCTCACAGGCTGATATATAATGCAATCAAATTAGTCTCAAATGCACATCAGTTGAATTGGTACAGATTGGTATGTCAGCAATATCATTCCCGTCACTGGTGGGTCATAGCTCGTAGGTCAATCTCTTGTCACTAGAGAGAGCTCAACGTGCCACTACTCCCAAATCTCAGTGCAGTTGCCAAGCTCAGCACAACGATGCAGAGAAGGTAAATGGGAGGGTGATGGGGGGAGGGTCAGAAACTGGCTGTAATCTTAAAGAAGTGAGAAGGATAGCAAGAGGCAGAAATAAGTTTTGTTTTGTGCTCAGATCCGTTTTCTCTCCAAGAACCTATTCATCCATTGAAGGAATTATATTTTTGATGGACATAAAATGCTGGAGTAACTCGGCATGTCAGGCAGTATCTCTGGACAGAATGGATAGGTGACGTTCCGGGTCAGGACCCTTCTTCAGAAGTCTGAAGGAGGGTCCCAACCCGAAATGTCTCCTATCCATTTTGTCCAGAGATGCTGCTTGTCCCGCTGAGTTACTCCAGCATTTTGTGTTTATCTTTAGTACATCTGCAGTTCTTTTTTATTATATTATTGTTGATATTTTACTCTGTCACGGTTGGATTTTCTCATTTAATTGTTGATATTCTTAAGTGACACCCATCCACTCTACTGATTATGCTATGCTCGAGTCTCATTGTGCGGAGGAAAGAAATCAAAAATATTTAACGCAAGAGAAAAACAAGGACATTCAGGTAATCGCTGTGAAGCTCCTGCGGCTCATGTTTTCTCCACCGAACATGCTGCATTCTCTCAAATCACGATGCATCTTACCTTGAGCACTGGCCAGGTACCAAAATAGATCTGATTGAGGTCACAAATTGTATGCTTTGTAATTGTGACAAAAATGATTTATCCCTCTTTATCCTTCCCAACCTGTTGCAGCCTTCATTGGACTTACGCGATTCCCCTCTATTGCCGAAACTCAACAAGGGTCTACTGTGTTAAAGAAGGAACTGCAGATGCTGGAGAATCGAGGGTTACACAAAAAGCTGGAGAAACTCAGCGGGTGCAGCAGCATCTAAGGAGCGAAGGAGATAGGCGACGTTTCGGGTCGAGACCCTTCTTCAGACTCAGTCTTCTTCAGTCTGAAGAAGGGTCTCGACCCGAAACGTCGCCTATCTCCTTCGCTCCTTAGATGCTGCTGCACCCGCTGAGTTTCTCCAGCTTTTTGTGTAACCCAAGGGTCTACTGTTCCTGCACTGTACCCTGTCTCACGGTGCGAGTTGACCCACGAGTGACCCCGAGTTGTCACTCGCGGTAATCACGTACACTAAACGTAGCGGGAACGTCGGAACTCTTGCGAGCAACTTAGCGACTCGTGGCGCTAACGGCAGGTACCCGTGAAACTTGGTAACTCGTGAAAAAAATCAAACATGTTTGATTTTTTTCCACTAGTCAAATTTACAGTTCAAGTTAAAAATTGAAACATTTTGAACTCGTTTATAACGTGGTGGCCCGTGCGTTTACCTTAGTGATTCGTGAGTCTACCGTGGGAACTCTTTTAACTCAGCGGGCAGGCAGCATCTCTGGAGGGAAGGAATGTGTGACGGGATGACATTTCCAAATTTCTCCAGCCCCATGTGTTCACTTTTTTCAACTAGCATCTGCCCTTTCTTGTGTATGACATTATTTGTATCTACAGTGCCTTGTGTCTTGGCAATTCATGATGGGGTAACTCAACACACACACACACACACACACACACACACACACACACACACAGCTGGGGTCACACACACACACACACACACACACACACACACACACACACACACACACACACACACACACACACACACACACACACACAATGCTGGGGTAACTCACACACACACACACACACACACAATGCTGGAGTAACTCACACACACACACACACAATGCTGGAGTAACTCGCACACACACACAATGCTGGGGTGACACACACAATGCTGGGGTAACTCACACACGCACACACACAATGCTGGGGTAACACACACACACACACACACACACACACACACACACACACAATGCTGGAGTAACTCTCACACACACACACATAAACAATGCTGGAGTAACTCACACACACAATGTTGTAGTAACTCACACACACACACACACAATGCTGGAGTAACTCACACACACACACGAACAATGCTGGAGTAACTCTCACACACACGAACAATGCTGGAGTAACTCTCACACACACACACAATGCTGGAGTAACTCAGCGGGACAGGCAGCATCTCCGGAGAGAAGGAATGATGATGTATCGGGTTGAGACCCTTCTTTAGACTATTACCCAGAGATGCTGCCTGTCCCGCTGAGTTACTCCAGCATTTCGTCTATCTTTAAACCAGCATCTGGACTCCCTTCCCAATAACCAATGAGATTCCCCACTAAACTTCCGTGTCCTCATTGTTCCCCTCTCTGTCTTCCCCAGACCTCGGCTGCAATGTCACCGCTGGCAAATCCGTTCATTCTCGTTCTACTGCACCCGCTCCTCGGTGAAGCGGCTAACTTCATACAAAAAATTGGATTGTCACATTGGCGGCGCAGCAGTAGAGTTGCTACCTCACAGCGCCAGAGACCCGAGTTCAATCCTAACGACTGTATGGAGTTTGCACGTTCTCCCAGTGACCTAGAAACACTCCTGTCCAACTCGCCCGGAGTTTCGTTCGGTTCCAGGGTGCAGGCTTGCAACGAGGGGAAGAGCAGGTTCAATCTCGACCAGCATCAAAAACTCACGGCTGAGCCACGGTAATGATGATGCCCAGCCTGGAAGGTATCCCGATCCCAATGGGAGGCAGTCATGAGATAATGCCTGGCTGTTGTGCTCGGGGAGAGATTTGCTCTTTAAAAAATTTGAATCGAAATTCTACTTATAGTGAACTACACACATGAAAGGGATAAGATGGTATAGTGTCTGAAGAACCGACCCGAAACCTCACCTATTTCTTTTCTCCAGAGATGCTGGCTGAGCCGCTGTGTTACTCCAGCTTTTTGTGTCTATCTTCGGTGTAAACCAGCATCTGCAGTTCCCTTCCTGCACAATATAGTATGAACGTCGGGTTTCTAATCTGATACACAATAGATAGGGCACCATCCTCGGGCCAACCTGGTGTCAGGCTGTAGGAAGCAGCTGCAGATGCTGCTTTAAAACGAAGATAGACGCAAAATGCTGGAGTCACTCAGCGGGACAGGCTGCCGTCATCCATATTCTAGTGACACGCAACACATTGGTGTTCCCGTGCAGCTCTACACCAGAACAAAACACTGAAGAAGGGTCTCGACCCGAACTGTCACCCATTCCTTCTCTCCAGAGATGCTGCCTGTCCCGCTGAGTTACTGTCACCTAGTCCCATCTACCTGCACTCAGACCGGAGCGTGGCAAGTGGGTTACTGATCCCAATCCCCTCCTTCACAACGCCAGACTCCCCAAACACTGTGAACTGAGCTCTGCCCCCACCCCGGGAAATACAGTATTTAAAAACATAAAGCACCAAGAAATGCACTTACCACGTTATTGGTTACTGGAGGGTGCGCATTTTCCCTTTGTAGGTCATATCAATAGATGCGGCCGCGCTGAAATAACTCAAAGCCACAGGATGGAGATGTCTTCTTTAACATTGTTGCTTTATTAAAACATACCTTCATTCACGAGTAACGGGAGAGGACTTGGTAACTCGGGAGAGGAAGTTGGAACATCGCAGGAATGACATACCTGTGGGAACTCGGTTAAACACTTGATCATAAACTTGAAGACTCGTACACAACCACGAGTCTTTCACTCGGGGTACCTCGTGGGTCAACTCGCACCGTGAGACTGGGCCAGTTACATCTGCTGTTTCCCATTGTTGGTCCTTGCCTATTTTTTTTAGTTTGGAACTGCACTTTAGCTGTTATGATTGGGCTGTGTCACTAATTTCCAAACTTCCTCTGCTGAAGGCTGTTCCAGCATTCCAGATGCAGCTGCTTACTTGCTGGATGTTGGGGCTCTCAGCCTGCTGCTTCCTCGAAGATCTATTGGAAACTAAATCAGTCTCTTTGTAACTCTTTCTAACCTTATTGTCACATTTGACAAATAATTGACTTCTAGATCGTATCGCTGTGTCATTGCTAACCCATGTCCACCATTTCCCAACTAGACCTCCGCACTGAATGCTTCCAATGCGTTGACTACCTTGATGCTCAACTATTGAAGTGCACTTCTAGCTGTCATTCCTTCCTCATCTCTCCATGAATCTGCTGTCATGTTGTAACTTGTACCACATCCCATTCACACTATTCCCTTGCCTGCTACTCTAGATTGGCAATTGGCTGGGCAATGTCTCAATTTTAAAATTCTCGTACATCATGGATCTATATCTCATGGACTTGCCCTTACCTGTTTTTACAATCTCCTTTCTCTGGTAATTCACGTTGGAATCCTTTTCAAAGATATCCGTTCCTCCATTTTTTAACTCTTGTGTCCCTCCGAATATATTTCCTCCACTAATTGTGACCTTGTCCACAGCTCTCAAGACTCTAAGCTTCCTTTTTAAAACCCTTTGGCTTTCTATGCCTCTTTCCTCCTTTAAGATGCTGCTAAGAACCAATCTGTTTGATAACTTTATAGCCTTGTGCATTAATGCTGTGAAATGTGTTGGGAGTTTTTTATGAATCGAAGATGTTACGTAAATGGAGATTGTTGCTACTGTTTTTTCCGTATTATTAGAAAAATAATCACAACATTTGTTCTGGTTTGTTTAGAATCATCCATAAAGAAGGGTCTGAAGAAGGGTATCAATGCAAAACGTCACCTATTCCTTTTCTCCAGGATGCTGCCTGATCCGCTGAGTTACTCCAGCATTTTGTGTCCATCCGCAAGCAATGTCCAGTGAGCCAGTAAAGATTTGGACAAGTCACGCAACACAGTCTGTGTTGCTGTCATAACGCAATATTCAATCTCAGTCTACATTTTTTCCAGCACCAGTTTTGAAACGGCAGATTTTTTTTGCAGATTTGATCATCTCCTTCAGGTGGCCATTTTCTCATCCAACTGACTTTGGAGAAAGTCATCAAGAGATGCCCACCATATGGGCTGAAGTAATGGCAGTTTTGCCACCCAAAGTAGAGGACATAAACTTGACGTTCAACAAAATAGTGAGCGAGAGTCTTGTTTTCTTACTAAAGCAGGCAGCAATGTTACTGTATGAAGGCCAGGACATTGCCGAATGCCTGCAGATGAGTCAGACTATTATAGACTACTCCTGGGAGAAACTCAACGTTGGAACTTGGAAAGACGTGGACAAGGAGTGGAGGAGAGTCTTTTCATATGGCTGTCTCTTTAAGGCTGTGTGCCTGTGCAAGGATGGGTCAGCATTTAGAGAAGCAATAGAAACCTGTGACAAAGGGTTGTTGATGGGAATGGCCATAATGGACAACATCCTCATCAGACTGGTTAAAGTCCTTCAGAATCACAATAAACCTAAGAAGAGATCTCTAGGTGGTGTTGGATCACATCAGAATTCCTGCCAAAAGGTAGTATTTTTACACTTTATGCACTTGCTCCAGGTGCTTTACTGTTGCTTTTAAAATCTGGGCTATTAAACAAACATTTCCGATTCATTTTTACCCATTTAAAATACCGAGGGTTAGGTCCTGAAATGATTGGTAGTTGGAATAAAAATGGACCAGAGATGTAAAAGTGTTGCAAATGCGATCAGTTTGGAGTATTTTCAAACCAGTTCCGTGTGCCAGAAGTTGGAAGCACAACTGCCCATAATTCAAGACTAATTGGCTATAAAGCGATAAGAGGGATGAAGGGATGGCTGCTGTGGGAAATGGAACTTTGAAACTGCCAACTTGCTGCTTCAGCCATTAGCAATTTCTGCATCGACGATTAAATTATATTTTCTTGACGTTTCGCTCTGGATCCCAGGGTGATCCGAAGTGTCGTGTAGTTGTGGGGCAAGCAAAGATCCCGACCTGCCGACTCCTGCTGATCTGGGAATAGACTTAAGAGTTAAGTGTTATCATTTTGGGGAAAACCCCAGCTCCTGTTGACTGCGACAGATTGCGTGATGAAATTTGGAAAAATCAAAATGAGAACGGGTGATCTGTATACAAAATCATGAGAGGAATAGATCGGATAGACGCACAATCTCTTGCCCAGAGTCGAGAACCAGAGGACATACGTTTAAGGTGAGGGGGGGGGGGGGGGAATTTAATACTGAGGGGTAACTTTTTCACACAAATGGTGGTGTGTGTCTTGTAACAAGTTGCCGGAGGAGGTTGTTGAGGCAGCTACTATCTCAATGTTTAAAAAAAAACATGTGGACAAGGTTTGGAGTGGTATGGACCAAATGCAGACAGGTAGAACTAGTGTGGATGGGACATGTTGGCCGGTGTGAGCAAGTTGGGCCAAAGGGCCTTTATCCACATTGTATGACTCTCATCACTTGGGCTTTCTGCAAGAGCGAGTCGAGGCACAGAGTTAATCCCACACCCCACAATTGCCTCCACTGCTTAAAACAATTGTTTGTTCCAACTGATCAGTTGCTCTTTGGGTGAGGCACAACCTCTCCTCCCTTCACTGTCAGAAAATCACCTGGGATCGAAGATGACGTGCTCTTGTTGAAACCAATGTGAGATCCACAAGCTCATAACATAGGTGGGGCAGATGGTGCCTTAGGAATCGTACAATATTAATCACTTCAAAGGAGGATGTTTTGCCCATTATGTCTGCGACAGTCAGAAAAAAATACCCACCAGCCTCCAGATACCACTTTGTAGCACTTTGTCTGCAGTCCTACAAGCACAAACTCGATGGTACACATGCAAGAACGTTATAAATATGATCAGGGTTTCCGCCACAACAGTGGCTTCCAAACTCTTACCATCTGAGGAACGTATCATTTTGCTTGCCAACCATCCCTAGTTTTTACCCTCTTTGCTAAAGGAAACAAGTTCTCCCCATTTGTTTTATCTTGGTTCTTTTTAGTTTTACATGTCCCAATTACTTGATTTATTTCTTTGTCAAACAAGGATACAAAGTTAACAATTCTTCAATCCCCTGCTGGGGAGGACTAGAAAAAAATCAACTCGGTTCCATAGTCCATGTAGTCCATTTGGACAACCTGCACCGCCCTCGTCAGTCCTCTTGGTGACCTCTTTAAAAATCTCTATCAAATGTATGAGATGTGATTTTTCACACTCAAAGCCATGTTGACTATCCCCAATTAGTCCTCACATATCCATATGCTGGTAAACCCTGTTTATCATTTAGATTGGCTTTATTATATAGGTCTAAAGCATTAAATTATAATTTAGACATTGAGTGCCATATCCAAAGAAATTGCACATTTGAACAATCTTCAAGCCCAAAAGCATCTACCCTTTGCTTCTTGCCAATGAGTTAATTTTATATCCAATTTGCCACTCTTCCTTCGATCCCAACGCCTACCGCACCAGAATCTTTGTCAAAATCCTTGCTGAAATCCATGCAGATTACATCAGATTGCCCACTTCAATCCTCCTTGTTACCATCTCAAAATATCTCATGCAAGTTCGTTATATACAACCAACCCTTAGCGAATTCATGCTAACTGTCGATGATTAATCTGTGCCCTTCTAAGTTAAGGTTTAGATGGTCCATTAGAATTGATTCCAATAGTTTTGACTGCGAGCAAATCTAAACAGACTGGCATGCAATTTAAAAAAAGATACAAAGTGCTGGATTAACTTAGCCGGTCAAGCAGCATCTCTGGAGAACATGGATAGATGATGTGTCAGGTCAGGACCCTTCTTCAACCTGCCCCAAAACGACGCATATCCATGTTCTCCGGAGATGCTGCCTGACCTGCTGAGTTACTCCCGCACTGTGTCTTTAATTTTGTATACCAGCATCTGCAGTTCCTTGTATCTCTGGCCCGTAATGTCAAACAAGGATACAAAGTTAACAGTTCTTCAATCCCCTGCGAGGAAGGACTAGAAAAAAGCAACTCAGTGCCTCTGCAATTTCCTCTCTTTTAACAACCTGGAATATAGTTCCTTTGGGCCTGATAATTTATCCATTTTCAAAAAATGATACATTTTGAATACTTCCTCTTTCACTAAGTTTAATGCCATTTATTACTTCACACTGACTACAACATCAGCAGTATTTCTCCTTGACACAAATACAGCAGTATAGTTCTAATAAAGAACCTTAGCCACATACATCCTCCACCTCCAGCCCCTGACTATGCATTCTTTCCTTAGTTTACCTCATTATTAAACATCTTTGCATTTTCTTTCAAACCAACCCTTTTCCACTTTTAATTTCATTCCTAATCTAGGCACACTAGTAGCACGACTGGTAAAGTTGCTGCCACACAGCGCTAGAGACCTAGGTTCAATCTTGATCTTCAGTGCTGTCAGTGTGGAGTTTGCACACTCTCCCTGTGACCATGTTTATTTCCTGCAAAGTTCACCAGTTTCCTCCCATATTCCAAAGATGTACAGCTAATTGGCCACTGCAAATCGCCCAACAATCCCAATATTGTTATCAATGCTGCCGACAAGGGTGGTGTCGTAATCTGGCAAGGATGGCCTCTACCATGCTGAGGGCAAGCACCAGCTCTTAGAAACATCCTCATACCTAAGCCTTGACCATGCCCCCATAGACGAACACCAGACAGTTACTGATGTCTTCACCTCTGGTAATCTCCCCATCAGAGCCTCCAAACTGTAGTTCCACAACCCTGTACTGCCTGTCTCTATCTCCTTCCCAAAATCCACAAGGTTTCCAACACTGGATGTTTTGTTTTTCTATTTGTTGCAATTTTGTGTGAAATTCAGAGAAATTAGTTCTAATCCCGGTCACTTGCTGGATTAGTCCAGGATAAAATAAAGACTAATTTGACTATAATAAACCCTGGGATTGAGATTAAGTGACAGCAGCTTGCAAGTACTTTAAAACATTTAACTCACTTTGTAATTCCAGAGACTGCAGGTTGCTCTCCCTTTGATAAAGGAGATCCGAACTGGAATGGAAGTTCCAAGGGTCCATTGCCCTTCACTGGAACGTTTCCGAGCTCAATATCTCATTCCGCATAAGCCTGTCATACTACAGGGCATTGTTGATCATTGGCCTGCTGTGAAGGACTCCAAATGGAGGTGGGTAAAGAACGCCTACCATTGGCAGCAGCATTCTCTCTGCCCTAATCGTTGGATAAACTGTCAGTATACTCCATCCCTCGTGTGATTTCCAATGAGTAAATTGTGATTTTATTGCAAGAACACAGTATTAATTCTGTATCGGTATTAAGCTGCACAAAAACATTTTTCAGGAAGCTTTGTGCCCTGCGCCTTTGTGAGCCTGTCTGGGTGGGAGTTTGATTAATGAATAATAATTACCTTATCTGCAGTAACCTTACACTGTAATGATGCCATGCATCACAGTGAAAGCTGCCCAGTCATTTTTCTTCTACTAACCATATGCAAGTCCTTGCCACCCAAGTAAAACAGTGCAATGAGCCATTCTCCCCTGCCCTTGGACTGGATTGCATGCTTTCTGAGTTCACAGACAGTTTTACACTCTACCTACCATTTTAACTGCCCCAGAGGCGTTGAACTCTGTTTAATGATCAACGTTCCTGGTATTGAAGCTGAGATAATAACGACTTTATAGTATGTTTAAGATAAGTGTGTCTGATTTTCGTAGATGAGCTGTGCATTCTTTACAGTGTGGAATACATCCGAGAGATTGCAGGCTGCCGCACTGTCCCCGTGGAACTGGGCTCTCGCTACACAGATGAGGCATGGTCCCAGACTCTGATGACTGTGGGCGAGTTCATTGACAAGTACATACTGCAGCAGGTTGGTTCCTGACATCACCATTTATTCTCGTCCACTGAGTTCTGAACATAATTTATTTTCAAACCCAATGCACACGGTTACATGCTACCAATGACTTATTCTGAACCTGGAAACTATGGTGTAGCTGTAGAGTTTCTTGTGTAGAGCTTCTTGTACAGAAATCAGCTGTCCGTAGAAAGAGTTCAGAAGTTGTAGACGTCTCTACTCCACTGTCAAACTGATAAAGTAAGGACGGCACAGTGGCTCACAGGTAGAGTCGCTGCCTTACAGCGCCAGAGACCCGAGTTCGATCCTGACTACGGATTTTGTATGTTCTCTGTGTGACCACGTGGGTTTTCTTCGGGTGCTCCCCTTTCCACCCACACTGCAAAGATATTCAGGTTTGTTGGTTAATTGTCTTCTTTATATGACTGTCATATGAGGAAAGATTGAAAAGACTAGGCTTGTATACACTGTTGTTTAGAAGGATGAGGGGGGATCTTATAGAAACATATACAATTATAAAAGGACTGGACAAGCTAGAGGCAGGAAAAATGTTCCCAATGTTGGGTGAGTCCAGAACCAGGGGCCACAGTCTCAGAATAAAGGGGAGGTCATTTAAGACTGAGAAAATACTTTTTTACCCAGAGAGTTGTGAATTTATGGAATTCCCTGCCACAGAGGGCAGTGGAGGCCAAATCACTGGATGGATTTAAGAGAGAGTTGGATAGAGCTCTAGGGGCTAGTGGAGTCAAGGGATATGGGGAGAAGGCAGGCACGGGTTATTGATAGCAGACGATCAGCCATGATCATATTGAATGGTGGTGCTGGCTCGAAGGGCCGAGTGGCCTCCTCCTGCACCTATTTTCTATGTTTCTAAAGTTGTAAATTGTCCCTTGTGTGTAGGATAGTGCTACTGTGATCGCTGGTCGGCGTAGACTCGGTGGGCCAACGGGCCTGCTTCCACGCTGTATCTCTAAAGATATAACTGCCTGAGAAATTAGATCTCGTGGCACTATTTTGTCAGTGCTGGGCAACCAGTAACTGATTATTTCCAGGCAAATGTGTGTCAGTTGCCAAACTGGTCTGGTTAGTTTGGGTTGTGATCCATGCCAGTACACCAGATGTTTACTGACCTTGGTTACATACCTATGATTTCAATCACCGTGCAATGCAAATTCCAGCCTGTACTGAGATAAGTTGGCCTCAAAGCTGTAGGGTGCAACCATTATGGAACAGTCTTAATAGATCAAACACAGTTTTTGTTTTACTCGCTATTTAAGGTGAAATTTTGCTGACATTGGGACATCTCAAAGAGCAGTTTAGAACGGCTCAAATACCTTTGCGAATCTACAGACTCCAATCTAACAGGCAGAATTTATTACTGAGCTATTCAATCATTGAATGCCTCAGTGGTAACATCGCTTAGTGTTTCATTGCCGGATGTTTAGTTTATCGTCACGTGCACCGAGTTACAATGAAAAGCTTTTGTTGCGTGCTAACCAGTCAGCGGAAAGAATATACATTATTATAATTGAGCCATCCACAGTGTACAGATACATGTTAAAGGGAATAATGTTTAGTGCGAGGTTAAGTTCAGTAAAATCTGATTAAAGATAGTCTGAGGGTCTCCCAATGAGGTTGATGGTAGCTGAGGGCAGTGCTCTAGTCATTGATAGGATGGTACAGGTGCCTGGGATATGTGATCATTGGCAACAAATCTCTTCCAATAAAGTTTTCAGAGGTACCAACCCGTACCTGGACCTCGATGATGATCGTTCGTTGACTTTATTGGATCCGGTTTCCACCGACTAATTTCACAGCATGTGCCATTGTACAGACGTCCTCCAGCAATGCACTAGTGCGTGGAATGCTTTCTCAATGCAAGTGAGTGTCATGGTAGCATTCAGCTTCATGCCCACTGACCTATTCCCTCAATTTGGCAACTTTGCTCCCTGCTGCAGCATCACAGACGTCACCGAGGCTCTGGAATCAGGGAGTGGTGACTTTGTTTTGTCAGCGAGGAAAACTGCTGAGTCAGGCTCCGAGATTAGCTGGCATGCCTCCAGCCCTGCACTAAGGCCACGCAAAAACTCCATGAATAACTTGGATCTGTTGATTAATAGAAAGGGTTTCCATTCCTAAAACATTTCACCTCAGTAGAAACCTCAAAGGATTGTATTTCCCAACTATCCACACATCATGGATCAAAAGACAAATTTTATATGATGAGTGGTGTGTTTCCTGGCAGCTCCCATAACTGCTTTATCCTGAGAATGTCTACACGGCCTAACATTTTCATAGACCAACAGTGCCCTGAGGGATAATTCATGTATTCTATTCTGCTCCCATTGCTTCTGGCATCTGTTTGAACACCAGCCACTCTCTATTTGAACAGAAATGAACCACACGTACATGAGACTAGCAATAGAGATTCCATATGACCCTGGCTACTTGGAAGCAGCACACCATCCTGTTGTCTTGTTTAGGACGGCACGGTGGCACAGTGGTAGAGTTGCTGTCTTACAGTACTTGCAGCGCCGGAGACCCGTGTACGATTCCGACCACGGGTGCTGTCCGTACGGAGTTTGTACGTTCTCCCCATGACCACGTGGGTTTTTTCTCTGAGATTTTCAGTTTCCTCCCACACTCCAAGCTCATACAGGTTTGTAGGTTAATTGGTTTGGTGTATGTGTAAATTGTTTCTAGTGTGTGTAGGATAGCGTTAATGTGCAGGGGTCACTGGTTGGCGCGGACACGATGGACCGAAGGGCCTGTTTCCACGCTGTATCTCTAAACTAAACTAAACTGAATACAATCTCCTACTGTTGCATTAATCATTGATGTTCTGGTACTTCCTGCAGGAGGAGGGGAACCCCATTGGATATCTAGCACAGCATCAGCTGTTTGAGCAGGTGAGAATCTATCTCAGTCCCCTCCAGAGGAATGGGCTGGGAGACCGACTCGATATCTACATGTAACGTGTGGCCCATTTACCTTTGGACCTGCACCTTTGCATTTTTGTACATTGCTGCAACGCTAGGAGTTGCTTTCTCAAATACAGGGGCTTGGATACAGAGGCCTGTCTTGTGGTCGAACCCTTACGTGAGCTAAACTGTAGAATTGTACCAGAAAACTAATCACTCAACGCAATTGAGGTGGTGCAGGCCACCATGTTGAAGCTTGCCTCTTTGCTGCACTTGGAGAGCATGTCTACCCTGGTGCCAGCCCATGGAATCCAGCTCTTCAAACATTCTGCAAGTGGATGCTCTTTAAAAGACGCAGCAATTGTATTTTTTTCTTCAAAAGCATCAATAAATGTCAATTTTCTCCTCGTGCTCACGTACCCAATGAATCCACAAACTCTTTTTCTAATTAATTTAGGTAACTGCCAAGTGAGCTGCATAGTTTAAATCAATTAAGGTTTATATGATTTGATTGAGATTTACTTTTTATACGCTGGCTGGCAAAAGCTTTTAATGTTTAATAGATCTGGTCAATCGTCTAGCACACACCATTCATTTAACAGAATCATGTAAATTTAAATGGATTAGAATTGGAAAAAATACATTAAAATAGTTTTTATTTGTCAAACGTCAAGGTGATTGAACTACTCTGCCAAGCCTCTCTCACGCTCTAAAGACAGGCCTGCACCATAACGTCAACTGCCTCCTCCCCGGCCCACAATATATAGCCTGCCCAGCAATACCCATTTAATACAGTTTATCCAATGTGGAAGAATTTCTAAGTTACCATTCTGACCACTATTGGCTTCAGATTAGCATGCCCATTGTGTATATAAGTGGAGATTAAAGGTGCTAATATCTTTAACCACTTTAGAAGAAACTTACACATCAGAACAAACTTAATTTGCCTGCAGGTGGACATCGGGACTGATTAAATCATTTCTACTTTTCTAGCCAGTCAAGAACTGTCTAAACGTGCTGAGGGTTTGTGCTCCACCATTCTTTAGTTTGTGAGATCGAAGCTCCGACCGCCCTCCGGATGAAAAATGTTTTTACAACCTGCTATCATCTACTTTATATCTCTCCCAGTAGTGTTTGACCCCCTCAGCCAAGGAAAATCAGTACTTTCCACCAGCCCTCTTAATGCCCTTCATTGTTTTACATAGCTTGTGAGATGTTATCTGTTCCCATGAAAACATCCCTAGCTTTCCAATCTTTCCTCATGACTGCAATTTTCCAGTCATAAAAACCTTCTCGTAAATCTTCTCCTTCCCACAATACAATTATATCCCTCCTGTAATGTGGTGCCCATAGTGACTGCATTACTCAAGTGTGGTCTACCTTGCATTGTTGAACACTAACATAATCTCCGTACTCTTCTAGGCACACCCTATGAAAGAAAACATCCCAATTGTTTTCCTATCCAGATTATTGATCCATCCTACTGGGTCTTGAGGATCTGTGGACATTCACTGCACTGCTCTTTTGTTCCCTCACACTAAGTAACCCTACCTTTCTCTCCAAATGCATTATCCCAATTAGCTTCAATTATCCAACTCGCCAGACTGTCTGTACGTTCCTGCAGTCTGAAATGTTCCTCCTCACTGCCAATAACAGGTATCTTTATGCCATTTATCTCATATCCCACCCATTTGTCTTCATCAATATATTATCCAAATACCACTGGGTGACAGGCAATTGTCACAATACTTGTCACACATTATCTTTTGGATTATAAATTGTCTGTGTCAGCAAACAGATTGCCATCCCCCCCTTGGGCTTTTATACTTTCGAGCCGTCCTCAATGTGGGATATCAGAGGCCTTACCAAAAACTATGCAGAGTACATCAAATAAACTGCCTTCACCAACCTTCCTTGGTACTACTGAAAATATCAGTTGTTAATCAAAGGTGACCTTCCTTTAGCAACTCCATGTTGAGTGCCTTGCTAAATTAAGATTTATACCGTCTCTGAGAATGCATGTCGATTACTTGCCAACAAGGCTAACATAACTGGCCTGTAAATTCTTGGTTTATTCCATCCTGGCTTTTTGAACAACAATTCACTAGCAGTGTTGCTGTCCCTTAGCAGCACTCCAAAAGCCAAGGAGGTTTGAGAAATTCTCCAAGGGGCGGCACAGTGGCACAGCGGTAGTGTTGCTGCCTTACAGCACCAGAGACCCAGGTTCGATCCTGATTACGGGTGCTCTCTGTATGGAGTTTGTACGTGACCTGTGTGGGTTTCTCCAGGAGCTCCGGTTTTCTCCCACGCTCCAAAGGCGTACACGTTTGTGGTTAGTTGGCTTGATAAGTAGTACACTAGTGCATGTATTAGAGTATTAGTGTGCGGGGATTGCTGGTCTGCGTGGACTCGATGAAGGACCTGTTTCTCTAAACACTTCCCATTTAGCAGTATTTTTGAAAGTGGATAAATCCAGCAGGCCCAGATGAAATATATGCATGAAAAATATATATATTAAAATAAATCTCATCATAGCCTATTGAGTTAATCTATTTTCAAATATGCTACCCCCTTAATAATTTACCATATTTTTCAATATTTTACACTTATTGGCTTATTTCAACATTGGCATCTTCACAATCTTGTGAAAATACTGTTGATAGATTACCACAGCCTAGTAAAATTGGCGTGCCCCCAATATTTAAACTGTTCTCCTATTATAGCATTAAACTATGTTTTACTGAATAATGTTATAGCATTAAACAAGTTTAACTGAATAATGTTCACTGCCACGAAGAAGCTACTTTAATATTCTATGCCGGCGATACGTTTCCAACCTGCCAGCCTCCTTCCCTGAGACAAAATGCAGAATTACCCATCTTGGATGATTAATCTTTTTTTATTTCCTGTGAGGAATTGAGCCAGATGCATTTTTTCTCTGCACAGATCCCAGAGTTGAGGCAGGATATCCACATACCAGATTACTGTTGTCTCGGTGACAAGGATGAAGATGAGATCACCATTAACGCCTGGTTTGGGCCGACGGGAACGGTTTCTCCTCTGCACCAGGATCCACAGCACAATTTTCTGACACAGGCGAGTACAGAAGCAAACTGCAAATAATCAGTCAGCAGCTTCACCGGAAAGGCATATGGTGCAGCCCCAAGGCAAGGTCAAAGAATGGCGATAAAAATTGGGGAAGACCATTGTGTAGGAAAAATAATGTTTTATTATTAATCAATCATATTTTATTATTAATCAATAATGTTTTATGTTTAATGTTTTATGTATCATTCTTAACTTTCACTGTATGTCATGTTGTCACTTGTGGGCGGAGCACCAAGGCAAATTCCTTGTATGTGAATAATTGGCCAATAAAATTATTAATTCATTCATTCAAAATCTGGCGATAGGACAATATATGGGGAGCATCTGAGAACATGTTCTGCATGCATTGCTCAGTAACACTGGCAAAATCCCGTAATTTCACAGACTATCGCAACCAGGATGTCCGTTCCACTCCTTTGCTGCGTCTAATTTGTGAAGTTTTGGCATGCTCAGCATTAAAATATTTGCACACTCTAGGAAAAAGGATGGTGATGTAGAGACTAGAGAGTCGTGACTGGATCTTGATGAATGTGAGGCATCGTAAGAAAAAGAGAAATATAGATAACAGGTTTTGAAGTGGATAATTCCGTTGGGATTGGTCATGCTCCAGGTTTCTGCGGCAGTAAACATTGTGGAGTGACTAAATTGTGTCCTGGTGTAATTCCTCTTTGCCTGATGCCTGACAAATCTGTTACAGATACTGCTAGGCAAAGTTTCATAAGGCAAATACATCCAGATAGATCATACAGCACATACTTTAGCCAGGATTTGAGATGTCTACTGCATTATTGATGAAAGATTTGTCAGAAGACATTAAACTCATGCCTAACCAGTGCTCCTACCACTTACAAACTCCCAGAGGATTAGATATGTAGGAAGGACCTGCAGATGCTAATTTAAACTAAAGATAGACACAAAATGCTGGAGTAACTCCGCAGGACATCAGTCTGAAGAAGGGTCTTGATTCGAAACGTCACCCATTCCTTCTCTCTTGAGATGCTGCCTGTTTCGCTGAGTTACTCCAGCATTTTGTGTCCATCCCAGAGGATTAAAAACTGGTCGTCAAGAAGTAGTGCGTGGTATCCTCAGAATTACATTCTCATTGAGTTTTAGAGATAGGGTTTATGCAATCCCGTCCATGTGACAGACGTTGTTTAATGCAGTCAGTTGCGTGCAGGTGTCTTGGCAAACATGTCAAGAATTGCCAGTTTGGTAAGGTGGAAGGAGGAAATTGGAGACAGTAATAAGACTTGGGAGAAGAGAATGGAAAATAGCTCATTTTAAGTTTTTTGTTCTTTTTCTGTACAAGGAATTTTAATATTTTTCTCTGGTAGGTGGTGGGACAGAAATACATCCGCCTGTATTCGCCAGAAGAAACCCCAAAGCTGTATCCCCACCCAACGCATCTTCTACACAACACCAGCCAGGTAACGATGGTGATGGGGAGGAGAACCAAAGCCTGGATCAGATTTCAGAAGCAATAAGTTTGACTTTCATTTAATGAGTGGAAGTAGGAGGAGGTATTTGAAAAATGCGTAATGAATCAAATATTGAGAAAAGAATGGGGATAGTGCAATAGAAGGAGTGATTGGGATTATTGAGAGGGCACACATGCATGCACACATACATCCATATATATATATATACACACACACACACACACACACACACAGTGTAAACGACTGCTCCAAGTTCTCTGGGCATTAATTTCTCCTTCTCTGTTTGTTATATAGTCAAAAACAAAAAATAGATTAGCGTCAAATGTGATTTCCCTTTCACCAATTTGAGCTGCCTACCCAAATTACTTTGAAGAATGAAGTGGAAAGAAATGTCTTCACTGATGTGATACTTTGACATTCTCTGGTTAGTGGGATCTCAATTGCCAAGGGTATACAAGATGGAACTCAATAGATTTTTAGAGATTGAGTGAATCAAGGGATTTAGGGTTAGTGTGGGAAAGTGCCACTGAACTAAAATATTCACAATAGTCTTATTAAACGTGGATTGGTAATGAGGAGCCAACTGGTCTATTTCTGCTTTTATTTCTGATCTGTTAAGTTCTCACATAATCCCTTAATGTACATTGTTCTAATGCAAGTATCAAGCAAATTGATCCCAGTTCCATGTGATCAGTTTTTCTGTCATTTTTTTAGGTGGATGTGGAAAATCCAGACTTGCCAAATTATCCAGAGTTTCAATTGGCTAATTTCCAGGAATGCATCCTGAACCCAGGAGAAGTCCTTTTCATCCCAGTGAAATACTGGCATTATGTAAGGTCTTTGAATATCAGCTTCTCCGTCAGTTTCTGGTGGTCCTGATTGTTGCTCGTAGAATGTAAAACCTCGAGCTGTGTGAGAATGCGTGTGAATTCTAAAGCCGTAGGTGAATACATCAGCAATTGACCTGACATGTGAAGAGATGCAGAGACTGAGCAAGGGATTGAAAAGAACGATGCTGGATAGGATCTGCAGAAAGTTGCACGGCCAGTGAGTAAAAGGCGGCTACTTGCAGAGTTTTGAACATTACTGTGCCAGAAATCAGAATTTCTCTGTGCAGAAGCTAAAGCTTCCACATTATACTGCAGTTCATTATCGGGAGCAACTCATCGCAATGCAGCTAACCTCATCAGCTATGGGTGGAGATTTCTACACGACTAACTATGTTCAGTCCCACCTCCAGGCAGCTGCTAGTTCAAATTGAACAAGGAAGGTTACGAAGACGGGCAAACCCAAAGACTTTGAGACACTTTAGAAATTCAAATTGTAAGATTTAAGACAAAGTGCATTTTCACTAGGTCACTCAAAAATAAAAGCAAAGCGTTTTCATTTGAACCATTCAAAAATATTGATTTTATTGTGCAAGTAAAGCAGTGGATTTTTCTCAGTTAACTTGACAGGCTCGTTCACGATGCAGCAAAACCTTTTTCATTGACGGGTGAAGGAAAATAATATTCCTTCCTACTGAAGCAGGGAGTAGTTGTCTGAATCCAGAAGACTTCCTGAGCGAATGGCATGTTGACCTTTATAACAAGAGGAGTCGAGTATAGGAGCAAAGAGGTCCTTCTGCAGTTGTACAGGGGCCTAGTGAGACCACACCTGGAGTGTTGTGTGCAGTTTTGGTCCCCTAATTTGAGGAAGGACATTCTTGCTATTGAGGGAGTGCAGCGTAGGTTTACAAGGTTAATTCCCGGGATGGCGGGACTGTCATATGCTGAGAATGGAACGGCTGGGCTTGTACATTTTGGAGTTTAGAAGGATGAGAGGGGATCTTATTGAAACATATAAGATTGTTAAGGGTTTGGACACGCTAGAGGCAGGAAACATGTTCCCGATGTTGGGTGAGTCCAGAACCAGGGGCCACAGTTTAAGAATAAGGGGTAAGCCATTTAGAATGGAGATGAAGAAACACTTTGTCTCACACAGAGTTGTGAGTCTGTAGAATTCTCTGCCTCTGAGGGCGGTGGGGGCCGGTTCTCTGGATACTTTGAAGAGAGAGCTAGATAGGGCTCTTAAAGATAGCGGAGTCAGGGGATATGGGGAGAAGGCAGGGACGGGGTACTGATTGGGGATGATCAGCCATGATCACATTGAATGGTGGTGCTGGCTCAAAGGGCCGAATGGCCTACACCTGCACCTATTGTCTATTTGGGGCAGGATACAACTTAGTTTAATTTAGAGATACAGTGTGGAAACAGGCCCTTCGGCCCACTGAGTCCGCACCGACCAGTAATCCCCGCACATTAACATTATCCTACATACACTGGGGACAATTTACATGTACAACAAGCCAATTAACCTACATATCTGTACGTCTTTGGAGTGTGGGAGAAAACTGAAGATCTCAGAGAAAACCCACGGGGAGAACGTATAAACTCCATAAAGACAGCACCCGTAGTCGGGATCGAACCCGGGCCTCCTGTATGGCAGCAATTCTACCGCTGCGCCACCGTGGCCGCTCATGTAATGCTCGCTGTGCTAGGTTTCCTATTGAAGGCACGATATACGATCTTTCACACTGGAATTGCAATGGCTGCAGTCTCAGGAATTGAGAATTGGGGCAGGGAACATCTCAATTCCTTGGCTGATGGATCCCAACATGTCCCAGCTCCCATGGGTACATAATGTGCCTTCACTTGGTGCTCAAGCAACCGTTCCCCCCCTCTTGCTCACAGCAAGACACTGTCTGATAATTGCTTTTCCTAACAGAACAACAGTGGCTGATAGAACGTTGACATGTGAAACGGTTGGAATTTTATGAGACTTTCAAGGCCTTCAACGTGCAAAATCTTGGTTCACATTCTGAAGAGTTGATTTATGTTTGGCAGAGATAAAACATGAAGATAGTAATGAGGTTGGTGCTGAGTTTGTTTTACGGTACTACTCTTAAAACCTACACCACCGTAACGCGGATGTTCCAAGTGAAATATGGAGTGAAAATGGAAATGGAGCTGTATTGAAATACTGTCACGGTTGCACAACCTGCTAACACTCATTTCCATCCTCCCACATGGCAATTCACTTGAAGCCGTGGGTGAACATACTCTCAAACCCCTCTCTTGTCAATTCAGTTTTCCTTTGTGTGGATACAGCATGGGATCCAAGACAAGCTGGCTAATTATATTAAAAATTGCCTTGGCGACAGACGACAGGAGTAATGGCAGAGGAATATTTCTCTGATTGGAAGTCGGTGGCCAGTGGTGTACCCACGAGGGACGAGTGCTGGGACTTTGTGTTTCATGTATATCAACAACTTGGATGTATGATTTATAAGTTTGCAGATGACACAAACATTGGTTGTGATGTGCAAGGAAGGTTGTCTAAAGCTCAAGCAGGATACAGATCAGTTGAAAAGCTAGGAAGATATTGGAAATTGAAATTTAATCCCAACAAGTACAAGTGAAGTCAAATAGTGGGAAGATAGTAGCAGAGCCCCGCGATAGACAGTAAATGGTGGGGCACGAAGGTATGTTTATAAAGAAACCCAGGGTTCCAACTCGACAGTTCCCTGAAGGTGGCAATGCCAGTGAAGATGCATGCTTGCTATCAGCACTTCAACTCCCCCTCCCATTCCACATCCGACCTCTCGGTCCTGGGCCTCCTCCACGGCCAGAGTGAGCAACACCGCAAGCTGGAGGAACAGCACCTCATATTCCGCTTGGGGAGTCTGCATCCTTTGGGCTTGAATATTGAATTTTCTCAATTCTGTTAACCCTTGCTGTCTCCTCCCCTTCCCACCTCTCCCTCAGCCCTCGGGCCCTGACATTCCCTCTATCTCTATCTCCCTCCCCCACCCCAGTCGCACTAGCTTCTCATTTTCACACCACAAACAGCTTACAATGGCTTGTTCCCTTTATCACCGATACTTTTTTGCATATCTTTCACTCATTGTTCCTTATCTCTCCACATCACCGTCTATATCTCTCGTTTCCCTGATCCCTGACCAGTCTGAAGAAGGGTCTCGATCCGAAACGTCGCCTATCTCCTTCGCTCCTTAGATGCTGCTGCACCCGCTGAGTTTCTCCAGCTTTTTGTGTACCCATGGGAAATAAGAGTTGGGATATTATAGAACAGTATAGCACAGGAACAGGCTCCTTAGCTCATGATGTCTGCACATTGAAACTTTACAAAATGTTGGTTGGGCTACACTTGAAGTATTGTTCAGCAGTCTGAGGAAGTGTCTCAACCCAAAACATCACCTATCCATTAACTGTTCTGCTGGAGATAGACACACAAAGCTGGAGTAACTCAGCAGTTCAGGCGGCATCTCTGGAGAGAAAGAATGGGTGACGTTTCGGGTCGAGACCCTTCTTATACAACTGTTCTGCAGGGTTCCTCCAGCAGTTTGGTTTTTGCTCAAGTTTAGTTCTGATCAGCACACTATAGGATCTGATTGCTTGGAGAGATTGCACTGGAGTGAGTGCAGTGAATATTCACCAGGAATGTTGCCAGGAATGGAGGACTTGAGATATGGGGAAAGATTGGACAGGCTCGGCTTGTTTTCCCTGGAGTGAAGGAATCTGATTGATGATCTGATAGAAGTTGATATAGTTATGACAGGTGTAGATAATCAAAGATTTTGACTTTCTCATAGCATGGGTATCGAAACCAAGAGGGCATAGTTGTAAGTGAGAGATAGAAATATTAGAGGATCCGAGTAATGCAGCATTGAAACAGGTCCTTCAGCCCAGCTCGTCCATGCCGACAATTATGTTCCTTCTAAGGTAGTCCCATTTGGCCCATATCCCTCTAAACATTCCCTATACACATACCTGTCCAAATGTCTTTTACAAGGGGTAACTTATAACCAGGGTTTATCTTATATTTTACATAATAGTTTTATCTGGAATATGGTGTAATAGGATACAATTATTACATTGGAGGTGTTTTGACGACACTTAAACAACCAAGACACAGAATGGTATGGTTATTATGTAAGCAAATGGAACTAGAGTAGACGGCCAAAATGGTTGGCATGAATGGGGTGGGCCGAAGGGCCTGTTTTTATGTTCTATGACTGTAAAATACTGTTAATGGGCCTTGGTATTTGTAAGAGAATTTGCTGCTCTAGTTATATATAGGCTCTCTGTATAATTACATTGTGGTAATGCTGTCTTGAGGAGCTCTGCACATTTTCTGACATAATTTGTCTCTAGTAATTGGACTGCACTCAATCAGAAACACGTATGAACTGGTAAAGTACCAATAAGGAGACCAAGAGAGTGTTAAAACAGCTACTAGTATAAATTACTCGATCAATAGATATGGGTTCATTATTACCATTATGTCCTGTGCCCTACTCACTGATCTATGAGTAAGAATAAAATCAATTGCAATCTGAACAAATAAACATTAAAGACTGCAAATATCTAGCTCTGGAAACCAGAAGTCAAAGCTTAAGCATTAATAGGAGCTTTAAATAGAGGATAAAGAGATATCATTTATAACCAAAACTTTGAACACAGAGCTGCATTTGTTGAGGTCAAGTCAAAGCAATTTCTCTCGGTAAGTTGGTGAGAGAGAGAAGACAGTTGACTCTGCTTTGAGTTTGTAAGAGCGATTCTCAGAACAAAAGTGAGAGTTAAATTATACTGTAGTAAATCAGGTTTTTAATCCAGTCGGCAAAGGAAATCCTATCCCCACTAACTAAGGGACTTTTTTGAATCAGTTTTACATCAAGCTGCTCATACAACTCCACATGGAAGTTGTTACATTATTATGCATGCACATAGGTAAATAAACTAGTTGGAGTGGGAGCTTTTCTCTCAAACAATCTGGGCTTCATTAGCCTAAAAGGACTGTTTGATTTAAGGAATGCTATCCATTTACACGGTGGCCTTCAGGTTTGTTGGTGCCATCAACCTCAAATACAGTAAATATTAGGATAATGACATGGGTCAGTATAATACTGACTAGTGAAGTGCGCAGAGATTTAGATTTAAAGCAAAGAAATCGATGTGGTTCAACCTGATGGCAAAAACAAGGATGGGTGGGGAGAAACTTGACTTTGAATATAGTATGTGATAGAGTACAAAAGCAAGGAATGGATTCTATTCATCGATTCAAAAACATCAGTTGGGTCTCAGCTGGAGTATCAGGCTTCAGGAAGGATGTCAAGGCAGAGATGAGGTTTAACACAATACTGTTGATATGTTTTGTTTCTTCTGCTCTTCTCAGGACTTCTTTTGTTGAAAATATCTTTTTCTCTGTTAAAAGTTGCTAACTGATGAAAAGTTATCGAATCAGAGACAGAAGATTAAACAAACCAGGCTTGTTGTAGGACAGTCACTCGATGAGAGAGTAGTCTTTGTGATATACGTCTCCAGTATTTGAATTTTACACCACACCTCACAGGGACAGGGACAGAATTTTAACAAGGGGATAAATGTTATTAGAAAATTTCATTTTATTAGAAAACAGCTTATCTTAATCACATTTGAGTCTGTTGATTATGGGAACAGATTTAACATTAATTCCCAGAACTGGGCCACTGTGGGATGGGTTCAGATAGAGAATACAACGGTGTCCAAATCCCCATCTGAAGGGGCATCGAAGTATATTACAAACTGGCAAGAGCAGAGTGCTGCTTAGTGGGGGCACCATATCCTGCACTACAGAACACAGCAGTGCAGTTAAACCACAAGGTTCAGTGTGTCAGCTCCACGAGTCCAACTGACTGGAAGCAAACACTATTTAATGCAGGAATGTGCCTCAGATCAGAACAACAAATCCTTCCCCTCTCCTCCCTCCGTTCAACTGCTGCCACATTTTGCTTGATGCCTCATTCCCGATGACGGTGTCGAGTCTTGGGCGTGGAGGCAGGAGGGGGCATTGATGGCTCAGTCCTGTGGACAGCTGGGTGAGAGGTGAACTTGTGTTAAGTCAGCAGTAATGAGCATCCTGTTACTCCACAAAATATAGAAAATCGCAATACTACAACACATTTAAAACAATCCACGGTGGCAAGGGCGGGACACAACACCATTCAGTGTATGTGAACTGCTGAACTGAGTTCCAGCTCTTCACAGGTAAACTACAGTCTGGGATACCACTAGTGTACAAATTCAGTAAACTATCTATGACTGTCAACTTGGAATGTAATCTCTGAAGCAGATTGCTGTGAATATAATACTTTTATCTCTTGCCCTGATATAGACAACAATCTAGTAAATTTATCACGGTCTCCTAGTAACAGCTTGTGTACAAAACAGAGACAAGGGACCAAGTTACTGCCTCGTATCCATTGCTTGAATAATCTGTAAGACCTGTAGGATTTACTCTATTGAGTTCCAAGGATGATGTGATATTGTCCTGTTTAATAGCTATTTTCTACAAACGTCCTCCCACCTTTTATGGACCTTAAATATAATTCAATGGCCTGACCTTGAGGTGAGGCAGAATCAAACCATCTGCACTCCAGCTGTTCGTGGCGGATTAGATGTGGGCTGTGACCAGGCAAATTAATGATTATGCACTTTATATAATAATCTTGTTGATTAAACAGTTGTTACCTGGGATCTCATGAGGCCAGAACTCTCTGCAGTGTGGACAGCAAGGGTCATCCCGACCTTGGAAATACTTTGCAGCGCAGGGAAGATGGATCCTGGCTGCACACAACTCACACGTTTGACCCTGGAATCAAATACGTGAGATAACTGAGATAAACAAGAATCTAAAAATACACCAATAGTGGCAGAACAAGTCCGCAACCCCTGCTCTCCAAAGTGTTTACTCTGTTGCTACTGGCAAGTGTGGTGGTTGAGTGAATATCTTTCAGCTTTCTTCTTCGCCTATCCCACCTAATCCCCAACCAAGGATCCCAACAGGTTAAGGACAGAACTCCATCTCAGTACCCGCAATATTCTACCCCCAAGCTTTAGACTTTAGAGATCGGAAACTGAGGGGTAATTTTTTTCCCACAAAGGGTGGTGGGTGTATGGAACAAGCTGCCAGAGAAGGTAGTTGAGGCAGGGACTATCCCAATGTTTCAGAAACAGACAGGTGCCTGGATAAGACAGGTTTGGAGGGCCATGCCCCAAACGCGGGCAGGTGGCATTAGTGTAGCTGGGACATGTTGGCCAGTGTGGGCAAGTTGGGCCGAAGGGTCTATTTCCATGCGGTATCACTCTATGATACAGTACGGAAACAGGTCCTTTTGGGCCCACCAAGACCACGCCGACCTGCGATCACCCTGTACACCAACACTATTCCACACACGATGGACAATTTTACAACTTACCGAAGCCAATTAACCTACAAATCTGTACGTGCACCCGGAGAAAACCCCGCGCTCACAGAGAGAACGTAAAAACTCTGTACAGACTGTACCGGTAGTCGGGATCAAACCTGGGTCTCTGGCGCTGCGCCACCCAAGCTGCCAAAAAGGCAGATGCAATAGTTGCAGATCTCACATCCGCGCTTGTATACAGAAGGCACGGCAATACCTGGATTGCGATGTTGTGGCAAATGTTGCACTCTTTCACCAGGTCCTGGTACATGTTGCGAATGTATTGTTCCAGCTCCATAATGCAACGAGTGCTGAGAATGTACTCGCCCTCCTTCTAATGAAGAAAAAATAAACAGCAAGAGTCATAAGGAGCCAAAGCTGAGTGTTTTCATAAGTGCATGTCATAAGAGCAGAATTAGACCATTCGGCCCATCAAGTCTACTCCGCCATTCAATCATGGCTGATCTATCTCTCCCTCCCAACTCCTGCCTTCTCCCCATAACCCCTGACACCCATTCTAATCAAGAACATATCAATCTCCATCTTAAAAATATCCATTGTCGTGGCCTCCAGACTTCTGTGGCAATAAATTCCACAGATTCACCACCCTCTGACTAAAGAAATTCCTCCTCATCTTCCTATAATACATCCTTTTATTCTGAGACTATGGCCTCTGGTCTTGGACTCTCCCACTAGTGGAAACATTCTCTTCACATCCACTCAATACAGGCATTACTTGCATGGTCAGACGTGCACGACTCAGCTGCCACTTGCCTCACAGAGCCACTTGTCCTGCACAAATCTCTGCAGAACTTGCTCCGCTTCCTTCTTCTTCATTTTCTTGGGCTGCAGTTGATCAGCCAGGTTCAGAATGTCCGTAGAAGAAACAATGCCACTCTCTGACTCGAGAACCAAGTCCAACTGAAAAAGAATGACTTAACTGTTAGCTGTTGCTTGAATGGTGCTTAAAAGGTTGAATTGGCACCCAGAGAAATTTGAAGCGATTAACTTTGGTGGTGTAGCAGACCGAGAGATGTCAAGTTCCCAAATGGCTCTGGGAGGACACTCTGCTAGCCAGAGATTCTGGGAAAGCACAGTGATGTTAGGTTACCTGGTCAGCATCATTGCATGAAAGGAGACTCAGCTCTGTGAGCTGAGCCTGAGCATAGGTCAAGCAGATAAGGAGGCTCTGGCAAATGATGTTTCGTGAAGGGAACTGTCTGATCAATTACAAAAGCTCAAAAAGGCACTTTTTAAATTAAAGAACCAATTGCGGCAGCAGGGATTTGAAGGAGTTAAAGAAACACATAGTTGAATGGATAAGGTCTGTGCTGAGAGTGTGTAATTTGCTGTAGCAAACTCAGCAATGACTGGAGGAAACGTGAAGAAATGCATTATAATAAGGCACCGTATGAGATAACCAGCACCAATGGCTCCGGAGCCAAACACTAAAGAAGATGACCCTGAGTCAGGGACACGGAGAAGAACTTTCCTGGTCTAACTGCAGCCAGGTTCATCTGGAACGGGTAATATCGAAATACAGGAGGTTGAGGTTAACGATTTGTGGAACAAAAAGGAAGAATTTTAAATTAAAGAGTTAAATAAATGCATGAATTATAGGTGATTAATAAAGTATAGTTATTTGTCAAAGTTAAGGGTCTGGTGTATTTTGTCATGTGCTGTACTTAATTGGCAACAGTAGGCATGGAATTTTCTACATGCTGAGGTGCACTAGGCGGTGTACACACGCACACATCCAATTCCACTCACCATACATGTTAACATGCAGATACATCAAGCAAATAGGAAAGAAAATGGTATATTGATTTTTATGCCAGATGGGAATGAAAATAGTATATTAATCTTTATTCCAAGGCTTTGATGTAACCAGAGCTGGAATACAGTTTTGACTTTCACTACCCGAAAAGGTACCTGCTTAAATGCAGAGCGGTTAAATGGAGACACCAAGGGACTTCAGATGTTGGTTTACCATAAAAAAGACACAAACTGCTGGTGGCGAAATGTTGCCTATCCACCTTCTCCACAGATGCTGCCTGACCTGCTGAGTTACTGCGGCATGTTGTGTCCTTTTTAAAGCAGACCAATACTGATTCACTAGATTGATTCTTGGGCACCAGTGGGTTGGAGAGAGCACGCAGATTGGCCCTACCATTTCTGAAGTTTTAGAAAATAGGTGGTCTCTTTGAAATATTTAAGAATTGAGTGTGGATGGACAGGATACACAAAATGTTTCCCCCTGGTTAAAATAGGGGATAGTCTCAAATTTGAGACTGGGCATTTCAGACTGATAAAAGGCAATATATCTTTAATTGCAGATTATAATTCTTTGAAAAGTTCTGTGGCTGCCCAGTCAATTTGTTTCTTCAAGCCTATGAAAGACTATCTATTCTGAAGGGGAGATGCCATCAAAACTTTACAGCTGGGGATGACCATCCTCCACCTAGAGTTATAAGGTTCTTGGTTGCACCATATGAAGTAAAGGTATTAACATGATCCATAATGCAAGACGATAAACAAAAGAAAACTGGAGGAATCACGTTCTGTAGTAGGAATATAAGGGGCGCTAATGAACCAATTAAAAGGGGTAAGATCTTTGCCCAATTAAAAGCCTTAAACAGTGACATCATTTTCTTACAAGAGACGCATTTGAAATATCAAACACAGATAAGATTTAAGGTAAATTGGATTGGGCAAACATACTACTCTTCATTTACTTCTAAATCTAGAGGTATGGCTATTATCATTCGTAAAGGTATACCATTTAAATTAAAGAATACTATAGCAGATAAAGAGGGGAGGTATGTCATAGTCACGGGAGAAATTTATTCTACTCCACTTACTTTGATAAATATTTATGCTCCTAATTTTGACAACCCCCAATTCTTTAGTAAAATGTTGGATACAATTACAGAACTTAACTATCAAAATGTGATAATAGGGGGAGATTTGAATTGTGTTTTAGATCCATACATGAAAAATACCAACATAACAGATGTATGGAGGATCGCTAACCCAGTAGGTAGGGAATATTCATTTTATTCAACGGTACATAATACATATTCACGTATTGATTACTTCTTAGTGGACACAAAACTAATTCCATATACATATAATTCTATATATCATAATAGTATTATTTCTGATCATAACTTTTTCTTTAAAATTAGATGGAATGCCTGATAAAAAATTGTTTTGGAGGTTTAACCCCCAAATCTTAAACAATTCACAAGGATGTACATATTTAAAAGAGCAGATGGGATTCTTTTTTGAGACAAATGATACACCAGATATTTCACCCTCCTTATTATGGAAACTTTTAAGGCATTTATTAGAGGAACTATAATCTCATATGACGCTTTCCAAAATAAAAAAAATAACACTGAACAATTGCAGTTAGAACAAGAAATTAGACAATTAGATTTAGAAAATGCTAAAGAACCAACTATAGATAAACATAATAAGATAACAATACTAAAATATAAATTAAATAAAATTTTATCGGCCAGAATAATAAGATTATTTCAAACTATAAAACAAGAAAATTTCGAATTTGGTGATAAACCACATAAACTCTTAGCACGCCAACTGAAAAAACGGGAAACAGAAAATACAATTACTAAAATTAAATCAGACAAAGGGGAATTACTAACACTACCTAAAGATATTAATAAAAGATTTGCTCAATTTTATCAACATTTACATACATCGAAAACCTCTGCAAATAATACTCAAATTACAAATTTCTTAGACAATTGTAATCTTCCAAAATTAAATATGGTGGAACAAGAGGGATTAGGAGCCTAGATTACACTACAGGAAATAGAAGACACAATAAATTTGTTGAAGAATGGCAAAACGCCAAAACCAGATGGCTTTAGTAATAAATTCTATAAACGATTCTATGAGATAATTTCTCCATGCCTGCAAGATTTATATATATATATATATATATATATGCTTTTAAAGAAAATAAACTACCAGAAACATTAACTGAGTCAACGATTATACTTATACCAAAAAAGGATAAAGATCTAGAAGACCCAGGCTCATATAGAGCTATTGCACTCCTAAATACAGATCAAAAAATATTAGCAAAGACCCTAGCGAGAAGATTGAGTAAATACGTTAGCAAACTAATAAACCCGGACCAAGCAGGGTTTATACCAAAGAGATACTCTTTTAACAATTTAAGACGGCTGTCTAATATAATGTACTCACATAATACTGAAGAAGAACTAGCAATTATTTCATTGGATGCAGAAAAAGCTTTCGATCAAGTAGTATGGCAAAATTTATTCAAAGTATTGCAAAAATTTAACATGGGAGATAACTTTATCTCATGGGTAAAATTATTATATAATAAGCCGACGGCTAGAATACTGACTAATAATATATTATCCCCGAAATTCCAATTAGCAAGGGGCAATAGGCAGGGGTGCGTGCATACTATCACCCCTGCTATTTGCACTAGTGATAGAGCCTTTAGCAGAAAGTATAAAAGTCATCTGAATATTTATGGATATAATACCAAACACTCAAATAATAACATTTCATTATATGCAGACGACATATTACTATATATTACAAATTCGCAAATTAGCATACCAAATATACTAAACTTAATAGAGGAATATGGTTCTTTTTCAGGATATAGAATAAATTGGAACAAAAGCGAAATTATGACGATAAAACCTCAAGAGCTGACACATTTGTTGAAATTCCCCTTTAGAATTGCAACAGAAAAATTTAAATTGTACCTATTTCAATCAATACCAATATACTTACCTAAAAAATTATTTAAAAAACTAGACTCTGATATTATAAACTTCATTGGGATTATAAATCACACAGAAAAAGAATCAGGGGGATTGACACTTCCTAACTTATTGTATTACTATTGGGCAGTGAATATTAAAAATATAATCTATTGGTTGGACAGTTCTGCCCAACAGGTAGATTGGATAAGAATGGAGAAAGAGGATTGTTCCCCTTATAATATAGGAGCGATCCTTCTTTCCCCGATTAAAACTGAACAACATAATATATAAGAAGAATCCAATTATTCACAGTATAATACGAATTAAATTATACAAATAATTTACAAATAAATTTATATTAATACAAATAAAATTAACTTTAAAATTAAGATAATTATCGCTTCTTTCTCCAATAGCTGATAATCCCTCATTCAAATCATCCATTATTGATAAAACGTTTATCCATTCGGAAAGAATAGGAATTAAAATAATGGGAGATATGTATGAAATGGGAAAACTTTTATCATTCCAACAATTACAACTAAAATATAATTTGAAATGTAATCAATATTTCAAATATCTTCAAATTCAAGATTATTTGAAAAAAATATATACAAGGATATCAAACTTTAACTCCAGATATATTGGACAAAGGAATGAATAGAAAGGCAGAATCAAGCAATTTAATATCTTACTTATATAATACAATTCTAAATATTGAAACACCAACGACAGAGGCAATTAGAAGGGACTGGAAACAAGTTATTGATAAAAAATTCCGAATGATAGATGGGAAAAAAAATTATTATATGTAAATAAATGTTCAATTAATGTAAGACATAACCTAATTCAATTTAAAATTTTACATAGACTATATTATTCGAAAACTAGACTGAATAAAATATTTTCAAATGTTTCCCCCATCTGCGACAAATGTTTAACTCAAAATGCCACTATAGCACATTCCTTTGTTTCTTGTATAAAACTCTATAAATTTTGGAATGACAATTTTGGAATTTTTACAAAACTATTTAACACAAAATTGACCCCCAATACAGAACTGGTTATCTTTGGATCAATGGAAGAGGGAAGTAAACTAACTATTTTCCAAGAAGTTTTTCTTAATTACGGTCTAATAACAGCAAAAAAACTTATACTCAAATTTTGGAAAAAACGCTACCACGCCAACATTCAAAATGTGGATTTCAAACATGTCTGAAATGCTACATCTTGAAGAAATGAGATTCCTCCTACTAGGCAAAGTAGACCTATTCTTAAAGACTTGGTCTCCTTTTATCACCTTTTTACAAGCAGATGGTGCAACATAAGAAATTAAATGGTTTAGAACCGGGTGGCGGATGGGTAAAAATACGAAATAGGTAGATCTCTCCTATTCTCTCTTTTCTTTACTTTCTCCTTTTCTTTCAATCTTTTTAGCTTCTTATCTCGGTCCTGTATTTCTTTGGCTATCTGTTTCTACTCGCTTGACTATCTATTCCGACACTCTTTATTTCTTTTTTCCCTCACTGTTCTTTTATCATTAAATCAAAAGTACGAAGTTGTACAAGAATGGAAATATGTATGTATGTATTAGGTACTCAAGTACCACACTACTGTACTTAACTCTAACAAATATAAACAACAACAACAAAAATAAACAAATAAAATAAAAAGACTATGAAAGACTGGGATAGGACAGGGATCAGGCAGGAAAAGTGGTGCTGAAATAGTTGCTCAGTCACGATCCTATTGAAAGGTGAGGTTGGCTTTAGGCCTAATCCAGCTTCTGTCTCTCCTGCTCTTAGATCTTCATCTGTTGTAAGGTGGGAAAGTTTGAATCCTGGCTCATTAAGGTTAGCATTCAGTATCCAATTTCCTGAGAAATTGCTTTTAATCTGAGAAACTGCTTCCAATATTCAGCCTTTAGTCGGCTGATCATTGATCCAGTTCTGCCCATTTCAAGTTCAAGTTCACATTTATTGCCACATGCACCAATTACGGTACAGTGGAAAATGACTTACCATGCAGCCATACAAACAAAAGAGCACAATACACAATAGAATACAACATGAACATCCACCACAGTGGAATCAACATTCTTCACTGTGGTGGAAGGCAATAACTTTCAGTCAGTCCTCCTTTGTTGAATTTATTTAATTACTTTACCTAATGCAAGTGAGGCAGAGGGCAGGCATCAACACCCCCTGGTCAAAACTAAATCTCGTTGCTACAAGATTTTAATTTTAGATAACATTTGACCAGAAAATTCACAGATTGTGTGAAATCAAGACTACAATAGCGCTGAAAACGGCACTGGAGAGACTGCACAATACTCACCGTTTTCTTAAACAACTCCAGTTCAGTTTCTGTGTAATCGCAAGCCATCCTAGTGATCTCTGTCTCAGCGAGGTTAATCTGGAGACAAGGCAAGAGGGAGATAAATGGCGAGTTACAGCCACCTGCAACCTCAGTACAAAGGCAGTGTGTCCCGTTGATGGGCAAAAGGGCACAAAGTGCTGGAGTAACTCAACAGGTCAGGCTGCATCTCCGGAGAACAAGGACAGGTGACGTTTCGAGTCGAGACCCTTCTTCAGGCTGTGGATAAGAATGCTTGTAGACAAGGTGGGATCGAGTGAAGGCTCATTTTGTAGCTGGAGTCCAAATTGTCACAGCTCGGGAAGTTCAGGGCATCATACAGGTTGACGGGTTTTAACATCTTCACACCTTCCACATATTAACCTTAATTCATCGCACACTGTTCTTATCATTCAATCAACAAATCATTAACTTGTGATTTCTCTACAGTTGCCGTCATCATTGTTCTGCTAAATAATTGGGAGACGATTAGGTGGGAGTCCTGCCAAAAATAGCATTGCTTAACCAAACTGCAGCACAGTCACACACGCTCACGGCCTCAATAAATCAAAACAGTGGCATACACGAGGTTTGCAGAAGTTTAAAGTGTTGTAGGTGTAGGAATGTTAGCCCACAGAGCACTGTATAAATGTTTGCTGCGTTTAAATTCATTTGTCTGTGGAGAAAATAAGGGTCAAAATTGGCCACTGAATACTTTAGAGATACAGCGTGGAAACAGGCCCTTCGGCACACGGAGCCCACGCCAACCAGCGATCACCCCGTACATTAGCACTATCCTACACACTAGGAACAATTTAGTTTATTACCAAGCCAATCAGCCTACAAACCTGTACGCCTTTGGAGTGGGAGGAAACCCGAGCACCCCGAGAAAACCCAAGCAGGTCACGGGGAGAACGTACAAATTCTGCACAGACAGCATCCAGTCAGGACCCAACCCAGGTCCCTGCCGCTGTAAGGCAGTAACTCTACCGCTGTGCCGCCCAAATGATGCTTGGGACACGAGTCAAGCTTTCCCATAGTGCAACAGAACAAAAAGGGTCCAAAGCGGAGAATCAGATATTGCTGGAAGGGAAGTTCACACACATTACCAATGAGGAAAGGCTCTTGGAACACCGGTGATTGGTGTCAGGGCATTCTGAGACAGCACTGGAAAATAGACTGTATTGTGAACGTCAGTGTGTTGCCCCGTGGGATTTCTTCTTCCCAGGGATTAACAGGAAGAGTTCGCACTCAATGCAGTTCTAGGCAGGGCTAGGTCACACATCACTGCATCTGTAACTTCAAAGGCATGTGGTTATCGTGCCATAAAACAAGCTCTGCTGCTGTCTATTTAATGACCACATTCCACAGTGGTATGGCATGTCCTACTTACCAAAGCATAATACTGCTGTCCATCATCCTCACTCATCCCTTTCCTGATCTCCATGAACAGAGGTTGCAGGTGAATGTTGATATTTTTGATAAACTCGTCCAACTGGTCATGTCTGTAATGCACTGGAGATTAAAAAGAAAGAACAGTCACCCAATTGGGTCATATCAATGAAGAGCATAGAAGAGAAAATATACTCTCAATCTCTCTTATAAACCATCTGCAAACTCACCATCACCTTGAGCTTGGGAGAGCTCTGGTTTTATGTTCCATAATAGATTGCTAGTATCAAGCATGTGGGCAAGGGCTAGCAGAGAGGAGAGAGCAAGCAAGTGTGGGACTTGTCAGTCTGTGGTAGTAACAGGTAGGAAGCTGGGTCTTCTACAGGTCAAAGGTGACAGATGCAAGCCAAGTATCAGCAAGAGGGGAAGTTTGTGAGAGAGGGAAGAAAAAGACACCCAAGTAGTGGAATGGAAGTATGCTGTTGATACCAAACAGTGAAGAGGAGGAGAGACTGGGATTGAGGGGAGACGAGATTGATCCCTGGGATGGCGGGACTGTCACATGAGGAAAGATTGAAAAGACTAGGCTTGTATTCACTGGGGTTTAGAAGGATGAGGGGGGATTTGATAGAAACATATACAATTATAAATGGACTGGACAAGCTAGATGCAGGAAAAATGTTCCCAATGTTGGGCGAGTCCAGAACCAGGGGCCACAGTCTTAGAATGAAGGGGAGGTCATTTAAGACTGAGGTGAGAAAACACCTTTTCACCCAGAGAGTTGTGAATGTATGGAATTCCCTGCCACAGAGGGCAGTGGAGGCCAAGTCACTGGATGGATTTAAGAGAGAGTTAGATTGAGCTCTAGGGAGCTAGTGGAGTCAAGGGATATGGGGAGAAGGCAGGCACGGGTTATTGATAGGGGACGATCAGCCATGATCACAATGAATGGTGGTGCTGGCTCGAAGGGCCGAATGGCCTTATCCTGCACCTATTTTCTATGTTTCTATGTTTCTATGACTAGTTAAATATGAATTCATAATGTGAGGAAGTTGATTCCCCCAGGGCGAGGAGAGATGGTGGGAAGAATGATGCGGAGCTTGATTATCATGAGCTACTGTCTCTGCAGTCAACAGGCAATGATAACCAGAGTCCGGTTCACCTGCTGTGTTTAATGAAAATAATGGTCAGTCAGAGATGGGGAAATGGAAAGGTCGGTTCACACATGCGTCTGGAACTATAGGCAGAGATTCAATTTGGTTGTGCAATTAAATATGGGGTCCAGATTCAAACGGTAATACTCTTCTTTAATCGCACATCCAGCTCTTTGCGCTTTTAGCCCAGAGTTGCAATAATTGCCGCAGTCGTCCTTCACTGCTACCGCACATTCCTCCCACCCACAGTTGCACGGTGATGTTATCACCCCGAGGCATCCTCGTGTTGAGGTTTAATGGGCGGGGAAGGGAAGAGAATGGTCGCCGCACAAACATCAGGACCGCAGTGAAACATCTGACCACATCTCACTGACAGCAAAGCATGCAGAGCATTGGAACAAATTAAATAAAGCTTAAACCCAGGTTTCTTAAGTAGTTCTGTTACTAGTCATGTACAAGTACAAGTCATAAAGCATTCCTGCAGCTTGAAGTCCTGTTAATAGGATACAATCAGTATAACATACGGTAACATTTCAAACACACCGGTGAGATTGAGCGGGATAGAGATAAATCTATGACTGTGACCGCATTAAACATCTTTACGTTTCTGCTATGTTAACATGTTAAAGACCTTTTCACACAGCAGTGGTCATCGGACCTCAAACCAGGTTGCACTCACATTAAATGAGAAGGGAGATAAAAGATCAGTCATCTTACTAGCACCGCACACATTATCAAAACCTAGGCACTTTTCTTAACCACAGTTTGAATTGAGAAGAATCATTTGAAACAGCTACATGTTTTGTATTCAGGATTTTGTCCCACAGGTTAGGTTTCGTTTCCGTACACAAGGCGAGTTGAAACTCCAACCCCAGAGCTCTAATAACAAACCCCACCCACGTGCTGTACACAGAGATGGAGGCTTCTGTGCCCAGACACAAAGATGAAAATTACAATTTTAAACTCGGAAGGCACGGTGGCGCAGCAGTAGAGTTGCTGCCTTAGGACGCCACAGATCCGGGATCGATCCTGACTACGGGTGCTGTCTGTATCGAGTTTGCATGTTCTCCCCTTGACCTGCGTGTGTTTTCTCCGGTAATATTGTAAATTGACCCTTGTGTAGGTAAGACAGTGTTAGTGTGCGGGGATCGCTGTTCGGTGCAGACTCGCTGGGCCAAAGGGCCTGTTTCCACATTATATCTCGAAACTAAACTAAAGCTGAGAGTAGTGTAGACATGGATGAAAGGAAAGCAAAATGGTGAGGATTATGGCAGAGGCAGCAGATCTTTAGATGAGTTAAAACGTCAGTTAAGGAGTCAGAGCTAGGTCTTATGATAACACAGCTATCAGAGAAATATATATACTTCAAGGTTGAATAGAGCACCTACAATATCAAGAATATAATATGTTTTTTTTTGGAGGAAACTTGCCATCTGATTCAATCTATGTTTATCTTTGACTCAAGTCCCACATGAACTTCATTAACTGTTCTCTGAAGTGACTTAGCAAGACACTTAGTTGTACCAAAGCATTACAAACTCAAATCTGCGGGGAAGTGCAGAGAATAACGAGTTACCCACTGTGAACGACGACAACTCAAATGAACTCAGTTTCTGATAGAAACTCATGGTTTCCCTCGGTCAACACGTTTGCGCAACACCTGGAAGAGCTCTTTCACCTGATCACTTTCCATTTTGTCTTCTGATGAAAGGTAATCGGTTGGTCATGACACACACACACAAGGTGCTTGACGTTGGTTAAGTCACTGAGCAAGTTCCTGTCTTATATCGCTATACCACTTCCACAAAATGTTACTGAGAATTTTAATAAACAGACACACAGTATTATCAACAGAAGCAGCGTTATGAAATGGGCGACACTAACTCGGTTATCTCCCTCCTTCACCTCTCAAACAAAGAACCCTTTATCGAAAATCAAATAATGGCTGCGTATCGAGCAACTGTTATGCAAATCTCGCCTAGGGAGGGAGAGAGTGGTGATATGAGGCTGGATAATAGCCTGTCCTTGTTCCAGCTGTCAAGTCAGCTCAACAAAATTACTGGATGAGGCGAGGCTTCGTTGAAAATGAAAATTAGATTTCCAATTTAGTTCCATTTCATTGAAAAGTGAAGTGAAGGCCCAAGGTGAAAAAAGGCTCTTCCCAGGGCACCTTTTGCAATCACATGGCACCATGAATCCCTCCACCAGTGAAGTACTTGAAGCCTATACCATGATTACATTACCCCTGTAACATTCCCCTTAAATTTCCTGTGTTATATATTCAACACTACGATTATGGATAGTGGGTCTATTATCTACTCCTATCAGCCATTCCAGTTTACATCCTCACTTTTTTGGACTAAACATAATTTGTCTCAACTACCTTGAACTTGTCCTTTACAAACAGCACGGTCACGTTTCAAACTGTCCCATTGTATAATTTTGACTCATCCTTTAACAGACACTCCCTTTCCTTCATATCCCTTCCAGTGACGGCCCATTCATACCTCTCTCTTCTAATGTTCTGATGAAGGCACGCAGACCCAAAATGCTGACAGTCTCTTTTTCCGCAGATGCAGCCTGACTTGCTGAGTTTTTCCAGCATTTTGTGTTCTGTTTCTGATTTTCTGTTACAACCTAGAAAAAAGCTTCTTCATTCTGTGAACTCCCAGCAAGAAAGTCATGCCTGGGTGCAAGAGTGACCTGTGCTCAGAGGTTTCTGCACAGAATTGTTAGAGTGACACAAAATGACCTGCAGCCATCATTGCTTTGGAGAGCAGGAGAATGCTTTCAATTGTAATATAATTGAATATTGGCATATCTCCACCTGTCTTGTGCAGCCTGCTGGAGATTAGCTAGACTTACCTTACTCACTCACTCGCATGGGTCCCACCTTTGACTGTCTTTTTGTTGGTTACGTTGAACAGTCCTTGTCCCAAACGTACACTGGCACCATCCCCTAACTCGTGTCAGCTAGATCAGCAACTACATCGGGGCTGCCTCTTGTACCTGTGCAAAACTATTGATTTCATTCACTTTACCACAAACTTTCACCCTGCCCTCAAATTCACCTGCACTATCACTGACACCTCGCTCACATTTCTTGATCTGTCTCAATCGTAAGGAAGAGTCAGTCTATCGACTGACATTTACGATCAACCCACTGACTCCCATGATTATCAGGACTACACCCACTTCCACCCTGCCTATTGCAAAGACACCATCTGACTGCATCCACTCCCAAGTTGAGCTTTTCATTCCAGGACATTCAAGATGTTATCTTTATTTAATAAATGTGGTTTTCCACCTGCTGTCGTAGATGGATCCCTCAGTCTCCTCTGTGCTCCATAGTTCTGTTCTTACTTCTCCTACATGGAACAAGGATAGAGGTTCCCTGATCCACACCTTTCTCCACACTAGTCACCACAATCAACACATCATTCTCTGACATTTCTGCCACCTTCAACATGATCCTACCAATGGACACATCTTTCCCATCCTCAACCACTTACAGCAGAGACTGCTCCCTCCGTAACTCTGTGGTTCACTCATCCCTTCCCACACCAACCACCCTCTCCCCAGGTACTTTCGCCTGCTACTGCAGGATGTAACACCTGTCCCTATATCTCCTCTCTCACATCCATCCAAGGACCCCAGCAGTCCTCCCAAGTGAGAGAGGGGTTCAGATGACACAAAGCTGGGTGGCAGTGTGATTTGCGATGAGGATGCTATGAGGATGCTATAAGGCTGCAGGGTGACTTAGATAAGTCAAAGTCAAAAGAGTTTATTGTCATGTGTCCCTGACAGGACGATGAAATTCTTTCTTTGCATAGCACAACAGAACATGGTAGGCATTGACTACAATTATATACATAAATACACACATTAATTAATAAATTATTAAAGTGCAAATAACAGATGGAAGGGTTCAGAGTTTTGTCCGAGCCAGGTTTAATAGCCTGATGGCTGTGGGGAAGTAGCTATTCCTGAACCAGGTCGTTGCAGTTCTCAGGCTCCTGTACCTTCTACCCGAAGGTAGCAGGGAGATGAGTGTGTGGCCAGGGTGATGATGCTGCCAGCCTTTTTGAGACAGGGACTGTGGTAGGTGAGTGGGCAGATGCATGGCAGATGCAGTGTAATGTGGATAAATGTGAGGTTATCCACTGGTGGCAAGAACAGGAAGGCAGATTATTATCTGAATGGTGTCAGATTAGGAAACGTGGAGGTGCAAAGAGACCTGGGTGTCCTTGTATATCAGTCAATGAAAGTAAGCATGTAGGTACAGCAGGCAGTGAATAAAGCTAATGGCATGTTGGCCTTCATTGCAAGAGGATTTGAGTTCAGGAGAAAGGAGGTCCTACTGCAGTTGTACAGGGCCCTGGTGAGACCGCACCTGGAGTGTTGTGTGCAATTTTGGTCTCCTAATTTGAGGAAGGACATTATTGCTATTGAGGGAGTGCAGAGTAGTTAACCAGGTTAATTCCCGGGATGGCGGAACTGACATATGATGAAAGAATGGGTTGACTGGGCTTGTATTTGTTGGAATTTAGTAGGATGAGATGGGATCTTATAGAAACATATACAATTCTTAGAAGATTGGATAGGGTAGATGCAGGAAATTCCCGATGTTGGGGGAGTCCAGAACCAGGGGTCACAATTTAAGCATGAGGGGTAGGCTATTTTGGACTGAGATGAGGGAAAACGTTTTCACCCAGAGAGTTGTGAATCTGTGGAATTCACTGCCACAGAAGGCAGTAGAGGTCAATTCACTGGATGTTTTCAAGAGAGCCAAGTCAAGTCACTTTTATTTCTATAGCACATTTAAAAAACAACTCTCATTGACCAAAGTGTTTTACATTGGTGGAGGTACTAACGTTATACAACAGTGGTTCATAGATTGAGTACATACATAAATACATACATATAGCCCTCCCTCAGAGGACGTCAAGAAAGGCTTGAGAGTAAAGATGAGTTTTACGTCTCGGCTTAAAAGAATCGAAGGAGGGGGCAGTTCTGATGAGAAGAGGGATGCTGTTCCACAGTCTAGAAGCTGCAACCGCAAAGGCGCGGTCGCCCCTGAGCTTATGCCTAGACCGCAGGATGTTCAGTAACCCCAAGTCGGCCGATCTGAGGGACCTGGAGGTGGTGTGGTGGGTAAGCAGACTTTTGATGTAGGTGGGTGCAAGCACGTTAAGGGCTTTGTAAACTTAAAGAAGGATCTTGAAATTTATTCGGAACTGCACAGGGAGCCAGTGGAGAGAGGCCTGAATCGGGGTGATGCGGTCCCTTTTTCGGGTCCCCGTCAGGAGTCCCGCTGCGGCGTTTTGGACAAGTTGCAGGCGGGACAGAGAAGATTGGCTGATGCCAGTGTAAAGGGAGTTGCAGTAATCGAGGCGGGAGGAGATAAATGTGTGGATGAGAGTTAGATTTAGCTCTTAGGGCTAAGGGAATCAAGGGATATGGGGAAAAAGCCAGAATGGGGTACTGAGTTTGGATGATCAGCCATGATCACGTTGAATGGCGCGCTGGCTCGAATGGCCTACTGCGCTGACTTACTATGTGCTCCTCCTCTAACCTCGTCCACTGCATTCAGTGCTCGCGATGTGGCCTTCTTTACATCGGCAAGAGCAAGCGTAGACTGAGTGATTGTTTTGTCAAACCCCATCGAGGACTGCTGTAACTCCCGGTTACTCACCACTGTAACTCCCCTCATCATACCCATACTGATGTTTCATTTCTGGGCCTCCTCCATTGCCAGAACGAGGTCACATGCAAACTGGAGGAACAGCACTTGCACTGATCATGCACTACAATATTCCAAATGGACCAATTAAAACTTGGAGTAAGACAGCTTGGCAACTATTGTTCTTTCTCGAGGTTCTGTGTAAACAAACACCTGGGCTCCTCACAAATTCATGCACTGTAAGGCAAGGATTAAGACTAATACTTTATAACAAACCAGGAGGGGAGTAACAAAGAGTTGGCTGACCTTTGTGTATTTCACAGCAATGCTTGTGTAACTTCCGTGTTACAGAGCCTTCCAGGATCCCCTGTGACATCATTGTCTGTAGGAATCGCCGCTGGCCGTCATTTAGTGCTGTTGCCATGGCGACACCTCGATTTCCTAGAGGAAAGTTTAGATATTAACTGGGATTCCTAAGATCATGGGAACTGCTGAGGTCCCTGGTGACCCGCTAACATCAAATTGTACCATGTTACATAGTTTAACCCCTGGCTCTGGGAATAGCACCATTGCCTCTTAGTCTGGTGATTGTTATTCAAAAGACTCAATCCAGAGACTAGAGTGCAAAATCTAGGTTGCCACTCCAATACAATACTGAGGAGGTTGTGCACTGTTAGGAGCTAGCTTTTGAATGAGATGCCAAGCTGCATCTGCATTAAGGTGTAGGGGGGGGGTTTAATGACAATGTGCAGGGCAGGTTTTTATTTTACAGAGAGTGATGAGGAACGCACTGCCAGGGGTGGTGGTGGAGGCAGATATGATAGTGGCTTGTAAGAGGCTTTTAAATGAGCACGTGGAAGGGAGTACAGGGAACAGAGGGATATGGATCATGTACAGGCAGATTAGATCAGTTTACATTTACATCATGTTCGGCACAAACATTGCGGGCTGAGGGGCTGTTCCATATTCTACCAGGTCAGCTGTATATTAAAGATCCCACAGAAGAGTTGGGGAGCTTTTACTGGCTTCCTGACCAACATTTAATCCTCTATCAGCAATATCAAAAGGACAATATTTCTTCTTGTTTTTTGTGTGAGAATTGGCTTCCACATTTCATACTTAAAGGCAGCAAGTGGATTGGTTTTGATCTTCCGTAAAGCTCTTTCTTTTTAAATTAGTTTTTTGGTGGCTGGCCTCACTAGAAAGAATAGTATTTATTGCCCATCTGGCCCCATTGCAGAAGCGTCCATGGTACGGGGCTGGAAACTGGAAGTATCCTGAGCTAATTCTGCTACCACCATCATCTACTGCGACAAGAGATGGCTTCCACTGATTGTTGCCGGAAGCTTGCGTCCTTTTCAGGACGGACGATGACAGCGAGGTCAACATTTGTAACAAGATGGACACAAAAAGAAAAAGATTGCCCATCTCTAAATGTTCTTGAAGTGGATAGACCATTACAGAAGACAGTGCAGAGTCGACTGCATTGCTTAGGTATGTTCAACTGCAGTTCTGCCGCTGACCGTGTGCGCGACTTTGGCGCCTTTGAGAGGGGAACGGGTTTAAAATGCTGTTTTTCTCCAGACCATTCAAATCGATTAATCTCAGGGGATTTAGTTGCTGAAAAGAAATCGCTCCGACATTTGTTTTATGGAGGTATTTTTAAACTAAGCTGAATAATGTATTAGCATGAGTAATTTAAAAATCATCTTCTAAAGCCGTGAACGCCGACAACGGGACGGATCTTACATAGGGGTCAAAAGAAAGTTTATTTTTACATAAAAACGTGCTTCTTAGGAAGCCTTTAATCAAAATTTCATGTTGCGAAAAGGTGACTTAAAAAATATACGAACCGGCAGTATTTTTCCTGCCGACTGGGGATTAAATTCACCGCAAACCGCAACGTTCCAAACGATCGCGTTCCACAAAAACCCACTCGCAAGTTGATTTAAATGGCCATTAATTTACGGGAATTAAACACTAAATTCCTTCAATTTGGCCTATAAACCCATGACAATGAGATTTGAAAATCATGTTATATTGTGAATTATTGTGTGAATGTTATTTTTGACACTTAGGTTTTTTTTAAATGTTAACCTTTTCTTAAGAAATGGATAGATGTTTAGATCTAGTAATTGAATTTTGTAATTAGCTACAATTAGGTAACTAACTAATTTTATTTCGGAGTCACGTGAGTGACTACGTGAAGACCCCGTCCAGCACGCATGCGCGACATTAGCGTTCATGCAGTGCACCCGCGACGAACAGGAGTTCAAGGCGCTCCCACTACAAATTGAAAAGTCGGGCCGACAGGTAGGTTTTACCATGGCCGTGTGTATTTTTCTCTGTGGTCTGCTTGTGTTCCAGGAAGAATGAGCAAGACCAGAGGGAAGAAATCTTCAGCTCGCCCCCGTTCCGTCTTCGTTGAAGAATGTTCTTTGGAGGGGGGGCAAGAGGCGGCGGGAATAACTACCGAGCCGAGCCCAGCACCTCTAGTGCAGCCTGAGCAGCGGGCTGGAGGTACCTGCAGCCAGAACCGAGCGGAAGTATCCGACGATTCGGATGAAGATGCCACACCGCTCGAGAGCGGCACAGGCAGCCGCCTAAGCCGAATGGAACGGCTTGTGGAGCAATTGCTCCAGCGAGATCTGCTGAGAGAGCAGCAGCAGACTCGCCAAGGGAGCTCAGGCACTCCCGCAGTGCCCTTTACGGCACTGACCATTGCTTCACCTTCTTTCGAAGGCAGCATTGGCGACCAGGTCTGGGCTGGTCAAGAAGAGGGGTTGCTGGCTGAAGATGTCCGGAGTACGCAGGGTGTACAGGATCAGGAAGAGCTGCTGGGTGTGGTCAACCGCTACATGGCCAATCTACGAGCGGGTTGGCCTTTAGAGCCGAAGCTTGCAGCCAGCATTGACCACCTGTCCTCAAAACCCCTACAAGGGTGGTCAATGAGGCTCTTGAACTAATATGCTCGGTCCATTGATGGTGTGGACATATCCACAAATCAGCAAGATACATTAGCTCTGCTGTGCACCACTCAATATGAGATAAACAAATTACGGAAGGAAATCATCAAGCCTGCCCTCAACCCAAAGTTTGCGGGACTTTGCAAAACACGGGGTTCAGAACCTCCAATTCTGCTCTTTGGAAAGGACCTTCCGAAAAAGGTGAAAGACCTAGAGGAAGAATCCAAGACCTTTGGTCTCGTGAGGGCAGGTTTGGGACCGAGCAGACCTAACAAACCGAGGCGGCAGTACCCCACGGCGTCCACCAGTCGTCGACCACACTATGGGACTGGTGAAAGCTCGGGGTCCGCAACCATTCCCCGTAAGCCTTTTTAGGCCAGGGCCCAGAGCGGACCCCATGGAAAATGCGCCACCCCCATCAACATCAACATCAACAGCAGCCCTCTACAACCCAGCAGACACCTCATCGTCCAGCAAAGAGGCAGAAGAAGCAACAGTAACCATGGAGGTAGGTGGGTCTGGTTCTTCTCAACATATGAGCAGTGGGGGCTCTATACTATGGACCATATTCTGGCAAGAGCAGGATGGTCCTCGGAAAGAACTTTCCAAAGGTTTTATAATAAGCCGCTGGCGGAACCTGCTACATTTGCAGACAGAATTTTAGAGTCTGCAGATAATGCTTAAGTTAAGCCCGGGGGAGCTCTCTGTTTTTTGTTGTCATTAATAAACCTTTTTGTTCACAAACAGGTTATTGTTGATTGTGATAACATACTTCCTCCCTCTAAGATGTTTTCCGCTGAGGATCAATGAAGCATATTTTATAACAAGCCAGCAGATTTTTACCCTTACCAAAAATGGTTTGTTTAATTCCCATTTGTTAACCCTATTTAAATTCCACATAGCTATTGACAGATAAGAAATTTGAAGTCTCACTGGATCGTTAGTCCAGGTCTTTGCGTTCAATAAAATAGCTATACCGGCCACTTTGACCATAACCCCAATATTCAAGGAGGAAGAAAGAAAACAGAAGTACAAGCTTTATTCACACTTAGTGGTGGGGAAAGTACCGCATACATCAAGGATAAAGTATCAGGTCACAAGAAGAAATACTATTTAATTGAGATAGTGAAGGATTTATAGAAGGTAAATTGTGCCATTCTAATGCTAAAGTATCCAACATCTGGAATCATGGAATCATGGAAAACTTTATTGTCATTCAGACCTTGCGGTCTGAATGAAATTTCGTTGCCTGCAGTCATACTTATAGTAAATAACAAAACACACAATAAACACACATTTAACATCCACCACAGTGAGTTCACCAGACACCTCCTCACTGTGATGGAAGGCAAAAATCTTGTCTTTGTCTCTTCCCTTCTAGTTCTTCCTCTGCGCTGAGGCGACCCAGGCCTCCAATGTTGTGACCGCACCGGGTGATGAAAATAAGTCCCGCGGGCGAACCGTGCTCCTCGAGCGGGCCGGTTCAACTACGCGGCCCGGGGCAGTCGAAGCTGCTGAAGCTGCCGCCCTCCAGTCCTGCGGACGCAGCTGTTGCCGCAGGAGCTCCGGAAAAACAGGTCACCAACCTGTGACCTGCGAGCTCCCGACGATGTCGTCCACTGGGTCGGGCCTCCGAAGTCGCTGCCGCCACCACCGCCACCGGAAAGCCGCCACAGCCCCAAGTCGGGCCGCCGGAATGCCTGAACCCACCACAGCCCCGAAGTCGGCCGGCCTCGCGCTGGTAAGTCCTGGCTGGCTCTGCCTCCAGAGCCTCGAGGTCGGTCGCAGTTGGAGGCTGTCAGCTCCGCCATTAGGTCTCAGCGCAGACGGAGATGGGGGATACGACAAGAAAAGTCGCGTCGCCCCCAAAAGGAAGAGACTAAAAACGTTTCTCCCACCCCTCCCACACATACACTACATAATAACTCAAATTAACGCTGAAACAAGACAAGAAAACAACAAAAAAAAAGAAAAACAGACGGACTGCAGGCAAGCCGCTCCTGCCAGGGCAGTGCCGCCGCTAGTAGTGTACTAGAATTTTCATACAATTGATACAAAAGAGGTTATTTGCACAAAAATCGCAACACAGACTGTGGTATCTGGAATGCTCTGCCAGTGCTGATATTACAGTGATGTTTAAGAGGCTTTTGATAGGCACATGGATCTGCAAGGAATGAAGGGGTGTGGATCATGTACAGGCATATGGGTAACATTAGTATATGTTGGTATCATATTCAGTATAGACATTGTGGCTGATGGGCCTGATCCTGTGCTGTACTTTTCTATGTATGTTTAATGGTCATAGCATATGAAAGTTAGAGCTGCACTTAATTGTAATTAAAGGCAGCACGCACAGGTAAAGGTTTGCAGTTAATGGGCAGTTCCTCAGTGGCCACCTGTAAGTTAAGAAAAGCAGAACACGTGCACAGAGCAAGTTCCACAAATAGTACTGAGACCAATGAGTAGATACTCTGTATTGATGTCAATTGGTCAGGTCTTCGGTCAGGCTGTGTGGAGAGAGCACGATACAGCCCGTGACAATCCACCTTCATCAGCCTGTCACCCTGACCTTAGATTCCATCACTCTACCCCAACTTCTACTTATGATCACACTACCCCAAACTCCACTTCCCACAAAGACAACCACACACTCTCTCTCTCCTCACTCCGTCTCACACACCCAACTGGCCATCCTGACCTCAGATTCCATCACATCACCCCAAACTTTACTTCCCACAGTACAACCATGCTCTCTATCCTCACGCCCTCTCACACACCCATCTCTCCTGCCCCACTCCAGCCTCTGCTCCTCCCCACTAGACCTACACAGTTTTCACCCTCCTGCCTCCTAATCTCTGGCCACTCTCCCTTCAATTAGCCAGATTAGCATACAAATTAGCCAGAAAAAGCAGCCTACTAGAGGACTGGGAGAAATTCAGAGGAGGACAAAGGGCTTAATTAGGAAAGGGAAAATAGATTATGAAAGAAAACTGCCAGGGAACATAAAAACTGACTGCAAACGTTTTTATAGATATGTGAAGAGAAAAATATTAGTTAAAACAAATGTAGGTCCCTTGTAGTCAGAAACAGGTGAATTTATCATGGGGAACAAGGACATGGCAGACCAATTGAATAACTACTTTGGTTCTGTCTTCACTATGGAAGACATAAATAATCTGCCGGAAATAGCAGGGGATCGGGGGTCAAATGAGATGGAGGAACTGAGTGAAATCCAAGTTAGCGGGGAAGTGGTGTTAGGTAAATTGAATGGATTAAAGGCCGATAAATCCCCAAGGCCAGATAGGCTGCACCCCAGAGTACTTAAGGAAGTAGCCCCAGAAATAGTGGATGCAATAGTGATAATTTTTCAAAACTCTTTAGATTCTGGAGTAGTTCCTGAGGATTGGAGGGTAGCTAATGTAACCCCACTTTTTAAAAAGGGAGGGAGAGAAAACGGGGAATTACAGACCAGTTAGTCTGACATTGGTAGTGGGGAAACTGCTGGAGTCAGTTATTAAAGATGGGATAGCAGCACATTTGGAAAGTAGTGAAATCATTGGACAAAGTCAGCATGGATTTACGAAAGGTAAATCATGTCTGACGAATCTTATAGAGTTTTTCGAGGATGTAACTAGTAGAGTGGATAAGGGAGAACCAGTGGATGTGTTATATCTGGACTTACAGAAGGCTGTCGACAAGGTCCCACGTAGGAGATTAGTATACAAACTTAGAGCACACGGTATTGAGGGTTCAGTACTGATGTGGATAGAGAACTGGCTGGCAGACAAGAAGCAAAGAGTAGGAGTAAACGGGTCCTTTTCCGAATGGCAGGCAGTGACTAGTGGGGTACCACAAGGCTCAGTGCTGGGTCACCAGCAATTTACAATATATATTCATGAGTTGGACGAGGGAATTGAATGCAACATCTCCAAGTTTGCGGATGACACGAAGCTGGGGGGCAGTGTTAGCTGTGAGGAGGATGCTAGGAGGCTGCAAGGTGACTTGGATAGGCTGGGTGAGTGGGCAAATGTATGACAGATTGCAGTAAATGAGGATAAAATGTGAGGTTATCCACTTTGGTGCAAAAACAGAAAGTAGAACTATATCTGAATGGTGGCCGATTAGGAAAAGGGGCGATGCAACAAACCTGGGTGTCATGTACACCAGTCATTGAAAGTAGGCATACAGGTGCAGCAGCAGTGAAGAAAGCGAATGGTATGTTAGCATTCATAGCAAAAGGATTTGAGTATAGGAGCAGGGAGGTTCTACTGCAGTTGTACCAGGGTCTTGGTGAGACTCACCTGAGTATTGCGTACAGTTTTGTCACCAAATCTGAGGAAAGACATTCTTGCCGCAGAGGAGTACAGAGAAGGTTCACCAGACTGATTCCTGGATGTCATGGACTTTCATATGAAAAAGATGGATAGACTTCGGCTTGTACTCGCTCGAATTTAGAAAATTGAGGGGGGGTCTTATAGAAACTTACAAAATTCTTAAGGGGTTTGGACAGGCTAGATGCAGGAAGATTGTTCCTGATGTTGGGAAGTCCAGAACAAGGGGTCACAGTTTAAGGATAATGGGGAAATCTTTTTAGGACCGAGATGAGAAAAACATTTTTCACACAGAGAGTGGTGAGTCTCTGGAATTCTCTGCAACAGAAGGTAGTTGAGGCCATTCATTGGCTATATTTAAGAGGGAGTTAGATGTGGCCCTTGTGACCAAAGGGATCAAGTGGTATGGAGAGAAGGCAGGTACGGGATACTGAGTTTGGATGATCAGCCATCAGGCTTGAAGGCCTGCTCACTGCACCTATTTCTATGTTTATCTATGTTTTCATCTCATATTTTAAAACAGCCCTTGCCTTTGGGCCCCCAAAACCCCACCCACCATTTCCAACTACAGCACTGAAAATCAAGAATCGTCCTCCCCAATCGGTTCCACTACCCCTGGCCTTGCACACTGTCACACATTCTTACCACGATATCTCAAACCCCACCCAAACAGATTTTAAAATAAAAATAAAGGTCCGCTCACTCTCTGGCCATCCCTTGGATATTGGGAAGAGTCCGTGGCTGGGGGGGGACAAGGCATGGGCTGGGCACTCAGGCGCACACCTGAAGTGCCTCCTGTCCACCCATAACTCTTCCAGCCACTTTGCTCACTCTCATGCACGTCATCCTGTTTCTTTTCCTCCCCTCACCGTACACTTTTCTCTCCCCTCTACCACACCCCATCGCCCCAATGCTCCACTTCCCACCCCGGGCCCTCTCTTCACTGCGGGAACCCACACTGAAACTGCAGTCCCCAAACGAACTTTAAAAACTTCCATCCTCAAACACTCATACATACAATAATCATACATCAACTCTCCACACACCCAACCCCCCTCACTGCGCCCTTGCCCTTCATATATACACACAACATCTAGACTGCCATTAGTTCCCAGATTTACCATTCCCAATGGACGTTAACAAACCAAAGATACGTTAGTGGAGCTCCGCATGGGGTGATCTTTGGTCTACTAATCACCAACCCACCACACGGATATGTGGTCACAGAGCTAGCTGGATATCCCTCCTCCAATCCCTGTGGTACATTCCCATCTCATGGGGATAGAGGAGAAAGGGACAGGGATAAATGATGAATGAAACACTTTCTCCTGGGGGGGGGGTTGTTTCAACCCAGAGGGTAAGGAGAAAAAAATAAATCCGGGGGAAAAGAAAAAAAAAAAAAGAAGTCATCCCTTGGGAAGAGGGGAAAAAAAACTCCATCCTCCCCCTAAAAACAAAAAAAAACCCACGATAAATCTGACAACTGGACCTAGTCAAAAAAGGCAACACCTTCTTCACCGCCCCCCCGCCCTCTTCCCATTCTCCACCTCTCCCTCTCCACTCAGCTCATCACCTCCCCATCTCCCTCCCCTATCTCCTGAATACTGCCCTATCCCTCACACCCCATCCCCGCCCCCCTCCCTCCTCTCTCCTCATTCTCCCCACTACTCATTAATCCTTCTCTCCTTCCCCCCTCCTCTCCCCTCCCTCCTCCTCCACTCCCTCCCTCCCTTCCTCTCTCTCCTTCCTCCTCCTCATTCTCCCTCTCCTCCCCTTCCTTCCTCCTCCTCCTCCTCCTTCACTCACCCCTCCCAATCTCTCACCCCTCTCGGTACCGCGCGGACCGCCGGTTTTTTCCACCAACACCTCGCGCCGAACTCCCCCGCGTGTGCATGTGTGTCGACCTCGCCCAAGTCTCCTCTCCCAAAGATAAAGAGAGTAAAGCCCCATTTATCGGTCTCCCCTCCCCCCCCCCGTAGGACCAGACCCCCCCCCGCACTTTGGATGGTAGGACCAGTCCCTCCAACTCGCCCTCTGGAGACCAGTCAGTCTCCCCCCCCCCCCCCCCCGCCGGGAGGACACAGTCTTCCACCCCCCCCCCCCCCTCCCCCCGACCCAGTCTCCCACCTTTTCCCCCTCCAACCCCCCCCCCCCCCCCCGCACTGGGATGACCAGTCCCCCCTCCTGGGCAAGGACCTCTCCACCCACCCCCCCCCCCCCCACCCACCCGCAGTCTCCCACCTCCTCCGCCGCACGGCGCCCCCAACCAGTCTTCCAACCCACCCCCCACCGACCCCCCCCACCCCCCCCGCTCCCGCACCACCCCCCCTACCCCCAACCACACAGTTCTCCACCCCGCCCCCCCCCCTTCCTTCACTCCCTCCCCTCCCCCACTCTCCCGCCCCCCACTCCTCCATTCCCCTCCCTCCCCCCCACCCCTGCCCTCCACCCAGCGGCGCCGGCCCCTCCCTTCCCTTCTCCCACCCCCCCTTCCCTCACCCCCCTCCCTCCCAACCCTCCAACCCCCTCCCCCCCCCCCCCTTCCCGCCAGTCCTTCCCCACGCCGCCGCACCCACCCCCCCCATCTCCCGGTCGAACCCCAGCCCCCCCCCCCACCACCCTCCACCCCCACCCCCCCCCCCCCAACCCCGCCCTACCAACCCAGCCCCCCCGTTGGTCTCCCCCTCCCGCCGCCCCACCCACCACCCCCTTATAAAATCCCCCGCCCTACCCCTCCCACCCCCCCCGCCCCAGGACCCTACCCCCTACGCATCCCCCCAGTCCGACTCCCCCCCCCCATCTCCAAGTACTTTCCCCCCAACCCCCCCCTCAACCCCCCACCCCCACTGGGAACTTCCCCCTCCCCACCCCTCCTTCAACTCGGTCCCCGCTCCGCCGCCTGGAGGACAGACCCCAACCACCCCTCCCCCCCTCCCCCCCTGCCCCAGAACCCCCGCCCTACCCCAACCCCCCGCCGCCGCAGCCATCCCCGCCCCCCAGGATCCCCCCTGGCAGACTCCCCCACTTCCCCCCCCACAACCTGCTCCCCATCCCCCCCCTCCCGTTCGTCCCTCGCAAGGTCCTCCGTCCCCCCCGACCCCTCCCCTCCCCCCGCCCCCCCAACCTCCCCCCTCACCCTGGCCTCCCCCCCCTCGTCCCTTCCTTTCCCCACCTGCCCCTAACATCCCCGCCCCAAAAGGACCAGTCCCTAACCCAACCCCCCCCACCGCACTAAGAGGACCCTCCGTACCCTCCCCCCCAGTCCCCCCCCCACCTGCACTGGAGGACCAACCCCCCCCTCCCCCCGCCCCCGCCTAGTCCCCCCGCACTCCCGTCTCCCACCTTCCCTGATCCCGGCACCCTGGGCATCCTAACCCCCGCCCACCAGTCTCCAACCCCACCCCCCAACACCCCCCCCGCAAACCCAACAGCTACCCTCCCCCCACACCCCTCTCCCACCCCCCCCCACCTCCCCCCCAGGTCCCTGCACCCAACCCCTGCGCCCACCGAAAAACCACCCACCCCACAGTCCCAACTCCCGCCAGTCGGCCAGCCTAAGTCTCCACCCCTCCCGCTCCCCGCTCCCCCCCACGAGGCCGACCCCCCGCCCCCCCCCGCTCCCCCCACCCCCGATAGCGCAATCCCCGTCGTGCGTCCGACGCTCCTCATCCTTCCTCCTCGCCCTCCCCCGCCCCACCACCCTCCCTCCCCCCCCCCCCGCTACCCCTCCACCTTCCCCCCACCGACCCCTGTCACCCCTTCCCCCACCCCCCTGCCACCCACCCCTCCCCGCAGACTACTAGGGAGTTCCAGAGGACCACAACCTTACTCCCACCGTCTCAACCCCCCCCCCCCCCCCCCCTACAGTGCGCCCCACACTGTCCCAGACCCCCCCCCGCACTCCCCCCCACCCCCCCCCCCTCCACCCCCCCCCCCTCCACCCCCCCCCCCCCCCCACCCACCCCCCCCCCCCCGTCGGGAGGACCCACCCCCCCCCCCCCCCCCCCCCTCCCCCCCCCCCCCCCCCCCCCCGCCCCCTCCCACTGAGAGGACCAGTCTCCCCCCCCCCCCCCCCCCCCCCCCGCACTGAGGACCAGTCTCCCCCCCCCCCCGCACTGGGAGGACCAGTCTCCTCCCACCCCCCCCCCCCGCACTCTGAGGACCAGTCTCCAACCCCCCCCCCCCCCCCCCCCCCAGTCTCCCCCCCCCCCCCCCGCACTGGGAGGACCAGTCTCCAACCCCCCCCCCCCGCACTGAGGACCAGTCTCCCAACCCCCCCCCCCCCCCCCGCACTGAGGACCAGTCTCCCACCCCCCCCCCCCCCCGCACTGGGAAGGACCAGTCTCCCACCCCCCCCCCCCGCCCCCCCCCCGCACTCTGAGGACCAGTCTCCAACCCCCCCCCCCCCCCCCCCCCCCGCACTAGGGAGGACCAGTCTCCCACCTTCCCCCCCCCCCCGCACTGGGAGGACCATCTCCAACCCCCCCCCCCCCCCCCCCCCCCCGCACTGGGAGGACCAGTCTCCCACCTTCCCCCCCCCGCACTGGGAGGACCAGTCTCCAACCCCCCCCCCCCCACTCTGAGGACCAGTCTCCAACCCCCCCCCCCCGCACTGGGAGGACCAGTCTCTCCCACCTTCCCCCCCCCCCCCGCACTGGGAGGACCAGTCTCCAACCCCCCCCCCCCCCCCCCCGCACTCTGAGGACCAGTCTCCAACCCCCCCCCCGCACTGGGAGGACCAGTCTCCCACCTTCCCCCCCGCACTGGGAGGACCAGTCTCCACACCCCCCCCCCCCCCGCACTCTGAGGACCAGTCTCCAACCCCCCCCCCCCGCACTGGGAGGACCAGTCTCCCACCTTCCCTCCCCGCACTGGGAGGACCAGTCTCCAACCCCCCCCCCCCCCCCGCACTTACAGAGGCCACTTCACCCACAAATCTGCCTGTTTTTAGGTTGTGTGAGGAAACCGGAGAACCTGGAACCCACGGAGTTACAATGAGAATGTGCAAACATCACACGTATAGTTCCAACATCTGGGTTGAACCCGAGACCCTGGCGCTGCGAGACAGCTGTTCCATCACTGTATCACTGTGCCGCCTGCGTGTTTGGTAGGTTAGGTAGGTCTTTTGGAGTGTTGTGCAATTTTTCCATCAGTTACACTGGAGGGTTGCTTCTCAAGTTATGGCTGCACTACAGCCTCACACATCTGATATTTAGTGTTAGCAGTCTGAAGAAGGGTCTCGACCAGAAACGTCGCCTATGTCCTTCGCTCCTTAGATGCTGCTGCATCCGCTGAGTTTCTCCAGCCTTTTGTGTACCCTCTGATATTTAGTATTTGGTGCAGAAGTGGGCAAGTAGTTCAGGGTTATCCGCGTCAACATGCTCTTGGACTGACCTCGGTGCCATTCACAGGGCCTGGCAACAGTCATCCAAGTCAACTACCTGCCCCTCTTCCAACAATACTTTTGTGCCTTAGTGTACATGGGGACGGAACACCAGCTCTCTGGTGATCTTCTGGGACAAGTTGGCGTGCCAAGGGCTGGAGTGCTTCCAGGATAAGGATGACAATGTTTTAATTTGAAAATTGAGTAAATATTCTAAATATTTAAGAAAAAAACATTATTTTTTTAAATTATGCTAGGTCTTCATTATCAGTTTAAAATACCACGCTATTACCTACAAACTCCACTTTGTTGTAAATCATAAGGAGTGACTTGTGAAGAATAGCAATGCAATAAAGGAATATTTATTCCTCCCTGAAACATTACATCCCCAGCAACTCAATAATAGGTGACCAAGCAACACAGCCAACATTCAAATCAACTGCTGTGAAAAAGGTCCTGATTACTGGCCAGACGATGTATCTGAAGGAACTATCCCTGAGTGAGTGTTACGGACAACATACTAGGAGTGAATTCCGAGGATGCACTCCAGAGTCATAACCTGTACAAAAATTATAAAATGTTTAAGAACGTCTAACCTCTCAGATCTATTTTTTTAAGAAAAGAGATTATCTTCAGATAGGGTTACATTGGTTCTGAATATGGTGCCTGGTATATATTAATTTTCTATTACATTTTACAAGTAAAAGAAACCAAATGTGCAACCAGGCTGTAATGATAGAATGTAGAACAGTTCAGCATAGAAACAGGCCTTGCAGCCCACAACGAACAACTCTTGTCCACCTGCACATAATCCATATCCGTCCATTCCCTACACATCCATGTGCCTATCCAAATTTGTTTTAAATCCCACTGTCTTACCTGCCTCCACCATGCCACCCGGCAGCACATTCCTGCTACTCAGCACCTCTATGTAAAAAACCTACCTTTGCACATCTTTAACCTTGCCCCTCTCAACTTAAAGGTATGTCCTCTAGTATTTAATATTTCCATCATGAGACAAAGGTTCTGATTGTCTGCCCTTATAACTCACACAACTCTGTACTCATATTCCTATCACAGCCGCAGTGCCTCACTCATCTTGCAAGACCAGGAGCATGTCAAGCCCAATAGGAAGGAAAGACTGCAGGTAATAGGATTTAGTCATTTTTGAATCTGAGTGGAAGACGACTTGCATAGATAGGATTTAATCATTGAGAGAGGTGCTGAGAGGGTAATGGTCCTGGCTGTCTGTAGAGAACAGGAATGCAAAACTTTCATCCAGAGAAGTTGCTGATGTAATTTTTGATTCTCACGTGTCGTTTAGTGTGCATGTGAATATTTGTGACTCTGCACAGCCCTAGGTGAGGGTGTGTTCACAGTATTTCTTCTGATATACACCTCGCCTCATCGCCAGAACTCACCAACAAGCACCAAAGCCTTGCATGGCTGGTGGTGAGAGAGTCCCTCCCAGACAGATCCTCTCTGTTCCCTTGGAGCCTTCCTCCCAATGCATGGTGCCCTCGGGACAGCTGCTATGTAGAGGAGGCGGATGCCCACCTCTTCGCAGGGTGTGGATTTGTGAAGAGGGTCTGGAGAAGGATGCAAGGGTCCTTGTGCCAGTTCATCACGACAGCTGCGTAATAGATGACTCCAATTTACAAATTGTTCCCAGGGGCACACTCGGAGACAGAAATCAAGTGCTGCTGGAAGACCATCAACTCGGTGAAAGACGCTCTTTGGTCTACCAGAAACTTGTTGGTCTCCCACCCAGCACAGTGAGATGTCTGTCAGGGAATGTTGCTGGTTCCAGACTGTGGGAGTACGTGCTGAGGGCCGCACTGAGGTTTCGAACAGCCAACACGAAGGATCAGTGGAAGGGGGACCACAGTCTAGGTTCCTTCCACTGATGGGCATTGAGGGGCTGAGTATGGACACCTCTCAAAGAAAGGAAGGGATATCACCCCACTGGGCCACCTGAGTGCAAGGGTGTTTTGTTTAAAGATAGGTGCTAACACTACTGAGTAGGACATTAGCGATATTGAATGTATCGACACTAAGCATACATAAATTTCACTTTTGAAAGAAAAAGTTTGGTCTATGACTGTGCTGTCGTACAGCATTCCATCATTCTATTCTCTCACTTTTTTAATTTAGTTTAGTTTAGAGAAACAGCGTAGAAACAGGGTCTTCGACCCACTGAATCTGCGCAGACTAACGATCCCTCCGTACAAGCATCTGCCATTCCTTCCTACACAGCCCGTACACTGGTTCTATCCTACTCACTATGGACAATTTACAAAAGCCAAGTAACCTACAAACCTGCACGTCTTTGGAATATGGGAGGAAAACTGGAGCACCCAGAGTAACCCCACGCGGTCACAGGGAGAATGTACAAACTCCGTACAGACAGCACCCTGAGGTCAGGCCCGAACCTGAGTCTCTGACGCTGTAAAGCAGCAACTCTACCTCCATCGCCCACTGATTTCCCTGAAACCTCATCTCTCCAACATGTCCATCAATACCCTTAGCTGTGCTGTTGCCCATCCACTGCGGCTGCCACACATTCCCTGTGTTAAAGAACTCCAGGAGGCATGAAATACTTCCAATCGTAGCAAAGACCTACAGAGTGACAACCTATCGGAAATGTAACTTTTGTGGCACTCACTGAGTGAAAAGTAGGACTCTTTTCTCGTAGCTAATTAATCTATCAGCACATCTTTGGGATGTGGGTATGAGAAACGCATTTGGTGACAGTTACGACGTTTCAACTACGTTTAGGCAGACCTGCATGGCTGTGAGGCGGCAGAACTCTCTGCTGCCTGTAACACTCACCAGAAGCATATGAAAGATTGAGTAATCAAGAATGGCATTCCAGACAGCATGCTCTTTTAGCTGTACAACTCTGAAAATGCCCAAACTAACCGCAACACCCAGTGAACGCCACTCAAAGCTATAACTTACACATCTGATTGGTTGCCCTCTGGCACAATTGTACGAATATTTTATGTTCCCCAGGTTTCCATAATGTTAAAGCGTGTAAGAAGGAACTGCAGATGCTAGTTTAAACCGAAGATAGACACAAAAAGCTGGAGTAACTCAGCGGGACAAACAGCATCTCCAGAGAGAAGGAATGGGTGATGTTTCGGGTCGAGTGTTACTCCAGCTATTTGTGTCTATCTTCCATATTGTTAAGCTTACAGCCACAGACAGTGGTTTGGCAGATGCTGAAAGACTTCTGTGACCGCAAAAGTCCGTTTGGTACCAGACAAGAGTACATTAGTAAGCAATCATTTTTTTAAAAATATCATATGACTGGGGAGCGAGGCCATGCAGAAGAGAACAAGTGAATGGAAGAGGATGAGAAAGACTGTCATCAGGAGTCACGACAGCAATGTTCCAATTTGTCCCTCGGCAAAGAACAATGTGTGGACGGGCCTAAGTAAGGATGTGTGCCCACTGGGTTATGGATGACCTGATTTACACTAATTCTCACATAATTAATGAGTCATTAATAAACACCACAAAAACATTTTTTGATTATTATTACTGCAAACTTGAAATATGTGTTAGTAGCCTGATTATGTGTCGCGTTCATGTTATTATTCAATGAAATTAAAGAATTCTAGCAAGTTTATGAAGAGCAATAGAAAATGGAAATCAGCTTAAGGACAGTTCGCTGGAATGGAACCCTTTACGTAACATGGGCGCTGCCTATAATCTACCATCTGTTGAAGCCCAACCACACGCTTTAAGCAGGGCAAGGACTGCATTGCCAGCAGCTGTCAAGAGGTCAAAATGAAATGTTCTGCACTGTATCTTCCCCTTTGCTCTCTCTATTGCACTTGAGTTTGACTTAATTGCATATATGTATAGTCTGATCTGTTTGGGTAGCATGCGAAACAAAGCTTTTCACTGTACCTCAGTACACATGATAATATTAAAGCTAAACCAAAACCAGTTTTTCACCAAACCAATCCTGGGCTATAGTGGTCAATGCTGCTTGCAAACCTGCTGTGCTGCTGCAAGAAATAATTCCATCATTCCGTTTTGGTACACTTGACAATAAAACACTCTTGTTTCTTGACTTTCCTTGATAGCACTGTCAACCAAAGATCCTATAGCTGTCAACAACCCCTTCCACCAATTTGCTGATGATTAAACGTTGACTAGTTGGTAATTAGCTGAACAGTACTTGATCTTGGGGTAGTGGAAATTCAGTGTACAGCTGCTGAAGTAAAAAAAACACCCCTCCCCCGCCACTGTATCCGAATCTTCAACAGTTAGAAATATTGATCAGATTACCTCTTAAAGACACAAGAGCCTAAAAAAATAAGAAGTAGGCCCTTCAGTTCTTCAAGCCTGCTTCAACATTCACTTAGACGATAGCTAGTCTTCTACTCAGCTTCATCTTCCAGCAAAATCCCTTGCTGAGCTATCCCAGCATTTTTTTGTTTTTGCGTTGGATTTTTTGAGTCTCGTAAAACAGAACAGGGTAAAAACAGAAAAAGAAATCCTCCTCCCCTACTACTTATCGTATGACTGTAATCCACCAATTACCTCTCACTTCTGTCTCAACACTCCCCCCACTCCTCGTTATACTGAAGAAGGGTCCTGACCCAAAACATCACTTATCCATGTTCTCCAGAGATGCTATCTGAATCACTGAGTTACTCCAGTGCCTTATGTTCTGGGCAAGGATCCAGCATCTGTAGTTCCTTGTGTCTAGGTCATCCTCTTTATACTGGCTACGTTCCTTCGCCACTCTCAGTCCTGATGCAAGGGCTCGACCCAAAATGTTGACCATTAATTTCCTTCTACAGAGGCTGCTCGACCTTCTGAGTTTATCCAGCGGACGGCTTCTTGCTCCAGATTCCAGCATCGGCAGCCAGTCGTGTCTCGAAACACTGAAATTGCTGGAAAGGCTCAGCAAATCAGGTAGTACATGGGGAAAGGGAAGGAGTTAACATTTCAGCACTGAGAAAGCTTTTGTACTGACAAAGAGAAAAACAAGTTAGTCAAAATAGCAGAGACGCTGGAGGAGATAATGGATGGAACAAAGGGGACTTTCTCTAACTGGATGAAATATCAGAACTGTTAAAAGGCAATTAAGCTCCTTTGTGTAGCGTGTCCTTAATGGTGTAAGATCTGTGTAATGTTGAATAATCTGCCCTTCCAGGACATGCCCACTAGGCCAGACTATACAATGGTAAAATGGTGGAGGGTGATGTCAAGCAAATTAATTCAGTCCTGACACAAACACAATAGAAGGATTTATCTAATATTGAATCCTGCAGGTCGTGATGTCCCCAGACAATGGAGTTTAATTCTGAGAAGAATGGGGTGTTGCATTTTGGATTGTCAAACCAATTTAGGACTTTCATGGTGAATGATAAGACCCAGGGCAGCGTTGTAGAACAGAGGAACCAAAGAGTATCCAAGAAGTACAAGTACACAGTTCCCTGAAAGTGATGCCAGGGTGATGAAGAAAGCTTTTGGCGCGAAGTTAGACACAAAATGCTGGAGTAACTCAGCGGGACAAGCAGCATCTCTGGAAAGGAGGAATGGGTGACGTTTCAGGTCGTGACGCTTCTTCAGACTGACACTCTATAGTCTTCACCAGTAAGTGTGTTGAGTTTAGAAAACAGGAACTGCAGTCTGAGGAAGGGTTTCGGCCCGAAACGTTACCTATCTCCTTCGCTCCATAGATGCTGCTTCACACGCTGAGTTTCTCCAGCATTTTGTGTACCCTCGACTTTCCAGCATCTGCAGTTCCTTCTTTAACACTGCAGTTGCTGTTTTTTCAGTCTGAAGAATCCCAACTCGAAACGTCACCTATCCATGTTCTCCAGAGTTACTCTATCACTTTATGTCCACCGTGTATAAGAGTTGTAACATTATGTTGCAGTTGTATAAGGCATTATTGAGGATGCATTTCAGGTATTGTGTCAGTTTTAATCACCTAGTTATAAAAAAGATGTCATTAAGCTGGAAGGAGTGCAGAAAAGATTTACAAAAATGTTGCAGGACTCGAGTGACTGAGCTATAGGGACATGTCGGGCAGGCTGGAACTTGCCTAGCTCAGCCAGCCTCTCCCTGGCCTGTAAGAGAATGAGGGATGATCTAACAGGGGTGTAGAAAATCGTGAGCGGAATAGATATGGTGATTGCATATTTTTCCCAGGATAGTGGAATCAAAAACTGGGGAGCATAGGTTTAAAGGTGAGAGGGGGAAATTTAATAGGAACCTGAGGGGCAATTTTCTTCACACAGAGGGTGGCGGGTATATGGAACAAACTGCCAGAGGAAGTGGTTGAGGCAGATGCAATAATAATAATAATAATAATAATAATAATAATAATAATAATAACTTTATTACGGACTCAAGGTCCAGACAAGGGGCAACATTACATTAAAAATGCATTGCATATCAAATATCATAAATATATATAAAATCATGGTAAATCATGTAAAAAAACATCATAATTTATATATTTTTTAAAAACCCCACAATACTTAAGTTAAAAATCCAGAGTAAAAAATGATCAATGTCGTACAACGAGACAACGATACAAGTGTTTCCACAACTGGGATTCGTAGCGTGTAGTGCTAACCCTTATGTTTGTCAAGGCCACAATAAGCACATTTTTAGAGTCATTTATCCTGCAGATTAATTTATACGTGTGGTGTTTTAGGATAGCTTCTAAAGTACTGACTCCTGCAGCCACAAACATATTACTGGCATTACACCATCTTGGTTGCCTTAGCAGTGTTCTCATGGCATCGTTATATGCCACCTTTAGTCTCTGCATACTAGTCTTTAAATAGTTTGACCACAGGTGCGCAGTGTAGAGGGGTGTGCAGTATGCTCTAAATAGCGACATCTTCACCACATCTGCACTTTTTACGCAAGAGGATATTCGCCTGTATATACAGCATGCGTCGTTGCCTATAAATATCTTCATCATCTGTCGTTTGTTCTGTAATAATATGCCCTAGATATTTTATCTTATTACAGACACTAAGATTGTTGTCAGACAATTTAAAATCAGGATATTTTAGGCTTTTATCCTCTTTGGTTCTACAGACCATAACAGCACTCTTACTAGCATTATATTTAATGTCATGTTCTAAACCATACATGGAACATGTAGTAAGGTAATGCTGGAGACCAGAGCTAGATGGACTAAAGACCACAAGATCATCTGCATACATAATATGGTTCACTAAAATATTACCAATCATGCACCCAGTGTTACAGGCTTTCAATTGTTTAGACAGATCATCAATATATAGATTAAAAAGGACTGGGGACAAAATTCCCCCTTGTCTAACACCATTGCTAACCCCAAATGGGGCTGAGACCCTATTGCCCCATTTTATTTGCATAGTCTGGTGGGCCAGTATTCTCACAATGTATTTAGGCACCCCTCTTTGACACATTTTACCAAACAGCTTTCTGTGATTAACACGGTCAAAGGCTTTGGAAGCATCAATAAAGCACATAAGGATTGAAGAGTTTTTGCCTCTATATTTGTTTACAATCTCCTTTAGGGCATATATGCATAAGTCAGTGCCATGTTTAGCTTTAAAGCCAAACTGGTTATCTGTGGAGTTAACAAACTCATGTATTCTATCCAGCAGAACTCTTTCTAAGACTTTTGACAATATGCTGGCTAAAGCTATGGGCCTGTAATTATTTAGACTGCCTACCTTACCAGCTTTGTCCTTAATAACCGGCACTAACAGGACAGACAACATTGTCTGTTAACAAGCCATGAATCATAAAGCCAGTAAAACAAATAGCTAGGAGAGGAGCTATCCTCATACTCGCATACTTAAGATGTTCAGCAGAGATATGATCCAAGCCGCTTGCTTTGTTGTTGGACAGCTTGTTCATGGCATGATACACCTCATGTGACATAATAGTAAGATTAAACGAGAACTTACCAGTTCGAAGTTTGATCCTTATTTTATGAGGAGTGACGTTGAGGGATTACGTGAAGAAGCCCCGCCAGGCGCGTGCGCGTCATACTTCAAAGCGTGAAAACACAGAAAACAAATAGCTGAAGTAACATAGTAAGGCTTGTAGAAGACTAGAACTACCAGATGATCTCTTAGATTATGAGGGTGGGAGCGGAGGGCACGTAATCTTTCAACGTCACTCCTCATAAAATAAGTTTCAAACTTTGAACTGGTAAGTTCTCGTTTAATCTTACTATTTTACTTCGGAGTCATGTGAGTGACTACGTGAAGATTTCAAAGCTCTGTATTTTCATGCCGTAGATGCACACTATACGACAATCTGCTTCGGTTGACACAGTAGGGAATAAATAATATATTGAACATTGCTTCGAATTATTCACTAACTATTGTTAATAATAACAAACCCAGGAATAACCCCTCTGTTTCAGGGGAAATTACAAACAATGATAGAAAACAAAGCAAATGAATTAAATGGAACCCAAAACAGCATGCCCAAACCCGTGGCACGGTCTGTACAGGTTTGTCAGAAAATTGAGAAAATGTGGCTTCTCGAGACCATCCTGCAGCCTCAAGGATTTGGTCTAGCGGCGCGTCCTGAGTCTTCGCCGCAGAGGTTGATGCCGCCCTGGTAGAGTGAGAGGTAAAGACATGATTGTCGACTCCAGCATAATTGAGAACCTGTTTCAACCATCTAGAAATAGTTTGTGCTGACACTCTTTTATATGGCTTTTTGTGACTAATGAGCAGTCCTGTCTCAGAACCTCTGAGACTCCTTGTTACCTTAATATATTGGCTTAAGTGTTTAACTACATATAACATTTGGTCAACAGGATAGGCTTTAAACGTCAGCTTGGTTCCAGCCAGACCTGGCCTGCTTTGTTTGATTAAATCATAAACATAGAAGGTAATGTCATTGACAGACAAATGCATACAAGGTATTCGTAACAATTGTAATGTTTGTACACGTTCTGCTGAAACCAGCGCCATTAGCATAACCACAGTAAGAGTTAATCTCTGCATAGATAATGAAGTAATTGGAGCCCATTGCTGAAGCAGTGTGAGAACAAGACAGATATCCCAGATTTTTGTATATCGAGGTTTCGGAGGGTTTTTATTAAAAATTCCTCATAAATCGGGATACTAACGGATGAGATCCGATAGGATGTTGTTCTGAAGATTGCCCTAAATAAGAGGACAATGCACTCCGAGCACTGGTAATGTCACTATAACGCAGGTGCTCATCAAAATGCAACTTAGTAAGGAACTCCAACACATCACATATGGTTGCATTATGATAAGACATATTGGATTGTACACAGAAACAGCTCCCATATCTTTATGTGAACCATATATTGTTTTTTGAGTGCTATCTCGTCAGCCTTTACCCATAAAATGCCCCCAATAATGCGAAAGAATTTATCCCGAGTGTGTGGCGAATCAACCCTTCGTGTTCATGCCAGCTACCCCCATAGCAACGGAATTAATAAGAAATCTCAAATACTCAATATTTTGGGTTGGCTGTAACTTGGACTTAGTTGGATGGAGCAACTACTAATGACTCAAGCACATTTTTTTTGGTTGCTTCAACCGATTCTTCAGCTAACTCTTTAGTGTTGCTGATAATTAAGATATCAGCTAAATAAGCCATTACAAGGAGATGATGGCCCTCAATAGCACCAGCACAGGTTTTAACAATTTAATAAATAGCCTGGGTGCTGAACTTAATCCATGAGTCAATGCTTTGTATTACCACAGCTGTCCCATCTAATTAAATTTCAAGTACCTGCGATAATGAGCATGAATTGGCAGTGAATAATACACATCTTGCAAATCAATAGTTGCCACATAACAGCCCTGTGATAGCAGCTGTTTAGCAGTAACGAAGGTGTCCAGTTTAAATTCCTATAAGGGAACTGAACTGAAGAATTTAAGTGATTGAGGACGAGAATTACTCTACAACACCCATCTTTTTGAGATCTGGGGAAATATTAGACACAATTGTGGAGGATGATTAATGGCTTTATCAATCACCATTGTTTACCTGTTCAGGCTCTCGAGCAGAAAACACCCACATTTTATTAGGCTTGTGCTGTTGAGGTGGATCTATCCCTGAGATAAACTCAATGGTAGACGTGAGACAGTATTTAGTATAAACATATCATACGTTATACAGCACAATTCATTAGAAAACATTTGTAATCAACCTCCAATAGGAGATTGGCCACCAGAACATTATCGTTAACAAAAGTCCCTGTACCTCTACAGTTGACCTGTAAATCTGTTGTCTGCTCATCTTGGGGTTGTAGCCGGTCTGTCTCGGTGGGTACCCTCCTTGCCCCACTGGCCTCCCCCTGCTGAGCCCAGCACCTGGATCTGACCTTCAGTAGTAACCCAGGGTTGTGAAGAGGTGACCTCGAAATGCTTGACTACATTAAGCCAATTGTTTTGGCCTCAGCATTAATTTCATGAAATTTCATGACAAGGTCCGTTCCAAACAGGAATTCAGGCATTTGTACATTAGTCGCCTTACATAGAGCAGCAATTTTTGGTTTAGTGGTGGCCTGATGGCGATATTCCCTGATGCAATTTCCTGAAAAATTCATTGTATAAAATACCCAACATATCTGTTGTGAGTTTGAGGAATGATTGTCCCTTGGACCATAGTGCCAAATGCAGTCATTGCTGCAGCCACCAGTTGGAGGACATGTTGACACCGAACCTCCTGTCCCCTCAAAGAAGGACTCATGGGTGCCCAGAATCTGGATCACCGTGGGCACTTTCAGTGATGCACAGTAAACAGGTGTCTCATATTTGTTTGCAGTCACTTGCATCATATCTTGCTGGAGCTGGTGAGGTATTAAATAATTGATACTGCTGGCAAGGGATTGTTCCATTGCCTCACCAGTCCGCACCGGAATAGCAAAACTCATTGCCATTTCCGAGACATCCGGAGCGTGGTTCTTGTGCACGCTGGTGTTTGCACATAAGCAGAGACACCAGCATCAGGGTCAGCTGCATCCTGCCCTGCTTCTCCCAAATCATATAGTAGGGAGGCATCCTCCAGTCCTAAACAAGGCGCTGGAAGGAACCCCAATATATGGAAACCCTCCATATGTTGTTCTTGGTATGGGCCCTCTTGGACAGCACTGGCCCTTGGACCCTTATGTAATCAAAGATTGGAGCATCAGCTGCATGTTCCCAACCTCCCCCACATTATTGTAGGATCAGGGGAAGAGTCACCATTGTCGTCAGAGAACCCAGGTCAGTGACTTTATATTTGCTTTTTCATGGCTAGCAGCAGCCTCAGTCTGCTTAGTACCCTTGGAAAATAAATAGATGGATCAGGCTCATTCTGAATCAAAATTCCAGTTGGCCTGCCTTTTGTAAATGGAGCTAGTGGTGAAGATTAGCGCGCTATCTTAACTGCTGCCGGTAAAACGGCACCCGGCATCAGAACCGGCGTTGCCGCGCTTATCTCCCAACCCGATGAAATTCGTGAATCCCTGGACCCACGCTAAGACGGATCTTCCGAAGTGACAGCTCCAACTCTCCACTCCTACTGACTGCTCGAGCCAGCTTTACGGAGTGGAAATACTTCTTGGTAAAGGTTGTAAAAACACATACCTTAGAAGTTCCTACTTACCGCTGGAGGAGCTGTGCCCTCCAGCCCGTTCAGTGCAACATGCGCGGACGTAATGACGCGCATGCGCTTGGCGGGGCTTCTTCACGTAGTCACTCACGTGACTCCGAAGTAAAATCACCATCGAGTCATTACTCTCAATATTGTCCACCCTATACAAGTCACCTTGTCACAGTTGAATAAAGTGCTATAATGTTGTCGCCATAACTCCGCGATATTAGCTGTTCCGGAGATTCCATCTACAGTACAATCACAACATGTAAAATACATTTGAACAATTACATGGACAGGAATGGTTTGGAGAGATTAGGTCAAACACAGGCAGATGGGCCTCATGTACAGAAGATGGGCAGCTGTGTGCCGGATTAGGCCATTCGGCCCTTCGAGCCAGGGTCGATATGATCATAGCTGATCATCCAAAATCAGTACCCCGTTCCTGCTTTCTCCCCATATCCCCTGATTCCGTATAAACGAGGTGTTGTTTCTCGATCCTGCATTCAACCTGATTGTAACAGTGCAGGAGGCCATGGCAGTGAGGTCAGACCGTGAGTGGGATGGAAGATTAAAGTGTCAGGGAACTGGAAACTCAGGCCCACTCCCTACAGACTGAGCACATGTGTTCTGCAAAGTGATTGTTCAGTCTGGACCAACCTTGGAGCGGGAGTCTGGTATCGGGCATGTAAACTACATCGCCTACCCAGCAAAGTCCACTGACCTCAGTCCTGACCCATAACATTTGTGCTGGGTTTGCAAGGGAACTTGATTTTCTAATAACTTTCTCGGCCATAGTCCGTGCCAGTGCACTGAAACAATCTACCATGATTGAATGGCGGAGGAGACTTGATGGGCCGGGTGGCCTAATTCTGCTCCTGTCACCTATTAACATGAATCCATTATCGATATCTACTTGCACCGAGTGATGGCTTCTAAGACACATAAAGAACTCCACATATACCAGGGCCCAGGGTCTTAATGAATCTTCTTTGTTGGGGGATTGCACGTTGATAGAGGACATTTATTTTGCAATATCCTGAATTATGTTCTAGCGGGTTAATATCTGATAACTTGCTGACCACAGTGTTGTCAAGTCATTGTTTACATCTAATCTACTTCCCCTTAATGGTCTTTCCGTGCGGCCGTTTGACATCTGCTATCTTATTGCTTTGCTTCCAAACTTCTAAGAAACTGATAATCTAATGAAAAATTAACAGATCTGCTATTCGTCAAGTGAAGTGGAAAAAATGAAGTGGATATAAATGAGCGAGAATCCATTCATTTATTACTTGGAACCTTTCATCTGCCAACACGTCACAACCAATGAAGTGGTCACTGTGGAAACACAATGACGACAATCTGCGCACGGTGTGTGTTCACCAAATCATTTGTTCAGAAATACTGCTATTAGGACAAATATAGTCAATGGTATTGGACGAGTCTTCTCTAATAGTTGTTTTACATCTATCTGACAGACTAAGCAGAGACTCTGTGTTTCATCTGAATCACAAAAGCTGCAAGGGTGCAGCAGTCCATCAGTCGATCACCGAGATCACTGGTGCAAGGCTAAAACATTCTGACCAAGAGTCATATTCATACCTGTCACCCAGTTACCATTTATCATTGACAGGGACACAAGGAACTGCAGATGCTGGAATCTTGAGTAAAACACAAAGTACTGGAGTAACTCAATGAGTCAGGCAGCATCTATGGAGGAATGAACATTCCCTCCTCAGATGCTACCCGACACACTGAGTTACTCCATCACTTTGTGTTTTACCATTTTTGGTGATTTTCTGTTTATGGACAATACGTTTGATTTCCCCATTAAAATGTTTATTTTAAACTCAAGCCCGAACCCAACCTACACAGTAGCATAGCCAATAAAGCTGCTGCCTCACAGTGCTAGAGACACAGGCTCAATTCTGGTCTCGGGAGCTGTGTTTATGGAGTTTGCATGTTCTTCCTGTAACTGCATGGGTTTCCTCCTGCCGCTCCGATTTCCTCCTACATCCCAAAGACGTGCGGGTTTTGTTGATTACGTGGCCTGTGTAAATTGCCTCTCGTGTGTAGGAAGTGGGATAACATGGAACTAGTTTGGACGGGTGATCAGTGGTCGGCATGGACTCCTTGGGCCGAAGGGCCTGTTTCCACTCTGTATCTCGAAAGTAAACAAAACTTTGAAGAGCTGAATGATTGGCCACTTGCTCAAAATTGTGTTTCTGAACCCTATCGCCTTAGTGGAGGGTCTGTCCACCACTGGACATTGAGGAGCAGGACCCTGCATGGCAGTCTCTCAAACACTTCCCAAGTGTATTGCTTAAGGGGGGAAGATGAGAAACATTGAATGCATTGTAATAGAAAGCATTGATTTGATGATAAAGTCCTGCATATCTTACTTATTTGCTTATTGTCCATCGTCCATTAAATCCGAACAGTACAGGAACTTACCCTGCAGCCCACAATGGCTCTCCAGTCTTTCCCAAACATGATGTCAAGATAAACTAATCCCACCTCCCTGCACATAATCGCATCTGTCTGTAATCCCTGCATATCAAGTCAAAGTCAAAAGAGTTTATTGTCATGTGTCCCTGACAGGACAATGAAATTCTTTCTTTGCATAGCACAACAGAACATAGTAGGCATTGACTACAATTATATACTTAAATACATACATTAATTAATAAATTGATAAAGTGCAAATAACAGATGGAGGAGTATTAATGTTCAGAGCTTTGTCCGAGCCAGGTTTAATAGCCTGATGGCTGTGGGGAAGTAGCTATTCCTGAACCGGGTTGTTGCAGTTCTCAGGCTCCTGTACCTTCGACCCGAAGGTAGCAGGGAGATGAGTGTGTGGCCAGGGTGGTGTGGGTCCTTGATGATGCTGCCAGCCTTTTTGAGGCAACTTCTGTGGTAGATCCCCTCGATGGAAGGAAGGTCAGAGACGATGATGGACTGGGCAGTGTTTACTACTTTTTGTAGTCTTTTCCTCTCCAGGGCACTCATGTTGCCGAACCAAGCCACGATGCAACCGGTCAGCAAGCTCTCTACTGTGCACCTGTATATCCATGTGCCTATCCAAAAGCCTCTTAAATGCCACTATCATATCTGCCTCCATCACTACCCTAAGTAGCACATTGCAGGCACCCACCACGCACTGCGTAAAAAAACTTGCTCCACACAACTCCTTTCAACCTTGTCCCTCTCGTTGTATCCATTCTATATATTAGGAATAAAGTATATATTTGAAATAAAAATCTGCCTTGTTTCCATAGATTTTGTAAATATGTATTCTTTCTGCCACATTCTGTGACGTAAAGAGCTGTGCAGTTATCTGTTCTTAAATTAATGTCTTTATTAATAAAACTTTTTTTTTGAGATTTTGAGCATGAGGACAGCAATGTACACAAAGGAAAATCCACCAAAAAGTACAAGTACTGTTAAAAAAAAAATCAATGTTTAATAGATGTGACAACAGATATCTCTTAGCTCAAATGTTGCTCCTTTCACCATCCAGCAACCACTCGAGCTCAACTCAAATCAATCACTCAAAGACATTTCACAATTTCATGCTTTTCTTCTGCACTGCTTCTGTGGGGAAATTTCTATGGCTGTGCCCACATTCATGACATGTAAATGTTTCACTGCATACTTCATGCACATACTTGTCCTCACACATCATGCATTAGTCTATTGGGATTCAGCTTCTTCAGCAGTCAAAAAATCACAAACAGAATCTATCTGAAACTGCAAACACATCCCCAGTTTTTCAGTGATATTTTATCTTTCAGTACCCTTATGGATTTATGCCAACTTGTTTAAAGCTGTCGGCTAACTTTGCTGAATGTGCACATTGGCTGTTTTTGGTTTAGTTTAGAAGTGTATCACTACGGTGAAAAGCTTTGCTGTTGCGTGCTATCCAGTCAGATTGTATACATAATTACATTCGAGCCAACAACAGTGTACAGATACAGGATAAATGGAATAACGTTTAGTGCATAATAATATCCAGCAACGTCCGATTAAGGATATGTTTAAGTAAGAACTGCAGATGCTGGTTTAAGTCGAAGGTAGACACAAAATGCTGGAGTAACTCAGCGGGTGAGGCAGCATCTCTGGAAAGAAGGAATGGGCGACTTTTTGGGTCGAGACCCTCCAGTCTGAAGAAGGGTCTCAACCCGAAACGTCGCCCATTCCTTCTCTCCAGAGATGCTGCCTCACCCGCTGAGTACTCCGATTAAGGATAGTCTAAGGGTCTAGCTCAGACCTGTTCTCTCGTTGGTGTTAGGATGGTTCAGTTGCCTGATAACAGCTGGGAAGAAACTGTCCCTGATTCTGGAGGTATGTGCTTTCACACTTCTGTACCTCTTGCCTGATCGGAGAGGAGAGAAGAAGGAGTGTCTGGGGTGAGACTCATCCTTGATTATGCTGGCGGCCTTGCTGAGAACTCGAGGGCCTGAGTTATAGGGAGAGGTTGAGCAGGCTCGGACTTTATTCTTTGGAGCGCAGGAGGATGAGGGGCGATCTTATAAATGTTTATAAGATCATGAGAGGAATAGGAAGGATCAATGCACAGTCTTTTGCCCAGAACAGGGCAATCAAGAACCAGAGGACATAGGTTTAAGGTGAGGGGAGAAGGTTTTAATAGGAAACTGGGGGCAACTTCTTTACACAAAGGGCGGTGGATATATGGAACGAACAGCCAGAGAAGATAATAGTGGCAGGTATTATCACAATGTTTAAAACACATTTGGATAGGTACATTTATAAGCCAGGTTATCAAATAGAACAAGTTGTCCAACAACTTCAGGCTGTGCATGCCACACGACAGAAGAAGAAGAAGACAGGTTTAGAGGGATAAGTGCCAAGCACAGGCAGGTGTGACTAGTGTAGTTGGAGCTTGTTGATCTGCGTGGGAAAGTTGGGCCCAATTCTGGAAACAAAATAGGTGCAGGAGTATGCCAGTTGGCTCCTTGAGCCATTCAATTATGATCATGGCTGATCATCCAAAATCAGTACCCTGTTCCTGCTTTCTCCTAATTTCCTGATTCCGTTAACCCTATGATTCTACGGTCTATGATTTTATAACTTGCCCATGATTGAGCACGCCCGGTTCAAGTTATTGAACCTCCTGGGATCCATTGTTTTCAACAGCCATGTAATATACAGTGGCTGCTTTTATGGAATCAACCCCTAAATATACCAATGGATTTAGTTGAGAGGCACTCAAGGGATCCGAAAGCAAGAGTAATGCAAGGAAGGTTAATATCAGGTCTGGGTCATGCGCATGTGTCTGGCAGTGGCCCTGCTTTCACTGGGAACAATTCAGCACAAGTATGTTATTTCTGAGAATCAAGATGTTTTCATTGTTGGAAGCCAGGATGCAGCTTCCAGAGGCTATATGAAACCAAAATAGTGGCAGTCTGCCAATGTCCCAATGGAAGGATAATGTTTTCAGGAGAAACCGCAGAAGCAAACTTTGCCTCATAAACATACCACATTTGGAAGCCAGTGACCTTCATAACTTGTGCTGTTCCAAGCAAAGTTACAATGGTTTCAAAATGATTCAAAGGCATATCATCAACTTTGTTGAGGAATTAAGGGTGGGACAGTCTCCCAGCAGTGGAGTTGCTGCCTTACAGCGCCAGAGACCTAAGTTCAATCCTGACTACGGGTGCTATCTCTACGGAGTTTGTACCTTCTCCCTGTGACCGCGTGGATTTTCCTTGGTTGCTCTGGTATCTTCCACGCTCCAAAGACATACTGGTTTGTAGGTAAATTTGCTTTGATAAAAATTGTAAATTGTCCCTAATGTGTAGGATACTGTTGGTGTGCTGGGATTGCAGGTTGACGCAGACTCTTTGGGCCGAACGACCTGTTTCCACCCTGCATCTCTAAAACTAAAAACTTTATTAAGGGTGGCGTAGTGGCATAGCGGTAGAGTTGCTTCCTGACAGCACCAGAGACCCGGGTTCGATCCTGACTACGTGTGCCATCTGTACGGAGTTCGTACGTTCTCCCTGTGACCGCATGTGTTTTCCCCGGAGGCTCCGGTCTCTTTTCACAATCCAAAGACAGACGGGTTTGTAGGTTAATAGTAAGATTAAATGAGAACTTACCAGTTTGAAGTTTGATCTTTATTTTATGAGGAGTTACGATGAACTTACGTGAAGAAGGCCGTCAATCCCGCATGCGCGTCAATCTTCAAAGCAGCGGTGTGAAATCACAGAATAACAGTTGTTGAACTAATAGAGTAAGATTAGAGCTGACTAGAACTTCCAGAAAGATCTTTATGTTCCGAGGGTCGGGAGCGGAGGGCACATAATCGCTCATCGTATCTCCTCATAAAACAAAGATCAAATTTCAAACTCGTAAGTTCTCGTTTAATCTTACTATTTTACTTCAGAGTCAAGTGAGTGACTACGTGAAGATTTTGAAGCTCTGTGATTTCATGCCGTGTAAACGGGTCCATGCGTCACACACTGCATCAATTGACCAGGATGAGTGAGAAAATTTAATGCATTCAAACATGACATGGATAAAAAATGCTGATGCTTTAATAGCGAAAGAAAATTAACAGTGACCCCTCTCATCCAGGGGGAAACTGTGAAACAGAACTTAAAACAGAATTAGCAAATGTCCCCGGTCTGGCAATAGGCTTGTTATAAAACCTTTGGTATGTCCGCTCATTAGACCATCCCGCAGCCGCTAGAATGTGGTCGAGAGGGACGTCCATATCCCTTGCTGCTGACATTGATGCAGCCCTGGTGGAATGAGGTTTAAAAGTGTCAGTGTCCACTCCTGCACATGCCAGAACCTGTTTAATCCATCTTGAGATGGTCTGCACTGTAACATTCCTATGAGGTTTGGTGTAGCTGACGAATAAGGATACTTCCGAGCCTCTGAGGCTCTTAGTGATCTTAATGTATTGTAATATGTGAGATACCATACACAACCGTTGGTCTAAGGGGTAAGCCATAAAACTCAATTTGAGCCCCAACATCCCTGGCCTACTCTACAAGATGTAAGCTATCACAAGATGTAACCATGCTGTCCAGTCTAAGTTTATGTAACGTCTGGACCCGTTGTGCTGAGGCCAGCGCCATGAGCATGACTGCCTTAAGTGTGAGATAATGCAGAGACAGGGATGAAGCTGGTGCCCCTGACGGAGCAGCGTGAGAACCGCTCACATCCCATATTTGTGAATACCTAGGCCTAGGGGGAGTAAATTTAAATATGCCCTTCATAAATTTTGTTATTAAGGGGTGAGAGCCTACAGTGTGGTTTCCTGACCCCAGCCATAAATAAGATGACAAAGCGCTCCTAGCACTATTTATGGCACTGTAACTGAGCTTCTGATCATAGAAAAGTGATGAAAGAAACTCCAAAACATCCGTGATGGAAGCCGTGTCATATGAAATATTTGAGAGAGAACAGTACATCTCCCATTTCCTTATGTGAGTGATGTACTGTTTTTGGGTGCTCTTCCTCCAGGCCGCAGTGATCACATCTATCGTACGATCTGAAAGCCCGAGCCCCAGGAACGATCTCCTCAGAATCTGCAAACCAGTAAATTTATACGGTCATGAAGAGGGTGGCTTTCCCCTGTCACAGGGTGTCCCAGCAGATTTCTGCTCTTGGGGACAGCCATAAAAGGCAGTGTAATTATAGCTAGGACGGGTGGGAACCAATGCTGAGTAGGTCATATGCCAGAGGCGGAGTCTTGCTTGATCTTGGCTGAGCATCAACTAATGAGGCAGAATAGGGGAAAAACATACAAAAATGTTCCACCCCAGTGTACCGAGAATGCATCTACTGCTACTGCCCCAGGGTCTCCTCATTTTAGCCTCCTCATCTATCTATGACACATAATTTGGTAACTGATGATTAAGCCTGGATGCAAACAGATCAATGTCCGGTACACCATAACGAATAACAATGTAATTAAACACTTTGTGATTCAACATCCATTCCTTGTTGCCATTGAATTGTCGTGACCTGGTGTCTGCCGCCATGTTATATCTACCTGGTAAGTAGATAGCTGAAACCCAGATGTTTCTCGTAATACACCAGTGCCAAATGAGATTAGACAATTTATCACAGGATACAGACTTACTTCCACCCATGTGATTAATGTACGCTACTGCTGTAGTGTTGTCAATCTGAAGTTGAACATGCACATGATGCATATTGGTTCAATAAGCCTTTAACCCATAGAGTGGTCCCAACAATTCTAAGTAGTTAATACCGTGTGACTGAAGCATCGAAGATTCCTGCAGATTCCATCTGCCCCCGCAGCTAGAAACGGAGTTGGTAGCACCCCAACCTAGTGCACTGGCATCAGTTTGCAGGATAACTGATTGTGTATCAACTAAAATAGTACTAGAACAATACTGAATATTGGTAACCCACCATTGTAACTCAGCATTTTTGGTAGTGCAAAGGCCCGAACTGAGCAGCTGGGAAAGCAGCCACTAATTTGCCAATTATACTAGCCACATGTCTAATAGAAGGATGGTTCTTAACAATGAGGTTTCTGCATGCTTCAATTAACTCCAATTGCTTGCCCCAAGGCAGAGTAATTGACATGTGCATTGAGTTAATGGTGAATCCCAAATAATCAATTATCCTAGATGGTACCAATTTAGACTTAACTGGATGGATTAGGAACCCCAGTCTCTCAAACATGAGTTTGGTAGCAGACACAGATAATTCAGCTAATTCCAAAGTCTTCCCAATGATTAAGATGTCATCCAAATATGCCATGACTATATTATTCTGTGCCTGAGTAGCCCCAGGACTGGTTTTAGCAATTTAGTGAATAGTCTGGGCGCTGAGGTTTATCCCATTAGGCAATACTTTAAACTGCCACAATTTCTCCATCCAGCTAAACATCAAATATCTCCTGTGGTCTTCATGAATGGCCACTGAATAGTAAGCATCTTTGAGGTCGATGCATGCCATGTAACATCCTTTGGAAACCTGTTGTTTGGCAGTGACAACGTTTTCCATTTTGAAGTGTTTATACTGCACAAAGGTGTTAAGCTCAGTCAAATCAAGGATGATTCGGCATCCTCCATCCTTCTTTTGCCTAGTAAATATATTGGACACAAACTGGTGATGCTCACGCCTCGACCTCTCAATTACCCCTTTCTTGAGTAAAGACACGATTTCCCCTTGTGCACTCGCGCACTCCTGTTGTGAAAGAACAAAAGTGCGGCTCGTGTATGCTGAGTGGGTGGAGGCGTCGAAAAGGAACTCGATTTGGAAACCTCGTATACTGCGCAGTATAAACGGGTCAGATGTTATCCATTGCCATTCATGTAAGAAAAACTGTAATCTACCTCCAACTTGTAACTGATCCATCGAAGATGTGTTACGCAAACAACCGGACCCACTTACCTCGGTGGTTGTCGGCGGTATGGTGGTTGCTTCTGCCCCCGAGGTCTGGGGGGTAGGGCTGTTGGAGGGCGCCATCCACGCATCTTGAACATGGCCCAGCTTGGGCCCTGCCCTAAAGAAGGCCTCTGAGCCTGCTGCTCATGAGGTCCACCATATCCGGCGAACCGTCTGGTGTGGAGAGGAGGGTAGGGGTACTGTCGCCGGAAAGAGTAAATCTTGGGAGGGGCCTTGATAAGGCCAACAGTTTTAGCCTCCTCATCCAGCTCCTTTACCTGCTTAGGCAGGACTTCCCCGATTAGGTGGTTTGGAGGTTGGACGATCCCCGGCTTGCACAGCCTTGCAAATGTTGGGTTCAGAGCAGGACAGATGGCATTCTTTCGGAGGCAATTGATTTCACAATGTGCATTGCACATTAATGCCGTCGCTGGATATCAGAGAGGGGCACCCCATCCACTGACCTTGCAAAGACCATGATGCCTGAGGCAAGTAATCTTAAAACTTTTTGAAGTTTTACCTCCTGGGCTCTGACGCCCCCTCCAATGTGTCCCCAGATGGAATGATTCATTGCCGGGACATTTAATGAGGCACAGTTCAGTGGGGTGTTGTATTTGGCAGTGGTTTCCTCCATGGCCTGATTTTGGGAGTTGGTGAGAGGCCAGATAATTAATGCTCATGGCCAGGTCTTCTCCCAATGATTAGGGTAGGGATAGCAAATTTGGATGCCATAGAGGGTACTCCCAAAGTTTGCTCCTCATGCCTTCAAGCATGCTGCCCAGCTGTGCCTCCGTACACTGAGTCAGTATAAAACTGGCCTCTTACGCTCCCCTCATCAGAGAGGGGGATATTATGCAGCCCTGACACAGGCGCCGCTGCCTCGGTTTACAGAGTTGACGTGGATAAGCTTTTCCCATTGAGGGTAGGGAAGATTCAAACAAGAGGGCATGACATGAGAATTAAGGGACAGAGGTTTAGGGGTAACGTGAGGGGGAACTTCTTTACTCAGAGGGTGGTGGCTGTGTGGAATGAGCTTCCAGCAGAGGTGGTGGAGGCAGGATCGATTTTAACATTTAAAAGTAAAGTGGATAGGTATATGGACGTGAAGGGAATGGAGGGGTATGGTCTGAGTGCAGGTAGATGGGACTAGGGGAAAACAAATGGTCGGCACGGACTGGAAGGGCCGAGAGGGCCTGGCTCCGTGCTGTAATTGTTATATGGTTATATGGTTATATGGGTTCTCCATAATACCCGGGCTCAGATAGCTTCCTCCTTAGGAGCATATCACTCTGGAGCAACCTCTCCATTAGGTGCTCCATGTGGGTCAGTCTGCCCATAGAAGGAGGGGAAATTTCCACCTCCTGGCCCGACAGACTTTCTCGTGGCTTTTTTCCCCCACGGGGTAGCCAAGGTGCTTACTGACGGCACCAAGTCTGAAACCGCTGGCTCCTCTGCTCGCGACCCTGAAGGCGAATTCGGCGGTCGCCCGCTACCCGCAGGCCCGCGGTCTTCAGTAGCCGGTTTTGTTACTGCCCGCCTCTTAGACATGTTCTCCACGAGTTCGAGTACGCTGACAAAAAGCAATAACCGAACCGGGAGCAATGACCTCAGATAAAGTATAACATTTACCTGAGCGTTTTAAACTTACCGCTGGAAGGAGCGACGCGCCCGCCAGTCAGACGTTGCGCAACGCGTCAGATGTAATGACGCGCATGCGGGTTGACGGCCTTCTTCACGTAGTCACTAACGTGACTCCGAAGTAAAATTGGCTTTGGTAAAATTGTAAATAAACTGTCCCTAGTATGTAGGATAGCGTTAGTGTTCAGGTGATTGTGGGCCAGCACGGATTTAGTGGGCTGAAGGGCCTGCTTCCACGCTGTATCTAAAGTCAAATCAACTACATCATACACATGAGCAAAGATTTACAAAGTGCCAATGGCAAGAAGCACCTCAAATCAGAGAATATATTCTAGTGAGACTTTGAAAAGACTAGGACAAATGGAGTGCATAGTCCTCTGCACTAGGGAAGCTGCAACTTTAGCAGCTGAATATGTCAACAGGCAAACCTGCTAGGGTGAGATTAGCTGATAGAATTGAGGACAAATTGGAAAAAATGTCCAATGCAAAAGCATCAGGACCATGTTTAAAGTAGATTCTGAAATAATACAATGTTTAAGAATTCTGAGAGTATATGAAAGTACTGAGCTGCTGTAAATAGTAAATAAAATAGCAAACTGATCTATTGACCCACCAAACTATCAAGTGTGAACTAAATAAAACGGGTAGAAAAAGAGTTATTTTAATGAGAGTAGAGTATAAAACTGTCTTATTAGTGACTCTTAAGAGATTGGTCAATAATGAACAGTGCCCCTAGCCAATATCTCAAGAACCTTGTGTATAAGAAGGAACTGTAGATGCTGGATTGCTCTGAAGATAGAATAAAAATGCTGAAGTGACTCAGCAGGTCAGGCATCATCTCAGGTAGGTGCCTGGCCCGCTGAGTTACTCCATCAATTTGTGTCTATCTCTAGGTTCATACACAGAGTTGGCAAGAGTGAGGGTCTTTGTTGAATTAGATCTCCCTCACGCCGATGCCCATCGTAACGTAGACAAAGGAAGCCAGTGCTACTTGACAAGTAACACAAGATGTGTTAAGGGGTAAAGTCATCACCAAAAGTATCTCAGATGACCATGATGATTTTCTAATTGCACCCGCCACAGCAAAACAAAGCAATTGAATTCTTGGAGGTAGACAAAAATGCTGGAGAAACTCAGCGGGTGAGGCAGCATCTATGGAGCAAAAGAAATAGCCAACGTTTCAGGTCGAAACACTCCTTCAGACTGAAGTCCCTTCTTAACTGCATCTGCAGTTCCTTCTTAAACAACTTGAATTCTCGGAATAGGATCTCTGAAAACCTCAACGTTGCCAAGTTGGAATAAAATGCAGTAGGACAAGATTTTGTTTAGATCTCTGAGCCAATTTTCAGGCATGTCGACTGAGTCAGATGCAGATCTGAACTCCAGATATTCTGAACTGTTTGCCAACTAAAATTGCATTAAAAAATGGAGATGTAAAGGGTAATATCAAAGAAATTGAAAAGTCAGGTTATGGAAGGCCACCAGCATAATCAAGGATGAGTCGCACCCTGGCCACTCTTCTCCCTCTCCCATCTCCCATCGGGCAAAAGGTATAGAAATGTAAAAACACACACCTCCAGATATGGGGACAGTTTCTTCCCAGCTGTTATCAGGCAACTGAACCATCCTACCAACAACTAGAGAGCGGTCTGAACTATTACTACCTCAATGGAGACCCTTCGACTATCTTTGATTGGACTTTACTGGCTTTATCTTGCACTAAATGTTATTCACATTATTCCCTTTTTCATGTATCTGTGGACGGTTCGATTTTAATCATGTATTGTCTTTCCGCTGACTGGTTAGCACGCAACAAAAGCTTTTCACTGTACCTCAGTACACGTGACAATAAACTATACCAAACTCAGAACACATATATTCTGTGAATATGAAAGTACTGGCATGAGGTTTGGTCTATTGGCCCGCTGACAATAATAACATAGAAGACAGCCAGTAGTATACAGTACATCTGGAATGCAGTATACAACCTCCTAAAGTACCACTCAGGGTGTGGACCATGGGAAGATCATTCCACTGGGTCAATTATTGACAATTGTGAGAAAGGATTGGATGGTTGTTAGTATTCAGTGATCAAAACTACAGATAACACTTGTTTTACTTCGGAGTCACGTGAGTGACTACGTGAAGAAGCCCCGCCTGGCGCTTGATCGGCATTACGTTGACGCTGACGGCAGAAGCAAGAGCTGCAGAGCGCAGCTCCCCTCAGCGGTAAGAACGGGCCCGCAGGTAAGTGCAATTGATTTTACTTTAGGGCGTTCTAAAAACCGTTACGCTGGCATATAGAACCAGCAAAGTGAAAGTAATTTTTTTTTTACAAAAAACAGAGTCACGCTGGCGTACAGAGTCAGCAAAGAGAAAGTAAAAAATTGAAACAAAATGGAGAAGTCTCAGAGGAAGGTTTCGCGGGTAAAAAGGTCGTCCCGGGGAGAGGCTAAAGAGTCGGGACAAAAGATTGGTGCGGAGCCGGTTCCGATACCGGTGGCCGTTGATTCACCCGTTAGTGAGACTATAATTGCTCCACAAACTAAAACCACGGAGGAAAATGTGCCTAAGAAAAGTAAAAAGAAATCCGTGAGGCCCGTGGTTTCTGATAAAGCTTTATGGCTTAAAATGGAACATATGGAGAAATATTATGAGACAAGGGTCAAAGAACCCAGAATTTTCCCAAACAGACCCTGAGGGGTTTGAATATCCAGAATATGGCTATGTGCCAAATTGGGAATATGAAACTCCAAACCCAGGATTAAGGGTGGAGGAAGTCTCCTTTGATGAAATCTCAGGAGTACCAGCGCTGCAAGAGACAGGCCCTGAAAGTGGTGATGTGGATTATGAGTGCACACCACAAAGAAAAAAGAAAAGGCCATGTGTGCCTGATATGGCAAAAGATTTTGCTATACCTGAATGAAGTGGTGAGGCTATGGAAGAAAACCTAGCTGCCAGCATTAATTATACGGTATCTCACCAACTTCAAGATTCTGTTATGGCTGAAACTGCAGAATTATATAAAACACCGGAAAATTGCACCTCGTTGAAGTTACCTACGGTGAATCCGACTATATGGACACCTAGGGTACACAAAAGGCTGGAGAAACTTAGCGGGTGCAGCAGCATCTAAGGAGCGAAGGAGATAGGCGACGTTTCGGGTCGAGACCCTTATTCAGACTGGTCAGGGATCAGGGAAACGAGAGATATAGACGGTGATGTGGAAAGATAAAGAACAATGAATGAAAGATATGCAAAAAAGTATCGATGATAAAGATGATAAAGCCATTGTAAGCTGTTTGTGGTGTGAAAATGAGAAGCTAGTGCGACTAGGGTGGGGGAGGGAGATAGAGATAGAGGGAATGCCAGGGCCCGAGGGCCGTGTGTTGTATTTGCCGGCTGCTGGGGTGAAAGGTGAGGACCAGGGGGACTCTGCCCTGTTTGTGAGTGGGGGAATGGGGAGAGAGGGCAGTGTTGCGGGGTATGGAGGAGACCCTGGTGCAAGCCTCATCAATAGTGGGGGAGGGGAATCCCCGTTCTCTGAAGAATGAGGCCATTTGTGATGACCTGGTGTGGAACACCTCATCCTGGGAGCAGATGCGGCTTACACGGAGGAATTGGGAATAGGGGATAGAGTCCTTACAGGAAGCAGGGTGGGAGGAAGAGTAGTCCAGGTAGCTGTGGGAGTCAGTTGATTTGTAGTGGATGTCAGTCAGGAGTGTATCGCCTGCAATAGAGATGGTGAGGTCAAGGAATGGTAGGGAAATGTCGGAAAGGGTTCAAGTGTATTTGAGTGCCGGATGGAAGTTGGTGGTGAAATGGATGAAGTCAGTCAGTTGTGTGTGGGTGTAGGAGGTGACACCAAAGCAGTCGTCGATGTAACGGAGGTAGAGGTCGGGGATGGGGCCCTGGTACGCCGAGAACAAGGATTGTTCGACGTACCCAACAAAGAGGCAAGCGTAGCTGGGGCCCATGCGTGTGCCCATAGTTACGCCTTGTGTTTGGAGGAAATGGGAGGAATCAAAAGAGAAGTTATTCAGGGTAAGGACCAACTCCGCTAGGTGGAGGAGGGTGTCAGTGGACGGGTATGGGTTGCTCCTCTGGTCGAGGAAGAACCGGAGGATTTTGAGACGTCCATGGTAAAGATGAGAGGATGGGGGCCTGGAGAATGGAATGCACGGAGCCGACGGAGAGTGTCTGAGGTGTCTTGAACATAGGTGAGGAGGGATTTAACAAAGGGGGATAAGATGGCGTCAAGGTATGTGGAAATGTGTTCGGTGGGGCATGGACACCTATGTCATCAGTCATGAGAGGGCAAGAAATACGGTTTCAAAGAATCCTCAAACTCATTTCAGCTGCCATTACTGCTTTTGGAAAGCAAATGGAAGGGTCAGAAATGATCAAAATCCAAAGAGATACATTGGGCTTATTGTGCAATTCCTTTTATGAAATCAATTGTATGAGGAAAATTGCGATTCGGCGCATATTTCATCCTAGATTTGCAGGTCTGTGCTGATCAAGTGGTGTTCAAACTCCTTGTTATTTATTTGGAGAAAACCTGCCTAAACAAATCAGAGAAATGGATGAAGAGGCTAAATCTATTAGCTACATGAGACCTTTCGATTTTGGACAAAAAAGGTACAATACACCAAGAAGGGGATCTGATTTTGGAACAAACAGAGGCAGGAATATGGTAAGGAGATATTACCATCCAACACAGCCTAATGTTCACCCATATACGGGGAGAAGGAGACCACCATGTTCATATGGAGAGGTACAAAAACTTTATTCTGTTCTTAAAGGAACTTTGGATGAATCTTTAGTTGGTGGGAGATTACAATGTTTTATAATGAATGTCTCTGCATCACATCTGACCGGTTTATTTTACAAACGGTTTCAGGAGCTACAATAACATTGAAAGAGTGTGTTGATTCTCCGGTACAATATAAACCTATTCATGGTTTCATGTTCTCTGTTGTTGAGGAAGCAGAAATTAATGTGGAAATTGACAAATTGTTTAAAAAAGGTGTTATTGAAAAAACTGTTAAGCATCCACACCAATTTGTGTCAAACATCTTTCCAAGAGATAAAAAAGAATTATTCTGGACCTTACAAACTTTAATACATTTGTCCAGTATAAACATTTCAAGATGGAAACGTTCAACACTGCAAGACATTTGATATCAGCAGGTTGTTATATGGCTACAATCGATTTAAAGGATGCGTACTATTCAGTACTAATACATCGTTTTTTTCGGAGGTACTTAAAATTTAATTGGCTGGGACAGCTGTGGCAATTTAAAGCATTACCTAATGGGTTACGTTTAGCTCCTAGGCTCTTCACAAAACTGTTGAAACCAGCTTTAGCACAATTAAGAGCACAAAAGCACATCGTTATGGCTTATCTGGATGACATTTTAATTGTCAGTAATAGTCAGGAATCAGCTGGAAAATCAGTTTCAGCAACTAAAACTTTATTTGAAAAAGTAGGGTTCCTGATTCATCCAATTAAGTCCAAGCTGCAGCCAGCACAAACAATTAATTAGTTAGGTTTTGTGATTAATTTAGTTACTATGTTAGTAACTTTGCCAACGGACAAGATTGTTGATATTTCAACTGTAGTTGGAGCCTCATTCACAAGCCTTATCCCTCCAGCTTTAAAAAAGCCGAGAGGTAGCAAAAGGCTTTATTGGAACTTACAATGGTGGATTGAAAATGTTCCACATGCTGCTAAAACTTTAATACAAACAGCTGAAGTATTTCCTGCAGTGGAATTTGTTTCTCCAAACATATGGTATTAATTATTTGGAGTTATTTGGGGCATTTTATGGATTAAAAGCCTATTGTTCTACAAAAATAGATCTGCATGTCCAGGTACAATTAGACAATAAGACAGCTGTTGCATATATTAATCACATGGGTGGAGTAAGATCGGTATCATGTGATTGTCTAGTCAATCAGATACGGCATTGCTGTATTGAGCACCAAATTTGGGTTTCAGCAAGTTATATTCCAGGTAAAGACAATGTGGTGGCAGACAACAGATCAAGGGTATTTAAAGACAACACAGAATGGATGTTGAACCCACAAGTTTTCAGTAAAATTATTATTCGCTATGGGTTACCAGACATTGATCTGTTTGCATCAAGATTAAATCATCAATTGCCTAAATATGTGCCTTGGGAACCCATTGGTTAGGCAATGTCTTAAGAAAATAGAACAGGACTCTGCCACAGGACTGTTGGTGATTCCAAATTGGCCCACACACCATGGTTCCCGTTGATGTTAAATATGATTAAGGAACCATGTATGTCAATTCCTAGCTGCAGTGATTTGTTAATACAACCAGTAACAAAAGAAATTCATCCATTACATGTTCATATGAATTTGTTAATCTGCAGGTTTTGACCAGACCACTGCAAGGGCTTGGACTGTCGGATAGGACCATGGATGTTATAGTCTCATCATGGCGAGATAGCACTAAGAAACAATATATGACACATATAAAGAAATGGGAAGTTTTTTGTAGACAATCAAATATATCTTATCATACTGTGAACATTTCAAACATATTGGAGTTCATTGCTGAGTTGTATTTTGAGCAGCACTTGAGTTATAGTGCCATTAATCGTGCTCGTAGTGCTTTATCGTCCTATTTAGGACAAATTTCTGACCATGAATCAATTGGATCTCATCCATTAATATCTAGGTTTATGAAAGGGATTTTTAACAGAAATACGCCCAAGCCAAGATATACGGAAATTTGGGATGTCAGCATTGTACTTACTTTGCTTAGGCAATGGACTTCAATCACAGTTATGTCTTTGGAAAAATTAACATTTTAAAGTAGTAATGTTAATGGCGTTGGTATCAGCACAAAGAGTGCAAACATTGCAAATGCTACGTTTAGATTGTATGCATGTGGCTTCAGATAACATTGTGTTTTACGTTTATGATCTGATCAAACAAAGCAGACCAGGAAGAACTGGAGCTAAGGTGATGTTTAAAGCTTACCCTATTGATCCAACGATTTGTGTGTAGTTAGACACTTGACTCAATATATAATAGTCACCAAGAGTCTTCGAGGTGATGAAAAAGCGTTATTTATTACGCATAAGGAACCACACACAAAAGCATCAGTACAAACCATTTCTAGATGGTTAAAACAGATGTGAGATTTAGCGGGAGTAGACACTGATGTGTTTAAATCTCACTCCACCAGGGCTGCAGCTACGTCCGCGGCGAAGTTACAGGACGTACTGCTCGAACACATTTTAGAAGCCGCAGGGTGGGGTAAAGAAGAAATTTTTTCAAAGTTCTACGATAAACCTGTTCTCACAATGACAGCCTTTGGACACTTGGGTTCACTGTAATCACCTGCTTTGTTTCACTATCGATTTATATTTTCGATTTATGTTATCACTTTATATCTTTTATCACTTTGTAGTGATTTTCCCCAGATATAAAAAAGGGGTTATTATTTGTTCTTTTATCATTAAAAGATTTATGAAATAAACTAAAACTGAATTCTGGTAAAAGGTTATTTACTCATTTATGTGTTGACCTAGCCGGACTGTCGTATGGAATGACTCTACGACATAAAAAACACAGAAGCTACAAAATCTTCACGTAGTCACTCACGTGACTCCGAAGTAAAATAGTAAGATTAAATGAGAACTTACCAGTTCGAAGTTTGATCGTTATTTTATGAGGAGTAACGATGAGGGATTACGTGCCCTCCACTACCGACCCTCATAAAATAAATTATCATCTGGTAGTTCTAAATCTATGTTGAGCCTTACTATCTTACTCCGGCTATTATGTTCTGTGTTTTTCACGCCGCTGCTTTGAAGTATGCCGATGAAGCGCCAGGTGGGGCTTCTTCACGTAATCCCTCATCATTACTCCTCATAAAATAATGATCAAACTTTGAACTGGTAAGTTCTCGTTTAATCTTACTATTATAATGGACCATGGCGGGGGGGGGGGCGTGATAGTGTCCGTTATTGCCGATTGCCCACAAAAACCGAGTAAGGGGGGTAAATGTGTACAGTAATGGAAACACAGCCGATAAAAGGACACTAAAAACACAACACATATTAAACAGGAAAGGAAAACAGACTGAGACTTCACTCCATGAAACGATGACTCGGTCCGTGGTTTCCGATACAAACGGACACGTCGCTTACAACAGATCCCGTTAGAAAGAGGTCCGTGATAACAAGGGTAGACTGCAGTTTAAAGTAAAGCATTCTCAGCCAACGGTCACCAAACATGTACCAATAGAGGAAGTAAACTTTATCTGTCCTTACTCATGGTCTTGCAACAGTTCAAGCTGATAAGAGTCCACAGTTTGGATTGTATCAGTGGATCAAAAGTAAACAGCACTGCTTTACTTCTCCTTCCCACCCATCTTTGGGTAAACATTTCAGCTTGGCCGGTAAAAGGGGGCATGGAAAAATACCATCGCAAACACAATGAATGGCAGTAATGTCAGAGACGATGTGTGAGGTGTCCCTGAATGCACACGCTTTGATGACCGTGTATCTCAGGTAGACATAAAATGCTGGACAAACTCAGCGGGGCAGGCAGCATCTATGGAGCGAAGGAATAGGTGACGTTTCGGGCCAAGACCCTTCTTCAGACAGGGTCACTGGAACTACATCAAGAGGCCTGATTTGAAGAGGCAGATGATCGGCGGATGGACAGATTCACACACAGTTTGTGCACTCTAGGGATGGACTTTGCCAGAGATTCACATCTCACTGAGCACATGCACCTCAGGCCATTTCCCTGCCTGCATCCTCAGACAGTTGGCTCAGGCAGACTGGTGCAAAATCATGTAAAGCCTAAAAAAAAATATATATATATATATATATACACACACACACAACAACAACACAAACAAACACAGCACACACACACATATTAACATGTATGCACATGCACACATAAATACATTCACACGTGTACATACAGATGTGGACAAATACACAGGCATACATGGAAGCACACAGACGTATACACACATGCACAACACTCACACAGCAATGCACACACAGATATGCACATTAACACATTGACACCAATATATATATATATACACATAGACACAAAGATGCACAGACAAAGTAAAACTCACAAGCACACATACACCTGCACGTCCGCTCACATACAGCTATGTACACATGCGTGCCTGCGTGCACAAACACACATACACGCAGAGCATGATTCAGCTAAATCCCCATCACTAACCTGGCACCAGACCAACAGGTTTGGCTATTAAGAGTGTAGGAAAGAACTGAAGTTGTTGGTTTAAATCGAAGCTAGACACAAAACGCTGGAGTAACTCAGCGGGACAGGCAGCATCTCTGGAGAGAAGGAATGGGCGACGTTTCGGGTCGAGACCCTTCTTCAGACGGGTATTGAGTCAGAAGTCAAGAGTGTTGGTTAAAATGCCATATGCGCCGGGACTAGAACGATTATATTCTTACTTGCAGCTGATTTACAACCACAGTTCATGCAACAGCACACTCAGTAATCCAGAGCATAACAGTGCAACCAGTAGTATATAGTGCAACCTTATCCAAGGTCAATTGTGGTTAGGTGTTGAGGACGTTGTGTTTTGGGTTGAACTGGTTAATGGCTGATGGGAAGATGCTGTTCTTGAACCTGGAGGTAACAGTTTTCAGGTTCCTGTACCTTTCCCCCGAAGTTGTCGCACTTGGGACAACTTACAGAAGCCAATTAACCTGCAAACCTGCACGTCTTTGCAACGTGGGAGGAACCCGGAGCACCCGGAGAAACCCCATGCAGTCACGAGGAGAACGTACAAACTCCATGCAGCCAGCACCCGTGGTCAGATTCAAACCTGAAGGCAGCAACTCCATCGCTGCGCCACTGTGCCACTCATATTAAGTGTGAATGATTGGGTGAGGCTTCAGAAGTGATCTCACCATGTAATAGTATCTGCTAACCACCTGCATATCTTGTGCTTTCAACAGAGGGTGAGAGTCCAGGTGCAGTGACAGAGAGGCACACAGGAAACTGCAGATGCTGGAATCATGAGCTGAAAAACCCTAAGCGCTGGAGGAACTCAGCGGGCCAGGCAGCGTCTATGAAGGGAATGGACAGGCAATGTTTCAGCTTGGTCTCGGGATGGGTGCCAATCCAAAACACCGTCTGCCCAACCTCTCTACAGATGCTGCCTAACCAGTTCACTTACTCCAGCACTTTGCTTTTCCAGTGTGAGAACATTGTGTATCACTACCTGCTAATGTCTATTTATAAAGTACTCCATTCAGATCTGTGAATACAAACTTGTTCCCTAGATGGTCATTTACAATGAACTGCGTTAACAATGGTTCTTCATTCCCCTACAGTAATCTTTTACCCAGTTGAGGGGAATCAAGAACCTTAGGTCATAGGTTTAAGGTGAGGGGGGCAATATATAATAGACTTGGTGGGAATATGGAACGAGCTGCCAAATGAGGTAATTGAGGCAGGAATTATAACAGACCTAAAATGGATATTGTAAATGGATAGGGAAGGTTTTGAGGGATATGCAGGCAAATGGAACTAGCTTAGATGAGGCAACTTGATCGACGTGGACTAGTTCCGAGCTGTTTGACTATGATTCTAAACTCCGATGGGAACCCAGCAGGTCGAGCAGCATCTGTGAAGGCAAAGACGTTCCCATTCGACAGTCGCTTATGCCGCCACACATGCCGTCGGAATAGCTGAGATCTTCCAGCTGTTTATTTTATTTGTTGACAGTTTCCATCATCGACAGTCACCCGACTCCCTGTGTTGTTTCTTCAGTGGATTAGACAGTTGCACGGTGGTTTGTGGAGGTTACTAGAGTTCAGTTCGGTACTCGCACACAGTAGTGCCTTTAAATAAGAACGATCTCCCGAGATGCGTCAAGGAAGTGTAATCACACAAATAGATAGTTGGGGGAGGGGGGGGGGGGATATGACTATTTTCTGATCAAAAGCTGGGGCTTTCAAGTCATGACTGAGAAACAGAGCGAGCTGAAGGTGGAGTAGGTGTGGTGTCGAGGGAGGAGTGATCCAACGGGTACCTCCTGTGTCCCTGAGGCACACCACAAGGCCACCTCGATCACTGCGTTAATATGCTGCGGTGTGTCCCAGGTTCAATCCTGACCTTCGGTGCTGTCTGCGTGGAGTTTGCGGGTTCTCTCTCCGTGACCGCACGGGTTTCCTCCGGGTGCTTCGGTTTCCGCACACATCCCACAAAGACGAGTGGGCTGGCGTTCTGTACATAGCGCAGGGAGGAACAAAATGCTGGACCCCTGGGTGGGGGGGGGGGGGGGGAGAGAAACGAGAGGGAGGGGTGGGGTGGGGTGGGGAGACTGACCTGCCGGAGAGCCGGTGACGGGGAATTGGATTGATAGGGATTGCTCCGAGATCCTGGCACAGACTCAATGGGCCGAATGGTCTTTCCTTTTCTGCGTTGTGTGCACATATGAACATTGTGATTGGGGAGGAGATAAGACGTGTCTGTCGGCCAGCGTGTGGGACAGATGAATCGTGCAGCCCGTGAGCGCATGAGTTGAAAAACGAGATGAAAGTAGTGAGAGGGTTTAGCTGCGGAGTGAATCAGTCGCTTTTCTGGTAAAGTCTTTTTTTTCCAGTCCAGTCAACATTTACGCACAGGGTGAATTAGTCATCGGGCTGTCAGTGTGGCAGTGAATGTCAAGCCTACTCATTGGCGTTCGGGAATTTCCTACAAGCCAGCATTGCATGTAAACTCCTGAAGACCAGCCCTCCCTCCCTCCCTCCTCCCCCTTCGCTGCCTTGACTCGAGGGCGCCGCCTTCTCTGTTAACTCGGGAATTCTTTATTAACTCCTGAAGACCAGCCCTCCCTCCCTCCCTCCTCTGCCTTGACTCAAGGACGCCGCCGCTCCCTCTACGAACCCGACAGGCACAAAGAAGGGTCTCGACCTGAAACGCCACCCATTTCCTTCTCTCCAGACAGAGATGCTGCCTGTCCCAGCCGACAGACTCCAGCATTTTGTGTCTTTATCTTCGCACAAAGAGTTAAATCTCCGGGCCAGGCACGCAACGTATTGATTCAAGTGCCGATGCGGCTTGGCAGAGCGGGGATGGGGAAGTGAGCATGCAAATCTCCCCTACACAACTCACTTTTTTTTTTTTTCTCAGTCTCTCAAAAATTATTTTAACTTCCTCGAACAAGAGCAGCCTTCGCACGGACACACCTGGCGAGCGGGGCACTTGGTCCACACCCTCAATGGTCCAGGTCAGTTTCACACCAGGGTCTCAGTTGGATGGGGTTGGAGAGAGAGGGGCAAGATTTGCTTTAATCGTTTTGCTCGGAATGTATTCAATCTTTATAAACAGGGAGCGATGTCCTCATTGCCAGAATGTTCAGTAAGTCGCCACTGTTACCCACACGAACAGGACATCGCTCTTTGTGTAGATATATATATTTTTGTAAAGTTTGATGCCACATTTGTTGTTTTTTGTTTTGCCTTTTTCTCTTTGGTTTGAGTGACCGGGTGGGGAGAGGGGGGGGGGGGGGGGGGTCACACGCTACCATAACGTTATCGTTCCAACTAAGTGTTATCCCGTTTGTGAAGTCGTTTGGGCTTTTTCCCCAGCGCGGCAAACGGGGGGGGGGGACTGACAGTAATCTTGGGCAGGGCGTCGGCAATGTTGGAGAAGCGCTCCCGGGGAATACTGCCCAGAGACAGGGGGGGGGGGGGGAGAAGCAGTTCGGTTCCTGCAATAGGGAGGCCAGTGTCCAGAGAGCGAGGAGGGGCAGAGCCGAGGAACGACGAGGTGTGCAGTGGTGTGAACCCACTAAATCATTAGAAATCATTGAACAAATTAGACCAGTGGTTCCCAGATCTAGGAAAATGAATTCCAAAAAAAAAAGCCCTTTCCACCGCGAGGCAGTCTCAGTACTCTCCCTCTGGTATTGGTGTAAATCAGTCCGGTCTGCGACAGCACTCCCCTCAACGTTTTGTTGGTTTGTTGGTAAACCATTAGCAGGGCGGTGCTGAAGGGATGATGGACCCTCCAGGGCAAGGGGGTGTTGAGGGGAGTACTGTCGCAGACCCGACTGATTTACACCATAACCAGAGGTAAAGTGCTGAGACTTGCCTCACGGTGGAAAGGGCTTTTTTTTGGAATTCATTTTCCTAGATCTGGGACCCCTGGTCTAATTACCCTCCAGAAAGTTGTCGGCAAGCTGATTTCCAAAAGAATGCAGTCCTTCTTGTCAATGTTCCACCGTGATGTTCCGGCGAGTTTGAGGATTTTGACCCAGCAATGTATTTCTCGAAGATAGACACAAAAAGCTATTGTGTCAGACCTGAAGGCGTCACCTATTCTTTCCCCCCAGAGATACTGTTTGACCCGCTGGGTTACTCCAGCACTTTGCGTCTATCTCGGGCAATGGGAATCTTGAGGAGGCAATCACTGCTACAACCCCAGCCTCCGTCCTGCCTTAGAGTTGCAGCATTTTGATTGAGGGGTGAAACTGGAAGATACAGCACGGAAACAGGCCAAAGGCTGGAGTAAGTCAGCGGGCCAGGCAGCATCTCTGGAGAACATGGATAGGCGACACTTGGGTGGAGACCATTCCTCAGAGTGGCCCTTCAGCCCATCGTGCCCACGCCAGTTGGCAATCACCCATTCTATGCTATTCCTCTTTCTCATCCACTCCCTACACACTCGGCACACATTACAGAGACCTATATGCCTACATCCCCTTTTGGTTTGGGGCTGTGGGAGGAAACCGGAGCGCCTGGAGGAAACCCACACGCTCACAAGGAGACTCCACACAGACAGCACCCGAGGTCAGGATCAAACCCGGGTCTGACACTGGGCCAGCTGCTTCACCATGCAGCCATTTGTACTGAAAAAATGCAACACCTTTAGTAGAACCTTCCTTGGGTGTGTGAGTGTCTGACTCAGGAAGTACTATCTCTGGACTGTAAATATTGGGGGAATATTGAGCTTTACTAAGGGTTCACTGCACTGTCAGAGAGGCAGCATTGCATGATCTAAAGGGAGGGTGTCAACCCAAAACATCACCCGTCTATCCCCCTTATCAGTAGAAACAAGGAACTGCAGATGCTGGTTTGCACAAATGGGCACAAAGTGCTGGAGTAACCCAGAGGGTCAGGCAGCATCTCTGGAGAACATGGATAGGTGATGTTTCATGCCGGGACACGTCTTCAGACTATACCTATCACTATCATCTTTCCTTGGAATGCGACAGTGAACCATGACCCCCAACTTTGCTGTATTGATGCAGCTTCTGTGGTCCTGTCTCGGTGACACATGGGTAGTAAGGCTGTTGAGTAAAATTTAAAAACTGACTTCTCAAGTGAGTAGATGCTGCCTCACCTGCTGAGTTTCTCCAGCATTTTTGTCTACCTTCGATTTTTCCAGCATCTGCAGTTCTTTCTTTAGCAATAGCTATCTATTCGGATTCACCTTGCTGTTGGCGGGAGCTGCCTGCATATCGCTGCCTTGTTTGTAGCAAACAAGACCTCTTCCTTTTCTCCAGAGATGCTGCCTGGCCCGCTGAGTTACTCCAGCTTTTTGTGTCTTAACTGATGCCTTGTGTACATACATAGAAACTGCAGGAGTAGGCCATTGCACCGCCATTCAATATGATCATGAATCATCCAACTCAGTATCCCGTACCTGCCTTCTCTCAATACCCTTGATGGGAACTGGCTGCTCGGTCTTAAAGGATTTTGAGCTGTGACCCCTTGTCTGGACTTACATATCTTTGGTGGTAAGTTTCTATAAGAGTCCTGACATCAGGTCTTTCTTCATCAGCATGACTCCCTCTATTGCAAATAATGTCCTTTCAATTTGGAGTGTGTTAGGGGTATGGGGAGAAGGCAGGAGAATGAGGTTAGGAGGGAGAGATAGATCAGCCATGATTGAATGGCGGAGTAGATTTGATGTGCCGTACGGCCTAATTCTGCTCCTATTTACGTACGGCTTATGACCTTACTTCAATCAATCAATCAATAAATCAATTTTGTTTGTACAACACATTGAAAAACAACGGACGTTGACCAGACTTTACTCACTTGCCAGACTTTGCCCCACCCTCACCTCTCTCCAAGTTTTCCCCGCCCCTACTGCAATCAGTCTGGTGTGACATAGATTCTCCGAACAAGGAACATTCTGCCTGACAAGTTTTCTCCTCTGCCTTTTTCTCTTTTCTCTGCTTCAACAGATGTTTACAAAAAAGTTTAAAACACTTCATGCTGAATTTCAGTTAAAATACTGATGGATTAAAAGGTGCAACCTTCTTTCTCCAGTAACTCAGCAGGTCAGGTGGCATCTCCGGAGAAAATGCATAGATGGCTGTTTTGGCTAGGGGCTCTTCTTCATGATCCAAATCATCACCCATCTATGATCTCCAGAGATGCTGAGATTCTTCAGCATTTTTGTCTACCTTCGATTTCTCCAGCATCTGCAGTTCTTTCTTTAGCAATAGTTATCTATTCGGATTCACCTTGCTGTTGGCAGGAGCTGCCTGCATATGGCTGCCTTGTTTGTAGCATTACAACACTTGAAAAATTTGTGAATTGACTGTAAACTAGATCTAATATCCTGGGAATCTAGCATAATGCCAGAGTAATTTACACAAAAGTTCATTCCTCATATTCAACTTGGGCAGCATACAACCTCACAGTATGAATATTTAATTCTCTAATTTTAGATAAATAAACTACAAACTGCTCCATCACCCTCCCCTTCTTATTTTCACTTTCCTCCATCCCCTTCCACCAATATTCCTTCCCCATATTTTACATTTCACGCCTCTTCTCTTTATCTCACCTTTTGCCTTTCCATCTCTTGCCTTTGTCCAACAAACACCCCCTCCACCTCGCCTGTATCCACCTATTACTTCTCCCATTTCCCTTTCCCCTGACTCTCATTCTGAAGAAGGGCCTCGATCCAAAACGTGACCTATTCCCTTTTCTCCAGAGATGCTGCCTGGCCCGCTGAGTTACTCCAGCATTTTGTGTCTTATCTTCCCACTGATGCCTTGTGTTTGGGGTATGGGGAGAAGGCAGGAGAATGAGGTTAGGAGGGAGAGATAGATCAGCCATGATTGAATGGCGGAGTAGATTTGATGTGCCGTACGGCCTAATTCTGCTCCTATTTACTTATGGCTTATGACCTTACTTCAATCAATCAATCAATTTTATTTGTATAGCGCATTTAAAAACAACTCACATTGACCAGACTTTGCTCACTTGCCAGACTTTGCCCCACCCTCACCTCTCTCCAAGGTTTCCCCGCCCCTACTGCAATCAGTCTGGTGTGACATAGATTCTCCCAACGAGGAACTTTCCGCCTGACAAGTTTTCTCCTCTGCCTAATTCACTCTTTTCTCTGCTTCAACAGATGTTTACAAAAAGTTTAAAACACTTCATGCTGAATTTCAATTCAAATACTGGTGGATTAAAAGGTGCAACCTACTTTCTCCAGTAACTCAGCAGGTCAGGTGGCATCTCTGGAGAAAATGCATTGATGCTGTTTTGGCTAGGGGCTCTTCTTCTTCATACTGGTCCTGATCCAAATCATCACCCATCTATGATCTCCAGAGATGCGGCCTAACCTGCTGAGTTACTCCAGTACTTTGTGTCTTTTTTTGTACACCAGCATCCTCAGTTCTTTATGTCTTTGTGTTCCTTCCTTACAGAATGGCTGGCTGCTTGCATATCACCTGCTAGAGAGGACCAGGCAAGGTGACCCAGTGTCTTTTCCTCATTGCTGTTGGTGACACAAACTAGAGGAGCAGGAATGGTGATCTGGTACCTTTTACTCATCGGCTTATGCCTCGGTCAAGGTCAGTGATGATTTGTTTTGCGTCCGATTAATTATGTTTTTATTTTATATCATTTAACTTATGGTTTTGTGCATATTGATTAGTAGGACTGGACGTTACAATCCCTAATGTTCTTCACCACAACTGACACCTGGTATTCTTGGGGATGACCACTGGGTGATTTTGCTACCAATCAGACACATCTTCAGTTGTGTACCTCAACGTCACTGGGTGTTTCGGCCTTTTATCACAAGACACCCTCAGTCGAGGCAGGCCCACCACAGGTTGATCAACCCTGGGTGTGTGTCATAGAAACATAGAAATTAGGTGCAGGAGTAGGCCATTCAGCCCTTCGAGCCTGCACCGCCATTCAATATGATCATGGCTGATCATCCAACTCAGTATCCTGTACCTGCCTTCTCTCTATACCCCCTGATCCCTTCAGCCACAAGGGCCACATCCAACTCCCTCTTAAATATGGCCAACGAACTGGCCTCAATTACCTTCTGTGGCAGAGAATTCCACAGATTCACCACTCTCTGTGTGAAAAACGATTTTCTCATCCTGGTCCTAAAAGACTTTCCCCTTATCCTTGTCCTGGACTTCCCCAACATCGGGAACAATCTTCCTGCATCTAGCCTGTCCAACCCCTTAAGAATTTTGTAAGTCTCTATGAGATCACCCCTCAATCTTCTAAATTCGAGCGAGTACAAGTGTCGTATGGTTAGCCTCTAGATGGTCATGTGGCAGCCCAGACTGCATCTTTTCTCTTCAGCCACAGCCAGTGACTGCTCCATTCGGCTTTTTCTTCCATCTTCCTCTCCTACCGCTGACTGTGGCTGGTTGGGCTCTGGACCCGTGTCCGTTGGTGGGACAGTACTTGCTTGAGCTTCGCCTGGGGTGCTGATACCCTGTGGACTGTGGTGGTTAACCTGCCACTGGACTTCACCCGACTGATTTGGCCTACCTCTTAGAAGGGATATGATTTTCATTCTGAAGCTTTTGTGGGAACTGCAGTATTGACGAAGGTTAAGATGGCTGTACAGGACAACGACCTTTAGGCTCCTGATAGGTATTCCTTGACGCACACTACAAGGTTCTTGAGTTGAGTTGCTGCCTTACAGCGTCAGAGACCCCGGGTTCAATCCTGACTGTGGGTGCTGCCTGTATGGAGTTTGCGTGTTCTCGCTGCGACCGCGTGGGTTTTATCCGGGTGCTCCGGTTTCCTCCCACACTCCAAAGATGTACATTTGTGGGCTATTTGGCTTGGTATAAGTGTAAATTGTCCCTGGAGTGTGTAGGGATAGTGTTGGTCGCGGGGATCGCTGGTCGGCGCTGGCTCATTGGGCCAAAGGGCCTGTTTCTGCGCTGTATCTCTAAACTAAACTGAAATCACCCTCCTGAGCCAAAACATCGTCTGTCCACTCCCTGCACAGACCCTGACTGATCCGTTGCTTCTCCCGCACTTTGTGCTTCACTCGGGATTCCAGCATCTGCAGTTTCTTGTGCCTCCAGAATCTTTAACATCCCTGTCTGTCTAATCTACCTATCACTCCCATCCCCTTTTTACACTTCCCAACCTCATCTGATTTTCATCTTCCTCTGCATGTCCTTTAATATCAGAGCCAGCCTACTTCATGGTTTGCTCTGGCCCTTTAATATGCCAGCTACTCTGACCCTACTCTCTCTCACTCCCCACACACTGTAATAACCCAGCAAACTAATCTGTCACTCTCCCGTATTCATCAGTATCTCAAATGCAAATCGCTGTGACTAAAATTTGAAATGGAAACCCACAAGGTTAATTCCCAGGATGGCGGGACTGTCAAATGTTGAAAGAATGGAGCGGCTGGGCTTGTATACACTGCAATTTAGAAGGATGAGAGGGCATCTTATTGAAACATATAAGATTATTAAGGGATTAGACACACTAGATGCAGGAAACATGTTCCTGATGTCCAGAACCAGAGGCCACAGTTTAAGAATAAGGGGTAGGCCATTTTGAATGGATGAAAAACGTTTCCACCCAGAGAGTTGTGAATCTGTGGAATTCTCTGCCTCAGAAGGCAGTGGAGGCCAATTTTCTGGATGCTTTAAAGAGAGAGTTAGATAGAGCTTTTAAAGATAGCGGAGTCAAGGGATATGGGGAGAAGGCAGGAACGGGGTACTGATTGTGGATGATCACAGTGAATGGCGGTGCTGGTTAGAAGGGCCGAGTAGCCTACTCCTGCACCCATTGTCTATTGTCAGCATGCCAGATAGCATCTGTGGAGCATTGTTTCAGGTTTCTGAATCTTCAGCAGAACCATAAGTATTGGTGAGAAACTGACTTTAAGTTCGTAGGTTTGTAGGAAAATTGGCTTTGGGAAAGATTGTGTGTGCAGGGATCGCTGGCCAGCATGGACCCGGTGGGTAGAAGGGCCCATTCCGCGCTGTATCTCAAATCTAAACTAAATGATCTGAGGAAATGCAAAGGGGAAGAATCAGAAGTGATGGACAGAAGAGTATGAGACAATAAAGTTGCAGGAGATGAAGGTACTGATTTATAGTATTGCATTTCAAAGGAATTGGGAAAGGACAGAAATTAAAATGCTGGAAAGTTGAACAACTGAAGTTGTTGAACTTAAACATTGTACAAAGAATGTTTTAATAATTCTGGTAAAAAGGTCCCATTAAAAAACCAAAAAAAAAGGATAGTGTTCGTGTGCGGGGATCGCTGGTTGGTGCAGACTCGTTGGGCCGAAGGGCCTGTTTCCTCACTGTATCTCTAAAACTATAAAGCTAAAAATTGTATCATTGTGCTGATACAAGGAACTGCAGATTCTGGTTCCCAAACAAAAGGCACAACGTGCTGGAGTCACTCAGCAGGTCAAGTAGCATTTCTGGAGAACATGAATAGGTGACAAAATGTGTAGGAAGGAACTGCAGATGCTGGTTTAAATCAAAGATAGACACAAAATGCTGGAGTAACTCAGCAGGACTGGCAGCATCTCTGGAGAGAAGGAACGGATGATGTTTCGGGTTGGGTTGGTGACTTCTGTAACAGGGTGCCAAGTGAGAATCACCTTTGACTGACACTATTATTCATTGACAGGCCATGAGGCTGACCAGTTAACGGATCTTGAGTGCTTCAATGACTACATCCAAGAGGTGACCTGCAGATGGCGTGGCACACCAGACACAAACTGTTCAACAGATTGTGTTCTCTACTATCAGAATTCATCATTGAAATTTTACAAGTAAGTACCGGTAGACCTAAAGAGACATAGAGCATAGAAAGTGGCTATTCATTTTGAATTGATTGAAGGATAGGACCTTGAAACAGCTTTATGGCGCTTACAGTGCCAGCGACCCGAGTTTGATCGCGACTACAGGTGCTTGTCAATGCAGAGTTTGTAGCTTCTCCCTGGGACCTGCTTGGGTTTTCTCCGAGATCTTTGGTTTCTTCCCACACTCCAAAGACGTACACGTTTGTAGGTTAATTGGCGTGGTATAAATGCAAATTGTCGGTAGTGTGTGTAGGATAGTGTGAATGTGCGGGGATTGTTGGTCGCCACGGACTCGGTGGGCTGAAGGGCCTGTTTCCGTGCTGTATCTCTTAACTAAAATGGAAGCAAAGTCCAAACCCTGGTCCTAATAGTGACCTCGGGGAAACTCCACTGGACACTTCCCCAAGTCTGAGAAACCACCCTGGTGTTTCCTGCCACTTCACCTGTTTTCAATGCATGATGTTACGGCCCATTTTATTCCATGGCTTCCGATCCTGATGACAACAATGTGGAAGTCCGTACGTACTACGTCCATCTACCTCACGCCCCTCATCGACCTACTCCGTTACTTCACCCAATGATTATTGAGATAGTTTGGCTTATTTTACCATTAATAAATCTTTGCTGGGTTTCATATAACAATTACAGCACGGAAACAGGCCATCTTGGCCCTTCTAGTCCATGCCGAACACTTACTCTCACCTAGTCCCATCTACCTGCACTCAGACCATAACCCTCCATTCCTTCCCCGTCCATATACCTATCCAATTTATTTTTAAATGATAAAATCGAACCTGCCTCCACCACTTCCACTGGAAGCTCATTCCACACAGCTACCACTCTCTGAGTAAAGAAGTTCCCCCTCATGTTACCCCTAAACTTTTGTCCCTTAATTCTCAAATCATGTCCTCTTGTTTGAATCTTCCCTACTCTCAATGGAAAAAGCTTATCCACGTCAACTCTGTCTATCCCTCTCATAGTTTTAAAGACCTCTATCAAGTCCCCCCTTAACCTTCTGCGCTCCAAAGAATAAAGACCTATCTTGTTCAACCTTTCTCTGTAACTTAGATGCTGAAACCCAGGCAACGTTTCCTTAATCATTCCACACTTGGCCCAGCGAGTCCGCGCCGACCGGCGATCCCCGCACACTCGCACTATCCAGGGACAATTTACAATTCAACCAAGCCAATTAGCCTGTGCGTCTTTGGAGTGTGGAGGGAAACTAGAGCAAACCCATGTAGGTCACGGGGACTTTATACAAACTCTGTACAGACAGCACCCATAGTCAGGGTCGAACCCAGGTCTCTGGCGCTACAAAGCGGCAACTATGCTGCCCAATTCTGATTCTGTACTTACTATCGTTTCGAGAACGTTCCCCGCTATGCACATTGACCGGTCTTTAGCTTTTTGAACAAGGCTGTAATATTTATAATTTTCCTGTCCTCAGCCACCACTCAGGGCCTCTGTAATGTGCCCCTTCATTTCACTCAATAAACTGGGAAGCATCCCACCTCTTCCAAGGGATTTAAATTCTTTTAAGTGCAGGTAACAAAATAATGAGAGGAATAGTGTTAAAAGAAGGAACTGCAGATGCTGGAGAATCGAGGGTCTTAGCAGATGTGGCTGTGGTATCGAGTCTGGGTGAGGATGTGGTCGTAGAGTTGGAGGGAAGGGGGTATCACAGAGGGGGAGCAGTTAGAGAGGAGGTTGTGAAACTGTCTCCGTAGGGAGGAGGAGAACTTCTTCAAAGTAGGCATACCTTGAGGAGAAGCAAGTTGGAGGAACAGCACCTCATATTCCGCTTGGGAAGTCTGCATCCTTTGGGCTTGAACATTGAATTTTCTCAATTCTGTTAACCCTTGCTGTCTCCTCCTCTTCCCACCTCTCCCTCAGCCCTCGGGCCCTGGCATTCCCTCTCTCTCCATCTCCCTCCCCCACCCTAGTCGCACCAGCCTCTCATTTTCACACCACAAACAGCTTACAATGGCCTGTTCCCTTTATCATTGATACTTTTTTGCATATCTTTCATTCATTGTTCTTTATCTCTCCACATCACCGTCTATATCTCTCGTTTCCGTGATCCCCGACAAGTCTGAAGAAGGGTCACGACCCGAAATGTTGCCTATCTCCTTCGCTCCTTAGATGCTGCTGCACCCGCTGAGTTTCTCCAGCCTTTTGTGTACCCAGTGAGAGGAATAGATTGGGTAAACGCACGGAATCGAAAACCAGAGTTTCAAGTGAGAGGGGGAAGATTTAATAGGAACCTGAGGGGTAACCTTCTTACACACAGGGTGGTGGGTGTGTGAACTAGCTGCTGGAGGAGGTAGTTGAGGCAGGTACATTCGTGATGTTTAAGAAACAATTAGACAGGTACATGGATAGGGTAGGTTTAGAGGGGTATGTACCAAACACAGGCAGGTGGTACAGGTGTAGATGGGACATGTTGGCCGGCGTGGGCTAGTTCGGGTGAAGGACCTGTTTCCACACTCTGACTCTATAACCTTTCCAGGAGCAACTCTTCACCATTTTTTCGCCCATCCAAAATCTCAACTCGCCCTTCTCCTTCCCCACCCTTCAAGTTGCCTTCACCCCTCCTCTGTCCAACCAACATCTCGGGCTCCTGTCTCACTACTCCACCTCCCCAATCTCAGTCCTGACGCAGGGTTTTGATCTGAAACGTCCACATTTCCTTCCTCCCTCCCTCCCTCCCTACAGATACAGCTCAACCCCTTGAGTTCCTCCAGCGAATTATTTGTTGCTTCAGGTTGTAGCATTGGCGACCTCTTGTGTTTCGACCATATCTTGCTCTAGCTGAGACTCCAGAGACTGCTTGTAAAGCAGGTGTGAAGGTTTTGTTTACACACCTCGGCCATCCCCTTCCTGGTAGTTATACGATACAAAGGTAAGTGTGGTTGATGAATCATACCAATCAAGCTACGCCAGTTAATGTACAACTAACCCACCCATGCTCAATGTCCTGTGTGGACCTTTAATACAGTCACCTGTCCCTTCCACGTCCCTCAGAATTGGTATAAAATTAAGAAATTTCTCTTTACTCTATGTACAGAGGTGGCAGGGTAGCGCAGCGGGAGAGCTGCTGCCTCACAGCGCCAGAGACCCGGGTTCGATCCCAAGTACGGGTGCGGTCTGTTTGGAGTTTGTACGTTCTCCCCGTGACCTGCGTGGGTTTTCTCCTGGTTCCCCGCTTTCCACCCACACTCCAAAGACGTACAAGATTTCTAGGCTAATTGTCTTAGGTAAATTTGTAAATCGTCGCTGGTGTGTGTAGGATAATGTTAGTGTGTGGGGGTCGCTGGTCAGCGCAGACTTGGTGGCCGAAGCGTCCGTTTCCACGCTGTATCCCTTAAGTAAACTAAACTTTTATTTGACTGAATCAGTAGTTTGGCTTCCAAGGAGTAGACATTCTGTTTGGTCTCTAACTGGCCTGGCTCCTCTGCTCACAATCCCTGTCCTGTTCGTACACCTATTGTGCCATTTTTTGATATCCCATGAATTGCTGCAGAGTTTTTCCCCACATTCTTTCTTTGACCTTCTCATTTCTGCTTTAACTTCCCCTGAAAATCTACTTGTATTTTTACTTGTGTTAATGACCTACCAAAAGTTTTTTTTTTTTAAACTGCTCTAGTTTAACCTCAATCTCTCTGATCCTAGGAGTGACGTGCCTTTAACTTTTCATTGGAACCTACTCAGTCAGCTGTTCAAACATCTCCACCTTAAAGGTCACCCATTGCTCAATCACACCTTTGCCAGCCAAGTCTTCAGTGTAGTTTAAGCAGGCCAGGTCAGTTCCCATTGCTACAGTTGGCCCTTTGCCAGTTACAATTTTATCCTCCCATGCAACTGTGCACAATACAGGTTGAAGCAACTGATTGAGGTAAGATAGTATGAGCATATTTCATAGAGCAGAGAACAGGAACAAGCCTGTCAGCCCACAAGATCCATGCTAAACATGATCCCAAGATAAACTAATCTCACCTGCGTGCACATAATCTGATTCCCTCCATAGCCATGTGCCTGTCTAAAAGTATACCCGCCTCCTCCTCCATCCCGGGCAGCATGTTCCACGCACCCAGCACCCTCTGTAAATAACTTGCTCCACACGTCTCTTCCCCTTCTCATTTTAAAGCAAAGCCCTCTAGTCTTTGACCTTTCCACCCCCAAACAAGCCTCTGACTGTCTACCTTATCTATGCTTCTCATTATTATTTTATATGCTTCTGTCTGGTCTCCCCTCTATCTCTGGCATTCCAGAGAAAACAATATAAGTTTGTGCAACCTCCTCTTGGAGCTAATACCCCTTCCCCCCCCCCCCCCCCCCCAAATCCAGGCAACATTCTGGTAAACCTCTTCTGCACCCTGCCCAAAGTCGTCACATCCGTCCCGCAATGCGGTGACCAGAATTGTACGCGGTACTCCAAATGCAGCCTGACCAGAGGCCTATAAATCTGTGACATTACATGCTGATGCTTATACTCAATGCCCCAACCAATGAAGGCAAGCATAGCAAATGCCTTCTGGTATCATAGACAGCCGGAGACACCTTTATGTTCATAAGTTCTAGGGAGCATAATTAGGTCATTCGGCCCATCAAGTCTACTCCACCATTCTATCATGGCTGATTTATCTTCCCCTCTCAAACCCATTCTCTTACCCCTGACACCCGTACCAATCGAGAATATATCAATCTCTGCCATAAAAATATCCATTAACTTGACCTCTACAACCGGCTGAGATTATGAATTCCACAGATTCACCGCCCTCTGACAAGAAATTCCTCCTCGTCTCCTTTATAAAGGTACATTCTTTTATTCTGAGGCTGTGTCCTCTGGTCCTAGACTCTCCCACCAGTGGAAACATCCTCTCCACATCCACTCTGTCCAGGCCTTTCACTATTCACTTTTGTCCGTCCGTGAGGAATTCCTGTCTGATTTCTAGTTTTGAAAACCTTGTGCCTGTCTGAAAGGAGATGGTAGTGTTTTAACTGACACATTTCCCAGTGGTTGTAGCAACTAGGAGAGCAGTGCTCAAACTGAAACAGACACTCCAGGAACTTGGGTAAAAAAGAATAGGTGCAGGAACACATGGGCGGCCCGGTGGTGCAGCGGTAGAGTTGCTGCCTTAGTGCCAGCGACCCGGGTTCGACCCTGACGACCGATGCTGTCTGCACGGAGTTTGTACCTTTTCCCCGTGACCTTTGTGGGTTTTCCGCGAGATCTCATGTTTCCTCCCACACTCCAAAGACATACAGGTTTGTAGGTTAATTGGCGTGGTATAAATGTAAATTGTCCCTTGTGTGTGTAGGATAGTGTGCGGGGATCGCTGGCAGGCGGACTCGCTGGACCAAACGGCCTGTTTCTGCCCTGAATCTCGAAATTAAAAAATATATATTTCAGTGCCTCTTTTTCTTTTTTTAGCATTACAGATATTGTTGATCTTCCGGGATCGTTTTGCCAAGGCAGGTTCAAGGAGCAAATTTTGCAATTTATGACTCAACATAAGATAAATGTCTATTGCAAACGACATCTGAACCTCTCCAAAGATATCAATTCTTCAAAGACCAGTAAGTTAAAGACTGTCATGATTACTTTAAACAAATTGCTACTCTGTGAATTGGTGCTGGCATAAGCAGAATGTTATTGGTGTGTTATTGCCCTTTGTATGGATTCAACTTTATTTTATGTTTAGTTTAGAGATACAGCCTGGGAACAGGCCCTTCAGCCCACCGAGTCCGTGCTGACCAACGATCCCCCGCACACTTACACTATCCTACACACACTGGGGAAAATTTACAATTGTGCCAAGCCAATTAACCTACAAACCAATATTTCTTTGGAGTGTGGGAGGAAACCGGAGATCCTGGAGGAAACCCACGCAGGTCACGGGGAGCACGTACCAACTGCGTACAGACAGCACCCGTAGTCTGGATCAAACCCGGATCTCTGGCGCTGTAAGGCAGCAACTCTGCCGCTCTGAGCTTGGATGCAACTACCTGGCTGTGCTCCAGGGAATAATTCTGGGTCATTGCCCAGTGAGTTAGCATTCATGCGTGACCGACTGGCAAGAGGAAGTACATCGGAGTTGATATCCGCACAGAAAGGAACCAGTCAGACGGCACCGTGGTGCAGCAGGTAGTGCTGGTGCCCCACAGCTCCAGCCACCCCGGGCTCAATCCTGACCGCAAGTGCCCTCTGTGTGGAGTTTGCAAGTTCACCGTGTGACCACATAGATCTCCTCCCAGTGCTCTGGTTTCCTCCTACATCACAAAGAACGGGCTGATCCGGAGGTCAGTGCTAATCGTCCCCGGTAAATTTACGCACCCCCCCCCCCCCTCCCCATCCCCCTCCCTGTGCTGGTGGGCGGAGTTGATAGGTGGGCAGGTGAGATCCAATAAGCTACAGGGAGAGAAGCGGCGGCATCAGAGCCAGCAGAGTCTCGATGGGCAGAGCGGCTGCTTTCAACCCGGTGGGAAATATGAAAAAGTCCAAAATTGAGACGTGGCAAATATTGCGAGCCCTTCCACAGTTGACTGAGCCTCTGGCTACAGTAGTTTGGGGCTGACTGCTGGAATGGAGGCCACAGGTTATGTCAGGAGACGATAGGCAGGGGTTGAAATTGAGTGAGGCACTGGATCCATGTTTGCATCAGAGTTTGAAAACTATGTAAGCTGTTTGTCAGACGCTTCTTTTTCTTATCTCCAGCTTTATTGAGCTTCTGTCATCCCCCCTCGATTATTGTATCACTTGTATTTCCAGTCAAGCCTTTGGCTCCGTACAACCTCAGAGTTAACATGTCGCAAGACAATGAGGCCTTTCTGACCTGGGTGGACATGTACACAGGTCGAAATATTGAGACATATCTGGAGTATCAAGTTGCTTGGATGAAGACAGGAGGAAATTGGAAGGTTTGTGATACAACTTCAAAGTTGGCATCGTTTAAATCTGTTGTTTCAGTCTTCCCAGAGACAAAAACAAAATCCTGCAAATGCTGAGCGAGAATCTTAAAATAGTTAGTTCAGACAGATTTTGTGGAAAGAGAAACTAGGAGACGTTTCAAGTGCCGGACTGCGTCAAGTGTCTGCGCATCACGCATGGTTTGGGAACAGCTCCATCCGAGACTGCAAGAAGTGCAGGGTATTGTGGACGCAGCACACACCATCACACAAACCAACCTCCCATCCATTGACTCCATTTACACCTCACGTTGCCTCGGCAAGGCCACCAGCATCATCAAGGATCAGTCTCACCCTGGCCACTCCCCCTTCTCCCATCAGGCAAGAGATATAGAGGTGTGAAAACACACACCTCCAGACTCATAGAAACATTGAAACTAGGTGCAGGAGTAGGCCATCCGGCCCTTCGAGCCAGCACCACCATTCAACATGATCATGGCTGAACATCCAGAATTAGTACCCTGTTCCTGCTTTTTCCCTATAATTCCGTTAGCCCTAAGAGCTATATCTAACTCTCTCTTGAATACATCCAGTGAATTAGCCTCCACCGCCTTCTGTTGGAGAGAATTCCACAGACTCGCAACACTCTGGCTGATAAAGTTTTTCCTCATCTCAGTCCTACCCCTTATTTTTAAATTGTGACCCCTGAGAAATCTGGAACATTTTTCCTGCATTTGGCCTGTCCAATCTCTTAAGAATTGCATATGTTTCTATAAGATATCCCTCTCATCCTTCTAAATTCCAGTGAATTTTAGCCCAGTCGACCCATTCTTTCATCATATGTCAGTCCCGCCAACCCGGGAATTAATGTAGTGAACCTTCGCGGCACTCTCTCAATAGCAAGAATTGAATGAATGTGATGAATGAATTCAGGGATAGTTTCTTCCCAGCTGCTAGCAGGTAACTGAACCATCCTGCCAACCACTAGAGAGCAGTCCTGAGCTACTATCTACCTCATTGGAGACTCTCAAACTATCTTTAATTGGACTTTATCTTGCACTAAACATTCTTCCCTTTATCACGTATCTGTGCACTGCGAGAGGCTGGAACTCCCTACCCAACAGCATTGCCCGCATGTTGACATCTCGACGACTGCATGAGTTCAAAAATGAGACACAAAAAGCTGGGCTAACTCAGCGGGGCAGGCAGCAGCTCTTGAGAGAAGGAATAGGTGACGTTTCGGGTTGAGACCCTTCTTCAGACTGGTTTGGGATAAGGGGAACGAGAGATATCAGAATCAGAATCACACTTTATTCACCAAATATGTCTCGCAACATACGAGGAATTTCATTGGCCAGGTCCGTCATACAATTAAAAGTAACAGATCACTTCAAAAATACATATAGACGGTGATGTGGAGAGACGAAGCACAATGAATGAAAGCTTTGCAAAAAAGTAATGATGATAAAGGAAACGGGCCATTGTTAGCTGTTTGTAGGGTGAAAATGAGAAGCTGGTGCGATTGGGTGGGGGAGGAATAGAGAGGGAATGCCGGGGCTACCTGCAGTGAGAGAAATCAATATTCCTACCACTGGGCTGTAAGCTGCCCAAACAAAATATGAGATGCTGTTCCTCCAATTTGCGTTAAAGTATCAGAAGACTGGAAGGTGGTCAACGTGGTCCCTTTACTTAAGAAGGGCTTTGCCAGAGAATAAAAGGCAGTTCGGCTAAAATCAGTGATGGGAAAGTTACTAGGATTCTGAGAGACAGCGACTATCTGCATTTGGAAAAGAAAGGAATGAATAAGAATAGTCAACATGGTTTAGTGTGTGAGAAATAGCGTCTCAGATACATGAGTTCTTTTTTGCAGAGGTGATCGAGAAGATTGACGAGGACAGAGCGGTAGATGTTGTCTACATGCACTTTATCATGGCCTTTGACAAAGCCCACATAATGGGCGCTTTAAAGGAAACCTATGATGAGTGTGTGCAGGAAGTAATGTGCTGGGCGCAAGTGTGGGGCAGGGGTTGATGGAGACTCTGAGGGTTGAATTTTGGCCAACCTCTGCCGTTTGTTGGTGGTTTTGATGTAGGAGTTCACTCCGACCAAGCAGAGAATGATGGTGCTGAAGACCGTGCTGGACTCCGGCTACACCTACCACATGCAGGTCCGCAGCAGGCCAACGCTCGACTACAAAGGCGTGTGGAGCGACTGGAGCCTTGAGTGCCAGTGGAATTATGGTAGGTGGTGTACACATTCCCCTTACCCATAATCTATGGGCATCCTAGAAATAATCCATGCATCGCTGGTGCTGTGCCAATGGTAGGAACTCAGAGGCTCCATTCTCAGACCTCTGCATCTTGCATTCCTCCTTAAAGATGCTCCTTAAGGAAATACTTCTTTCACCAAGCATTTGGCACTTTGCTCTCATTTGCAAATGGTGCCCAATTTGGCTCTAGTTTAGAGATACAGCGCAGAAACAACCCCCACTGAGTCCGCGCCAAATAGCGATCCTTGTACACTAGCACTATCCTACACACTAGGGAGCATTTACAATTTCAGAAGCCAAATTAACCTACGAACCTGTACGTCTTTGGAATGTGGGAGGTGATCGGAGCACCCGGGGGGAAACCCACACGGTCACGGGGAGAACGTAAAAAATTCAGTTGCGCCTGCAGTCAGGATCGAACCCGCGTCTCTGGTGCTGTGAGGCAGCAACTCTACTGCTGTGCAACCATGCCACCCTGGATTGATGACACTCCTGCAAAGAATGTCTAATGTTAAAGCTGCTGTATAACTGAAAGTGCTGATATATGTAGTGACAACTCAAAATCCCACAATCTAATATCACGGGCTGTGTGGAAATTAAAGGCCCATCGCGACACAGGACTGGTGGAAGTGAGGGGTATGGGACGTGGCACACATGGTCTATAGGGTTAAAATATCGATCAGGTATTCTGGATTTTTTTTCTGATGATGGGGGAATCAAGGACCAAAGGGTTAATGCAGGAACAGTGAGCGTTGAGGGAGAACATCAAACATGATGGGGGGAGCAGAGGAAGAGGGGGCAAATGGCCCAGCCTCATCTTCCATCTGGCATCATTGGAGCAAACTGGACCCAGTACACAATGCAACTGGTTCAGTAACCAGAGATTCCTCCTGCTCACTTCAGATACATCACCGGAGATTTCTGTTTCAATTTGCTCCTTTGTCCCTCTACGTGCCGACATTTAAGCTAATTGTTATCTTGTCAATCTTCTTGTCAACCTTCCCTCTCCAACCCCACCCCGCTCTGTAATTCAAAACACGCTTGGCTGTCTCCATTTGCAGTTCTGCAAAAGGGCTGTGCAGTGATACATTTGCTGCCCTACAGCGCCAGAGACGATCGGTTCGATCCTGACTATGGGTGGCGTCTGTACGGAATTTGCACGTTCTCCCGGTGACCGCAAGGGTTTTTTTCCCCGGGTGGCCCAGTTTCCTCCCACATGCCGAAGACGTACAGGTTTGTAGGTTAATTGGCTTCGGTAAAAATCGTTAATTTTCCCCATGTCTGCCATGCCTGTGCAATGGTCAGCCATGATCACATTGAATGACGATGCTGGCTCGAAGGGCCGAATGGCCTCCTCCTGCACCTATTGTCTATTGAGTAGGATAGTGCTAGTGTAGGGAGACCGCTGGTCAGCGCAGATTTGGTGGCTGAAGGGCCTGTTTCCGTGCCATACCTCTATGAAGTCTAGAAGCTCTTGACCTGAACTTCTTCTGCGCTGACACCACCTGACCTGCTGATCCATTCGGGCACTTTCTGCTTTTGATTTGAGTTTCCAATGTGGCCATTTAGTTGCACCGTCACTTTCAACGGCAACACGTTAAGGGAAGAGGAGGCTACACTGGACTTGCGTTTTTGAGAGAACAAGAATGATCGAGGAGGTTAGCAGGGTTGATGTTTAGTTTAGTTTGAGATACAGCGCAGAAACGGCCCATCGGACCACCCGAGTCCACACCGACCAGCGATCCCCGCACACTGACATTATCCCACACACACTTGGGGCAATTTACACTTGTATAATCGACAATAGGTGCAGGAGCCAGCACCGCCATTCAATGTGATCATGGCTGATCATCCACAATCAGTAGCCCGTTCCTGCCTTTTCCCCATATCCCTTGACTCCGCTATCTTTAAGAGCTCTATCTAACTCTCTCTTGAAAGCATCCAGAGAACCGGCCTCCACCGCCCTCTGAGGTAGAGAATTCCACACCCACAACTCACTGTGTGAAAAGGTTTTTCCTCATCTACATCCTAAATGGCTTACCCCTTATTCTTAAACTGTGGCCCCTGGTTCTGGACTCCCCCAACATCGGGAACACGTTTCCTGGCTCTAGCGTGTCCAAACCCTTAATAATCTTATATGTTTCAATAAGATCCCCTCTCATCCTTCTAAATTCCAGAATTCCAGAGTATACAAGCCCAGCCACTCCATTCTATAAACATATGACAGTCCTGCCATCCCGGGAATTAAACTTGGGAACCTACGCTGCACTTCTTCAATAGCAAGAATGTCCTTCCTCAAATTTGGAGACCAAAACTGCACACAATACCAAGCCAATTAACCAACAAATCCTTATGTCTTTGGAGTATGAGAGAAAACCGGAAAGAAAACACAAGCGGTCACGGGGAGAACATACAAACTCCGTACAGACAGCACCCGTAGTTGGGATCGAACCCGGGTCTCCGGCATTGCAAGCACTGTAATGCCCCTGTCTCACTTAGGAAACCTGAACAGAAACCTCTGGAGACTTTACGCCCCACCCAAGGTTTCCGTGCGGTTCCCGGAGGTTTTTGTCAGTCTCCCTAATGGTCGAAATTGGTTTCTGTTTTAAAAGTCGGTAATTTTTTAGTCGAAGCCGGTTGCGATGCTAGTTGAAGGTGGTTGCCGGAGGACAAAAACCTCCAGGAACCGCATGGAAACCTTGGGTGGGGCGCAAAGTCTCCAGAGGTTTCCTAAGTGGAACAGGGGCATTAGGTAGCAACTCTACTGCTGCGCCATCGATGTCAGCCACATGTATTTCAGATAAGTTACAATGTGGGACTTAGGTTGGTAAAGAAAGGAAGAGAGCTTGGATTAAAATGCAACATTGGATAATAAACTGAAACAGCAGCGAAAGCAATGAGTAGTGGTCAAAAGACTCAAGGGACTAAGATGTCAGAGAAGTTGGGCTTGCTAGAAGTTTATTCTTTGGAGCGTAGGAGACTGAGGATGATCTGATAGATTGGGCGAATGCACAGAGATGTTTCCCGAGGTTGGGGAATCAAGACCTTGATGGCTAGGAAAGAACTGCAGATGCAGGCAGACACAAAAAGCTAGAGTAACTCAGGGGTACAGGCAGCATCTCTGGAGAAAAGGAATGGATGATGTTTCGGGTCGAGACCCTTCTTCAGACTGATTTCATTTTGGGTGGAGACCCTTCTCCAGACTGATCCAGATGGCATTGGTTTAACATGGGAGGGAAATCTTCTTCTTCGTCTGTCGTGTGGCGTGCACAGCCTAAAGTTGTTGGACAACTTGTTCCATTTGATCTTCCGTTTGTGCACGTCGAGTTGATTGCATTAGTCGAAAGAGGGCGGACCACCTGAAGGTTGCAATCTTCCATCCCATGGGAGGGGAATAATTTAACAGGAACCTGGGAGCCGTACATATGTTCCATCCAATTCACTCATAGGATGGTATGCATATTGAATGAGTTGCCAGGAAAACCGGTTGAGGCAGTTACAATACCAACTTTTGCAAATCATCTGGACAGGTACATTTTAAAGGATGTAGTTCTGTGTGGAGTTCATATGATCTGTCTCTGATCCCGTAGTTTCCCCTGGGTGGCCCGGTTTCCTCCCACTCCCCAATGATGTCATAGAGTCATAGACATGTGCAGGTGTGTATGTTAATCAGCCGCTATAAATCGTCCCTAGTTTGCAGAAAGAGGATGTGAAAATGGGACAACATGGTGCATACTGGTTAACATGCATTCAGTGGGCCGAAGGGCCAGTTTCCATGCTGTATCTTTCAATCAATCAATTCAAACTGTGCGGAGGCTGCTGGAATGAAGGTGGAAGAGGAATCTGACTACAAGCTGAAGAGCTGTATGTAGTAGGAGATATGGGATAGACTGGGGCTGCTGTTAGCGAAGAGGTGATTAGGAATGGTTTATAAAATAAAAAGATGGCATGACATGAGAATTCAAACAAGAGGGCATGACATGAGAATTAAGGGACAGAGGTTTCGGGGTAACGTGAGGGGGAACTTCTTTACTCAGAGGGTGGTGGCTGTGTGGAATGAGCTTCCAGCAGAAGTGGTGGAAGCAGGATCGATTTTAATATTTAAGAGTAAAGTGGATAGGTATATGGACGTGAAGGGAATGGAGGGGTATGGTCTGAGTGCAGGTAGATGGGACTAGGGGAAAACAAATGGTCGGCACGGACTGGAAGGGCCGAGAGGGCCTGTTTCCGTGCTGTAATTGTTATATGTTATATGTGGATGGTAAACAGTAAGGCCCTTTTGGCCTTCACGTGTAAGGTTATTGAATTGGTGAATCTGGATTCAAATGAATTGGTTGGAGGATTAGATTGGAGTTTGTTTAACTCAAAGATGAGTGACATGGTGAGAGGAAGGTCACGTTTAAACTGATCCAGATGAGCTGGTGGACTCTGACCCCATACGTAGAGATAGCCTCACCACCTTTTTCCTTGCCTAATCAGGATATGCTGGCCCAATGGCCTTGCCCGTGCTATAATTTTCCCTTTAACAAAGAGCAGTCCCCCCCCCCCACACTGAATTCTCATTTCAATATCCTGTATTTTAACATCCAGACCTTTCTTTTCAGATTCGTCGAATTGGATTTCAGCCACAGTCATTGTCCTTGTGTGCATCTGCATCCCACTGCCTATTGCTCTCTGCTTTTATGGTTTCCAGAGGTAAGTGTTTGTCAGACTTTCGATGCAGAGTAAAATTTCCCCCATCCTTTGCCATCAAACACTCCCAAGGTAGAGACAGCTCAGGAAAAGTGATTCAGCAGGGTCAGGCAGCATCCCTAGAGAACATGGATAGGTGACATTTCGGGTCTGGACCCTTCTTGGCGAGTTACAGAATAAAGCTCCCTCTACATGGTATCATCACACACTCCCAGGGCAGGGAAAGCACAGGTTAGAGACATGGGAGAGATCTTCAGAAAGGGGAAGTCAGGAGACCATGTGCCAGCTTTCGTTGGTATGTTGGCAGTGGAGAGAGTTAGCAGCTTCACATTCCTGTTTACGTCTCCAATGTCCTGGGTTCATCACATAGCAGCAACTATGAAGAAGGCATGCCCGCGCCTATATTTTCTTAGAAGTTTAATGAGATTCTGCATATCATTGAATAATTCAAAAAGATTCTTCGGATGTGCTGTAGAAAGTATCTGGACTGGTTGCATCATGACCTGGTTTGGCAATTCCAACACATTGACGGCCGAGAGTGGGGTCCATCATGGACACAGCCCTCTTCATCATCAAACCCATATTCATGATGTGCTGCTTTAAGGCAGCAGCACCTATCCTCATGGATCCTTAGTCTAGACCATGCACACTTCTTAATAATAATATCTTTTATTGTCATTACACATAAGTGCAACGAGATTTGGTTTGCAACTTCCATCCGATGTCATAACCTAATCGACAAATAAAATATAGGTTTAAGTACCCTGAGAACTAAGGTTTGTAAAAACGAACATAAGACCAGTAAAATCAACACAGACTAACGTGCGAGGCAGGGGGAGACAGTCCATGGGGGTGAGGGGGTACTCAGCAGGGCCGGTTCAGAGCCGCTATAGCTCTGGGGATGAAGCAGTTCCTGAGTCTGGTGGTGCGGGCGTAGAAGGCCTTGTAGCGTCTGCCGGAAGGGAGTAGTTCGAACAGTCCATTACATGGGTGACAGGAGTCTTTATGTATGCTGACGGCCTTCCTGAGGCACCGTGTGTGGTAGATGCCCTCCAAGGCTGGTAGCGGTGTCCCAATAATCTGCTGCGCTCTGTGGACGACGCGCTGAAGAGCTCTCCTCTCCGCCTCCGTGCAGCTGAGATACCACACAGAGATGCCATACGTTAGTACGCTCTCTGTGGTGCAGCGGTAGAAGGTCGTCAGCAGCTGTTGGGGCAGACCAGTCCGTTTCAATGTTCTTAGGAAGAACAGTCGTTGCTGTGCCTTTTTGACCAGCGCAGCGGTGTTGGTGGACCATGTGAGGTCCTCTGAGATGTGAGTGCCCAGAAACTTGAAGCTGGACACTCTCTCCACACTGTCTCCGTAGATGGAGATTGGGGCGTATTCCCCATTCTGTGACCTCCTGAAGTCGATAATCAGCTCCTTGGTCTTGGAGGTGTTTAGCGACAAGTTGTTCCGTGAGCACCAGTCCGCCAGGTTCTGCACCTCCGCTCTATAGTTTGTTTCATCACCGTTGGTGATCAGCCCGATCACCGTTGTGTCGTCTGCAAACTTGACAATGGTGTTGTTGTCAAATGCAGGGACACAGTCGTGAGTGAAGAGGGAGTAGAGCATGGGGCTCAGTACACAGCCCTGTGGTGTGCCGGTGCTCAGGGTGATAGTGGAGGACAGGTGCGGCCCCAGTCTCACTGCCTGCGGTCGCTCCGTCAGAAAGTTCAGGATCCAATCGCATATCAGTGAGCTGAGGCCTAGCTGGTGGAGTTTGGTGGTGAGCTTGGTGGGGATGACCGTATTGAAGGCAGAGCTATAGTCAATGAAGAGCATCCTCACGTAGGTGCCCTGTCTCTCTAGGTGGGTCAGGACAGTGTGAAGAGCCACAGAGATGGCATCCTCTGTGGATCTATTTGCCGTGTATGCAAATTGATGAGGGTCCAATGATGCAGGGACACTGGATTTGATGTGGGTGACCAGCCTTTCAAAGCACTTCATTGGTATTAGAGTTAGGGCAACCGGGCGGTAGTCATTCTTGCTGCTACTGTTGGGCAGAGGTATAGAAGCCTGAAGTCCCGCCGCCACCAGGTTCAACAGCAGCTACTTCCCTACAAATAGGTTTCTTCCACAACCTTGACCACCCTGCCTTGGCAACAGAGTTCATGTGTACTTCATGTTTTATGTGTTGTCTACATTCCTGTGTCAACGCAAGCAAGATTTCCATTGTACCTCCACCAATATCAATGGTGAGAAGGTCAGTACAGCTGTGTTCTACCGCTCTCTGTAATCTATTTAATTCCTGAGTGTTCGAGTTGCCGAACCAGGCCATGATGTAACCAGTGAGTGTGCTCTCCACCCCACCCCTCTCTGTAATTCAAACCAGGCCATGATGTAGCCAGTGAGTGTGCTCTCCACCCCACCCCTCTCTGTAATTCAAACCAGGCCATGATGTTACCATGCCACCCCACCCCTCTCTGTAATTCAAACCAGGCCATGATGTAGCCAGTGAGTGTGCTCGCCACCCCACACATGTAGGACTTCAATGCAGTATACGTCAGCATATGTGATGAGCTCCTAAAAAAAAAAATCAGGTTAGACAAGGACCCCGGCTAGCTGTCAGCCAGTTGTCCTCTGGTGGAAATGACCCATTCTGAGGAGAAGAGGTTGGAAAAACTGTGGCCGCATTTCAGCTTAGTTTGACTGAGAGGTGATAACAGAATAATAATAATATATTTTATTGTCATTGCACATAGGTGCAACGAGATTTGGTACGCAGCTTCCATCTGATGTCATAACTTAAACAACTACAATTTAGATACCCAGAGAAACATGATTTATTTTTAAAAACCAGTAAAACAGTATAAAGTGCAAATAGGTCTGTGCCGGGTCGATGTGCGACGTGACCATCCAAGGGAGACAGTTGATGGTGGTTGGGGCACTCAGCAGGGCCAGTTCACAGCAGCTATATCTCTGGGGATGAAGTGGGCCCTTTAGATGCCGGCCGGCCGGCCTGCAGCCTGAGAAGTGAACACGAGGAGGCCCCCAAAAACGTTCTCTCCTCTCCCATTTCCCAGACTTTTGTGGGTTAAAGGCCCTGCATACGGTGGGTGGTGTCCATCATAACAGAGGGAGCAGGAGGTGGGAGGGGAGAGCACGTCAGTGTTAACCTGGTCTCATCTCATCTCCCCTCTAGAGTGAAGAAGTCCTGGTGGGAGAAGATTCCATCGCCTCTGAAGAGCTCGGTATCAAAGCAAACGTTCAACAAACCCCAGGTATCTTATCGGTACAGCTTTGATCATTATTGGCCCCACCGTGTAGGTGAACATCAGCCACCTGTGGACATCAGTGGACTGGGCTACAACCGCATCTCCCCCCCTCTCCATGCACCCTTTCCCTTCAGATATCACCCTTCCCTTTCCATACCGCTTGTCCCATTCCCAGATACCAACCCCCTGGTCCACACAGCCTGTCCCATATAGGACCACTACTCCCTAACCACACAGCCAGTCCATTCCAATGCCATCCTTCCCTCACCCACGTTTAATTTGTGCGGGTGTCACGGGTTATGGGGCGAAGGCAGGAGAATGGGGCTGAGAGGGAGAGTTAGATCAGCCAAGACTGAATGGCGGAGTAGACGTGATAGCGTAATTCTGCTCCTGGATGAACACCTTGGCCCATCATCAGATACCACCCCTTCCCTCACCAATTCCTGATACCACCCCTCGCTCACCCACACAGCCTGTCCCATCATCAGATATCACCTCTTACCTCATCCACAATGGAGGAAAGAGGAACAGCCACTGTTAAATTGCAGGAAACTTGTTGTATGTTGTAGACTGATTACTCTAATGAATTCTGCCCAATTTACCCAGAGCCTAAATTGTGCCTGTTTTTGTGACTCAGGTGAATGGATTCATATTTAGTGAGAGCAAGATTGATGACTGCAAAGTGGAGAAGATCTCGTGCATGATAGAAATACCATGGTGAGTTGGCCTGGTGCAGTTCGAGGCCTTGAACCAATCTCCTCAGAGCTTGCTTTCCAATTACACTACACGATCTGCACATCAACCTCGGTCAAACTTCGCGTAAAGACCCCAGGGAGCGTCAATCTTTGACTTCAGCCCGTCTCCACCCTATTGCAGATTCTCTCCAGCCCACCTCTTTAGTTTAGAGATACAGCAGGGAAACTGGCCCTCTGTCCCACCGAGTCCGCACCGCACATTAACACTATCCTACACACACTAGGCACAATTTGCATTCACAGCAAGCAATTAGCCTACAAACCTGTACGTCTTTGGAGTGTGGGAGGAACGCAGAGAAAACCCCACGCAGGTTACTGGAAGAAAAAACTCCGTACAGACAAGCACCCGTAGTCAGGATCGAACCAGGGTCTCTGGCGCTGTAAGGCAGCAACTCTACCGCTGCGCCTTTGTATGCAACTTGTCCCCCCTCCCCCATGTTTGCCCTTTTCTTCTGAAGAGTTTGCACCCTCCTGTTGAGACCCACCTGGTCTTCATGGCAGATTTTGCTTCGCGCTCAACTGTTAAAGGCACTTTGCAGGTTCGGCACCAACTCCGCCTGAGCCATCATCAGTCTCACTTGGGGGAAATCTAACTGAAGGGACTGTTTCATGGAAGTTGAGGGAATATTGTTTCCACAGATGTCCACGGGATGCAAAGGCACGGCCTTGGAAACGAGTCCGACCTGTTGCATGTTCGGGTGTTTTGAATGTAAAATTTTGCTCTTTGCTTTCTGTTCAGGGGCAAGAGCAAGGTTGGAGAGAGCTTGGCTGAGCCGCTTGGTGACCCTGCCTCTCAACACATGATGACGGGCACCGGGTGCGAAGAGAAGAACCCTTTTCCTCACTTTCCGGGCTTCGGTTTCCCGGTGCTGACGGACCTCCCCTCTCTTTTCCCGCTGCCCATCGGGGATTTGTCGCTGGTTCCCTCGGGAGCTCCGGGATACTCCTTGTTCAACGGGGTGGCCAAGGACCAGTGGGCGCAGGGGGAAGACGGCTACCGTCCATTCACCGACAACGGAGACGGAGGCCTCCCACGGTCCACGTACTCGCTGAGTCCTGCGCCTGGCAGTGAGGCGAGCGCGTCGGCCGGCTACCAGACCTTCAGCAGCAGTGTGGCCAAGCCCTGGGCTGAAAGGGACTGGGACCCTGGGGAGCAGCGGAGCTTGGAGGCCCTGCTGCCACCCCTGAGTCCCTGCAGCATCGAGTCATCCGAATACATGGCTTCCGGCAACCAGACCTTCACAGCGAGTGGCGAGGAGTTCCCAAGCAAAGGTGACTGGGCCGCTTATAATTTCACCCTTGCCAATGGGCCTGACTTCTTGTTGCATCCCTTCCCACCGAATCCCGAGACTCTGCAGTCCTCGCCCTTCCTGCTCAACGTTCCGGGAAAGCAGGGATGCCAGGAACTCCCTCCCACTCACTGGGGAGCAGGCCTGACACTGAATCTGTTTCCCCCTCTCTACCCTCCTGGGAAGGTTACATGAAGACAGACCTGGTGTCGGACTGTTTGTGGTGAATGAGCCTCATAGGATTTAGTGTACGTTAACTAAGAAATCAGACTCTGAAGAAGCGGTCTCGACCTGAAACATCACCCACTCCTTTACTCCAGAGATGCTGCCTGAACCGCTGAGTTACTCCAGCATTTTAAGTCTAACTACGTTATTATTCTGGATTAACAGATGACCAACAAAAACAAAGGAAGATGGGTTTAAGAATTTTGATAATAGGGAAGAGAAAATACTCTCCGGCCCTTCGTCCCATCTATGTCCAGTAACCTACTTGCCTGATGCCACTCTCATACCTGCATTCAGTAAATTATGTTTAAAATTCTTTGCCAATCAATGATGCCAAGCTGAAGCCAACATCCATGTAAACAGGTTGAATTTAAAATCTAAGACCGCAGTCTTAAGAGAAAGGATTGGGTGTTTCCCAAAATATTTTGAGTACAGAAATGTGATGCTCTGCAAGGAACTGTCTTTACTGACCAGATGAGGGAGCCCTTGAGTCAAGTAGTCGCTTGGTAATCTTTAAAACATGAAATAATATTGGAAATACTTGGGTGCTTTTTATAAAAGTACTTTTCTCAAAAAAAAAAAGTATATTCTGGACCTTCAAATAATAACGGTTAAGTTTACCAGGAATTGGTTTAGTCTAAGTGGCAAGCGTGGCTTCTTGTCAACGATCACCACTCAGTGTCAGAGAAATTGAACCAAAAACCCTGTGCCTGGGAGAAGCGGGGAGAGGGAGAAGGTGGAAAGGACAGGTTTGTGGGGAGGAACATAAAAGTCCGGGTGGGGAAGAAGAGAGAGATCAAGTTGGAGGTAAAGAGAAGGGGAGCGAGATGTTGGAAAAAAAAGGGGGGAGAGAGGCAGAAATGAGAAAGGAGTGAAAATGCAGAAGGAAGTTTGAAAAAAGAGTGGAAGAGTAATAAAAGGGAATGAGGGTCAGAAAGTGACTGAAGGGAATGAGGAGGGAAGGGACAGAATGCAGAGGGAGAGAGAGAGAGAGGGGGAAGAGTGAGGGGAATAAGGGAGAATGCAGAGTACTTGTGGAGTGTTCCCTCCAATTGTCTCTCAATTGTGGTTGGGATAATGAAAGTTTCAGCAGGCGTGCTGATTGAAAGGGCAAACATGTCATTGATGAGGGAGACCTCAACATTATTCTGCACCACCATGGACCATGTTGTAAATGTGCCTTTCTCTGCAAATCTGTGAAAAGTGAACTGCAGGTTTTAACAAACTATTCTCTTGTAAAGTACTCCAACAGTGGCATCTTTAGCAAAATTATATAGAAGTTCATTTTTGTCATGTGTACTGCTAATGAAAAAATTGTTTTGTGTGCTATTCCAGGCAAATCATTCCATGAGTACATCAGGTAGTGCAAAAGAGAAAATAAACAGAGCAGTAGTGTTACAGCTTTAGACAATGCTTTGATGAAAATAAGTACGAGAGCCACAAAAAATGCAGATTGGGAATTACTCCATAGGAAATGAGAACCATTCTAGTGTCTAACACCTGGGAAAAAGCTGTCTAATATCTACGGTGGATGTCTTGGACCTTCTGCCCAACGGGAGAATAACCAGGGTATAAGATCTCATTGATTATTGTTGACTATTTTCTCGAGGCAGCATGTAGATGGGATGGAGAAAGGTTGGCATTTGTGATGGACTAGGCTGTGTTCACAACTCTGCCATTTCTTGTCTTGGGCAGAACGGTTGTCACGCCAAACTGTGATATATTCAGATAGGATGTTTCCTAAGGTGCACATGTAGAAATTGGTAAGAGTCATTGGAGACATGATGAGTTTCCAAAGCCTTGAGGAAGTAGAGGCATCAGTGTGTTTTCTTGGCCATGGCGCTATTATGATTGTCCCTTTACAAATTGTTGGTGATACCTAGGAAACGCCGAGGAATCGGAAACCCTTATCTCTCCTTCACCACATTGATACAGACTGGGTGGGGTGTGTACTCCACCCTGCTTCCTGAAGCCAATGACCAACTCCTCCATTTTGCTGACGTTTAGGGAGAGGTCGTCGTGCTACTAAGCTACTAATCTCGGTCTCCTTCCTTAACCGAGTTTTTGCATTTTTTTAGGTCTGGCCAACTACGGTACGCTACTTGTTTATGTACAGGGAGTATATGGGAAGTATAGTAAGCAGCTGAGAATGCAGCCTTGCAAGACAGCAGTGGTGAGACTTAATCACGGAAATAGAAGTCTCCTACTGGCTTACCAACCCATCATTAATGCAACATCGGAATGTAAAAACTATTTCCATATGTATATTGTCACTCCCTCATGTATGTTTTCTCATTGCTAATGTGTTTAAAAAACAATAAATACTTTTATTATTTAAAAGTTTAAATTTAAATCTCATTAATTTTGTGTCAAGCAAAATATATGAAAAGTTTGTTTACATTTTCTATTCCTTCTTTTGCTGTCCGTGAGAATACTTTAGTGTGATGTGAAGCTCAGCCAGCTTTGTGACATCGTCACTGTTGGGTCCACCAGATCATTTTGAAGAGTCATCTTCAGTCAACTGAAGTTAGGCAAGAGGAAGTTTGCACCTCAGAAACGTGTAGATCTTTTGAGGGCATCGGCAGACACTGTCAATCCGCCACTAAATCTAAAATCCTTATCAGCCAGAATTAACTTTGGTGAAGACCCAATAGTGCATGGGATAGCCCATAGAAAGACAAAGAAGCAGGCACAGAAAAAAAAATGTAAAAGGGTCAGAAAATAGTGCAGACATTGACGCTGAGAAAGCAAAAAGCTGAGGGAAAGGACAGAATAAGATGCTGAAAAAGATGCACCAAAAGGCAGAAATATAATTGGAAAAAGGACAGGGACACAGAAAGAATTAAAGCACAAAAATGCAGAAATGCAAACAAAACTCAGAAAAAGATGGAGTGAAAGGAACAAAAATATGTTCTTTAGACAGATTGCATTAAAAGGTAGAAATATATCAAAGCAAAGAAAAGGCATAAATACATTGCACAAAAGTCTTAGAGAAACATTTCAAAAAATAGCGGATATAGACACGAGTAGGATGAAGAAACAAAGAAGAAACAGGGAAAGATAGCTAAAAACACCCAGGAATCACTGAAAAAGACACATTTGGAATTAGATGCAGAAAAACAAACAAAATGTACAAGGGCGGGCTACAAAAATACAAAAAAAAGAGTATGGACAGGAAAATAAAATATAGGCAACAAAAAAAAGAATGACAGTAAAAGACAAAAGTTAAAACAATGTACTTACACAATATATTCAAATAAAGACAGGAAAAATATCACAAGTGCATCTTTTTGGGATTTTTCAGCTTCTTGTGCTGCTTAGTGTCTCCCACTCACTTGTTGCCATTTTTCTGCATCTCTCTTTATCTGCATTTTATAAAATTCCTATATCATGTTCTGTATTTCGTCAAGTCGTTTAAATTCCATTTGGAATATTTTGGAGGACCAGGAAACCAAGAACCAAGCCTTTCTCTGGTCCTTTCTACGTCTTTAAATATCTCAGAAAAAAACCCCAAAATGTCAAAAAAGGCAAAAATAAAAATCACAAATACTCAAGGGAAATAGGCAGAGCACATGCAACATCAGTCACAAAAAAACAGGAAAAGGTTATGGACAATTAGAGAAGACCAAAAGATACTCAAAGGCTTCACCTTTTTAGTGTTGTATAATTGGCTTGCGTCTTTCTGTGCCAGTATTTCTTTTGTCATCTTCTTTCATTGTCCCATCATCTCTTTGTGCCCCTTTGTATCTATTTGTATAACTTTGTTCTCATATATACCATTGTGGCATTTTTGCATTTTGCTCACTGCTTTTTGTGTCTTTTTCCATCTCATTCATACCCTTGTCCATGTTCGCATTTTTGTCGTCTTTCATGGTTCATTCTCCGTATCTTCGTTTTTATGTATCATTTGATGCCTATTTCTTTACCTCTTTTTGTACCTGCATTCTTGTGTTCCTTCTCTCATGTCTCTCTATATAAATAAATATAACTCCTTGGTACTCTACAGACATGTGGATATTCACGCATCCTGCCTGCAACAGCGCTCTGGCGTGGAGGTTTCCAAACCTTTACAGCACGCAGAGAAGAAATTGCCCCTGAATTTTCAACCAACGTAGTCTGAAACAATGCACCCTGGTCTCCTTAATGATGGGGAACATTCTCCCAGCATCTATTCTCAAAACTATTACACTCTGTCCTTTCATCTAATTCATTAATACACTGTAAATGGTAGATCCCTGGCAATGATCATTGTGGTTATTGCTGATCAATAAAAAGTGACCAATTTATCCAGACTGTTTTCTGTTAGCTAGCCGATCAATTTGATAACATTCTTTAACATTGCTTTTATCCGCCATTTATTACTGCTTCAAAGAACTCCAGCAAATTTATAAAATGTGATTTTCCTGTCATAAAACATGCCAACTCCTCTTGAATGTTTGATTTCCTAGATTCCCGCAAATGATTTGCAAGACATACTGGCTTTTGATCTTATACACCGCTCTATCTCTCGCCTTTTGGTTTTCCAACCCTGTATCCTTTCCATACTCTGCATTTTCGATAATTATAACCAATGCAGCCAGCATTCAAGGCTCCAGCATTCAGACATCAAGTCTGGCTGACGATAATCTTTAGCCACTTCAGCTGCCATCCTTGCTTTAAGTTCTCCCCTCTCTGTACATTATTGTCGGAATATTTTAATATATTTCATCATTAAGACCAATCCAATTATTTAGCATCTTTGCCACCATTTTCCATTTTAAGTCTCCAGTCTCACTATTTACTTTAGAGAAGTTTGACTTTGCAATATAATTAACCAGACACAAGGGCTTGTATTTGCAAATCTTTGCATACAACAGAACCAGGAATGAGATAGTTGGTGTAAAACACAATGTTCTGGAATGGCTCAGCAGGCCAGACAGCATCAGTGGAGGGAATGGACAAGCGACGTTTCGGGCTGGGATCCTTCTTTACGCTGGCTGTAGATCGAGGGAGAAGCTGCAGCAACAGCCTCTGGCAGAGGGTGAAACCCGCAACCTTCTGTCTTAGAGACAACACTGCGATCAACCATGGCAGATAAATTACTACTTAAAAAAAAGAGGCATGAGAAAGATTTGATGTTTTAGACCTACAACCCCTACATGCTTTAATTACAGAACTACTGAGCATTACGTGAAAATTTCAAGTCATTCCGTTCCATCTAAAGCACAAATATTCTGAAAAGTATTATACGTTCATTAAATTATGAGGAATATGATTCAAATCATTGACCAAATAGAAAATTTATATAAGACTAGAAACAAAGTCATAAAATATTATAGTTTACAATAATTATTCATATTCAAATGCTGAACATCACATACACAACATGGCCCCTGAACATCAATCAACTCCAGATGCAAATTGTATATTAGAATTTAAATAACAGATTGAACTACAGCTAGCTTTAACCAGGAGCAATCTGACATGAGTAAAATGGGGAAAAAATCAACATAAAAGAACAATGTATTGCATTTCTAGCTTCAGAACCACTTTTATTTTGCCCTTTGTCCCATACATCAGTGCCTTCCGTCTCTTAACACAAATCAAGACAACATGGACAAAATGTGCAAGCATTAAAACTTTAGTTTTGAGAGGGGAGAGATTTCCTTCCCTTTAAATTGCTCACAAAATGTGGGTTCTGAGATTGACAGTGTGGGGAGTCAAAGAGTACAGAGCATTTTACTGATCGATGTTTGAGATCCCTCTCTTTACAATGAGAGATAAGAAGCAGTTTAAGATGAACAGAGTCACTATCTTCCACTAAATAGTGGAGGAAGAGTCGAATGTGCTAAACAGGAATATGCCGTTCTCTCTAGGATCGGGACTAGAAAGAAAAGCGGCGGCAGAAATCAGAAGTGGTGAGATAACCCATGTAGCGAGGTTGAACTTTTGAACGAGGGATGACAATGAAGAGGAGTGATGAATTATATCAATCTGCGTCTGCTCACTGACGGAGCAGCAGCTTTAAAGCGTCATGATTGAAGTTTGCTCAGTTCTCACGGGACTGGAGTCGTGTCCAAGATTTATACAAATGCGGTGAAACAAATAAAATTACGTCAAAAAATAAACATCACACATATACACACAGGAAAAAAAAAACACATGCTTACTGAGCAGTCTTGGAAAGATCTCTCAGATTAAGACAGCAAGTCATGGATACTCTGTCACCAGCCGTGCAGCTGTAAGCAAACTGGTACTCTGTACAGTAAATCCATAAAGTGCACCTCAATACGATGCAGATAATATAATCCATTTCTCAACTTGACCTCCCCCAAAAAATTTACAAGTGGGGAGGAGTCATTGCAGTGGCACAGGTCGATCACAAACTGAATGCATTGCCTTGCACAAAGTGCTAAAAACAGCCACTGCCTGAAGATTTATGGCCCTTTAATGTTGCTACTACCTCTTCTGGAAAGCGATCTAATATTGGACTCTTGGTGCCCCAATTCCCAGCTACTTGATCATCCAGTGCCATCACGGAGCTGATTGATCATGGCAGTTCATAATGACTATAAACATTTACCAGTTTAACCCCCTCCCTCCCCATCCCACCCTACCCCAATGCCACAAGTAGCTTTCTTTATGAGGGCAGCCCTTGAAGGAGTCATACCTGGACTCTCACAAGAACAGCACATCCTCACGAAACTACCAAACCGCATTTCTAAGTCCTATCCTCAAATGTTTGAAGCCAACACATATGCAGTGTTAATTTTCATCGGGAGGGGCTGGAGAAGGAGAACCGTGGCTACTGCACTCTCGTGGTAAACAACAATGGTCACCTATTAAAAGCCCAGAGTACATCGATCCTTTAAAATAAATAAATGCATTAATCGCAAGTAATCACAAGTACCTGGAGGCCACTTCTGGTAACGCAAGGTGTGGAGGGTTGGTTACTCCTCCAAAAGCTTTTGGGGTTTAACAGTAATCAGCTCCAAGAACAAAGTACAAAAGTAAAACCTGGTTAACACCTGATCTGCTTGCATGTTCAAGGTCTAACAAAATTTGGTTCTTCAACCTGGACAGAAGTGGGTAGGAGGAGCTCATGGGGCGGGGGGGGGGTATGAGAAAGCCAGACAGAAAGCATGGATGCTGTAGGAGAAAACATAAATCGCCCCTTCATCAGGACAAGCGCAGTATTAGATCCTGGGTTCTACCTGGTCAGTGCTCAGAGACTGTGATTTTGACTTCTGTGCTGGGGTGAAAAGGAGAATGTGACAAGATGACAGATGGTGATAAAGGGTGGTTGTCAGGCAGTGGTGGCCACCCATAGATGGGTCATTATTCCTCATTTGATGGAATCACTGTGAGCTTGGCCAAAGGCTATTTCCAATGACACCAGTCAGCCAGCTCCTTTACAAACCCCGGGAATCAGATGCTGCAGCGCGAGCCCTGTTGAACGCAAGCTGTCAACAGACACAAGCCTGAACTCAAATCCCGCAGGACAGCATCCCTGCTCGGTCCTGCGTTACATTGATCAATCCATGTTGGTCAAAGGTTGTAACTTTGAGGAGCAAAATATAAACAAAACACACAAACACATCAAAGAGCATCTGGAGAGTTGTGCCGCATGTATCCAAAGATCACATTTTAAATAAGTCACTTTTGCATCTGGGTTTCTGTGACTGTCTACGGTGCGGTGCGGTGCGTTAGTATGTCACAGATATCTTAAATACAGGTTACCACGTTGTTTGGGGAAGTCTTCAAACCTCTATATTTGCATTGCCCCATGACACATAAAACAACTTGCCTTTGCAGCTCAGCAATGTTAGATCTCCCTGTTCTCCAAGAACACAGAGCATGATGAAGAGCAGTTACAAGGACAGCAAGTACTCTCTCCTCCCTTCCTCTAAATGGGCATTCTCAGCACCGGAACCTGTCAAGGCCAAAGGCCCCAACACTTATCCCGCGGAGATCATTCGATGGGGATGAAACGCAGGTGTGTATCCCGTGCAAACGCAGAGTGAGGGAGCCACAACTGCTCTGACCAATTGTTCGCCCCTCTGCCACCTTAATGCTAAGAAGGAATTGAGCCAGGGGCCTGTGGCTTGATATGGCTCAGTCGCTCACTGGCAAAATATCGGGAGGATTGTGGGGTGTGACTTCCATTGCTTTGTACATATTTCTCCTTGCCAACGTTAATTTGTATGCACACACGAGGAGAGTCCTCGAAGTATCTTGCTGCAGTACCAGGTGCAATTTTATCTCTCCCCTGCAAACACACACGCGCACGCACACATTTATATAATATATATATATATATATATATAGATATATACAGAAAATTTACAGAAGTTACATGACAGCAGACTGGACACCTTCAGATCCAGTCACATGTACGAGTGCAGGACTGAGCATAGCCAAGTACCTCAATCCCTGCTGCTTTCGCAGCCTGTCCCCATGGCCAGAAAACAATGACTAAGACCAGTGACTAAAGACAGACCCTGGGCACCTGTACGATGATGCCACAGGAATCACAACGGCAAATTAAACAATGCAGCTTGCAAGGTGAGCATCTGGCTGCACAAATCACTTGCAGACACACACAAGTCTGACATGATGAGTGAAATCTAGCACAGAGTAGTTAGCAAATACTGCACCATCACTGAAATGGTTTGAAACATTTCAATCATTTAAGGAAAAGGGGGGGGGGGGAGATGGGGAGAGGAGCAAAGTAACTTGCTGGCTTAAGCAGGCGTTAATTCAGTGTCTCGCACAGTGACGATTCCAGCTCGTTCAGATTAATATCTTCAGCTAAGCAAAAATGCAGCAACTGCCCAAGACCAATCCTTTTGGTGAAGAGCAACAACTTAACAGCAGCCTCCTGTAGAACTGAACCAGAAGGGGGTAATTACATAAAACTACCATGTACAGAACTCTTATTGCACCACACAGACTGGCTCGATATGGACAGGTCAATTAATTACAAAACTTCATCTTCTGTTTCGAGAACATATCTTGATCACCCGTGAAGAGAGGTGAGAAAGGACTCTACAAATTCGATTAATACCAGTTTCACTCAGCATAAGTCAGCGCATAAATAAGGGATTTCCTTGTGTGTTTGAATGTGTTTCTATGCACACTAATTCCTCAGTACCACTATATACCTTTGCCTTGAGAGGAAGCGAATCAGCAGGTGTCAGAGGCCAGATGAAAGCAAGAGTATAAAGTGGAAATCACACAGCTCTTAAATAAAGTCAAACAAACACAAAGAGAGATAATAAGGTCGGGCCCCGGGTTGACGGAGGGCTACTTGGAACTGGAATGAGGGTTTAGGGGAATACATAGATTGATTTGCCATCTGCCTATGAAGCAGTTTATAAATGTGCGGTCTTCATCTAAAATCTGGAAGCTGGAACGAGAGCAGACATTACACGGAAATAGGCAAAGGGTCTTCTATTTGTGATATGATAAGCCTGCAGCACAGAGAGCAGGCAAAGCCACCCGCAATCCCATTTACATTTACTTGGAAAAGAGATGGGAGAGATGCAGGCACCCCCCTAACCCCAACACACACACAAATACAGCAATTATTTTTTTCTGGATGCCACAGGCTGTGTTTTTTTAAAAAGAGAGGCAAGGGGGGGCGAGGAGGGGAGGGAGAGGGAGAGGGGGAAGAGAGAGGGGAATAGGGAGGCTTTCATTGCTGTGTTACAGTGCTCAACTCCAGAGCTCTGACAACTTTGAGAGGAAGCTTCTCCATACATTTGAGTTGTACTCTGCTAGATGCTAGTATTCTGCTGGTTCTGGTACCGCCGTCGCCACACTTCCTGGATCTTTTTGCACCACTTGTGGGCATTTCCACTGGGATCCATTAAGTAATATGTCCGGTTAGGCTGCAAAAACAATAATTTGCAAAATTAACAAAAATGGAACTGATGCTGCAATAACCTCAACGTCACACTTACTGACACCCGCTGTAATAAAGAGGGACGCTCTCTAATGGCAGCAGACAGGGAACAACCACCCGTGATCTACAATGGACGTACTGACACTTGATCAAGGTCCTATTGTTTGGCGTTGAGAGGGTCCAGAGGACGTTTACGAGAAAGATCCCAGGAACGCTTGGTTCACACATGTGATGAGTGTTTGACAGTACTGGGCCTGTACTCGCTGGAGTTTGGAAGGATGGGGGGGGGGGGGGGGGGGGGGGGGGGGACGACCTCATTGAAACTTACTGAATGGTAAAAGACCTGGATAGAGTGGATGTGGAAAGAATGTTTCCACCGGAGGGAGAATCCAGGACCAGAGGCCATAGCCTCAGAACAAAACAACGTACCTTTAGAAAGGAGATGAGAAGGAATTACTTTGGCCAGAGGGTGGTGAATCTGTGCAATTCATTGCCAGACAGCGGTGGAGGCCCAGTCAATGGATATTTTTAAAAGAGGAGATTGACAGATTCTTGATTAGTACGGGTGCCAGCATTATGGGGAGAATGGGGTTGAGGAGGGAAGATAGATCAGCCAAGATTGAATGGCGGAGTACACTCGATGGGCCGAATGGCCCCATTCTGCTCCTGTAACTTATGAATTTATATGCAAGCTGAAACGTGCATAAAAGTTGTAATATCCATGGAGGGAATGAGCACGGTACATCATTACAACCCCGGTGCCATTGCCAGGGACCTCGGTGGTGTGTGTGCATTTGGTTTTCTGCAGCAAACCCTTGCCCCTATCCTTTGTGAAACACAAGACTTTAGTACAAACATTGCTATGGGCAAGTATACAACCGTCCCATAACGGACTTACAGTATGAACAAAAAACGTTTTGAAGTTCTTGGCTTCTGGACGTAGCTCCTGTGACCATGGAATCTCCCCTTTCAGAATCTTGTTGACAGGATCCACGTAATAGAGGTGGGGGCCTTCGGTGAGCAACAGCTGCCGACGCCGGGCAAACAGGCCCTGCAAAAATCACACATGAAATCTACAAGCCAGACTCGAGAATGCATAGAGATGGACTGGGTGTGGTACAGCAAGACTGTGGTGACTCTAACAAATTGCTAACCCGTTGCCCACACAGTACTGCGGACACAGTAAGAGCTTCCTTTACACCCTTCTTCACCACAACCAACACAAAACAGGTATTAAAATACATTATTGACTTTTTGCTTCCATGGGATAATGTCTAAAGAATAATTATTAATCAGGAAATGATGTTAGGTAAACTGATGGGACTGAAGGTAGATAAATCCACCAGGGCCTGATGGTCTGCATCCCAGAGTACTCAAGGAGGTGGCCCTAGAAATCGTGGATGCATTGGTGATAATTTTCCAATGTTCTCTCGACTCTGGATCAGTTCCCGTGGACTGGAGGGTAGCTAATGTAACCCCACTTTTTAAGAATGAAGGGAGAGAAAAAATGGGGAATTATAGGCCAGTTAGCCTTACCTCAGTAGTGGGGAAGTTGCTCGAGTCAATTATTAAAGATGTAATAGCAGCGCATTTGGAAAGCAGTGACAGGATTGGTGAAAGTTAGCATGGATTTATGAAGGGGAAATCATGCTTGAATAATGTGATGTAACAAGTAGAATGGATAAAGGAGAGCCAGTGGATGTGGTGTATCTGGACTTTCAAAAAGCCCTTGACAAGGTCCCACACAAGAGAGTTGTGTGCAAAATTAGAGCACATGGTATTGGGGGTAGGGTATTGACATGGATAGAGAACTGGTTGGCAGTTAGAAAACAAAGAGTAGGTATTAACGGGTCCTTTTCAGAATGGCAGGCAGTGACTAGCGGGGTACCGCAAGGCTCAGTGCTGAGACCCTCGATATTTACAATATATATATATTAACGATTTAGACGAGGGAATTAAATGTAATCTCCAAGTTTACGAAAGACACAAAGCTGGGTGGCAGTGTGAGCTGCGACGAGGATGCTATGAGGCTGTAGGGTGATAGATAGGTTGGGCGAGTGGGCAGATGCATGGCAGATGCAGTATGTTATGGATAAATGTGAGATTATCCACTTTGGTGGCAAGAGCAGGAAGGCAGATTACTATCTGAATGGTGTCAGATTAGGAAAAGGGGAGGTGCAACGAGACCTGGGTGTGCTTGTATATCAGTCACTGAAAGTAAGCATGCAGGTACAGCAGACAGTGAAGAAAGCTAATGGCATGTTCGCCTTCACTGCGAGAGGATTTGAGTTTAGGAGCAAGGAGGTCCTACTGCAGTTGTACAGGGTCCTGGTGAGATCCCACCTTGGGTATTGTGTGCAGTTTTGGTCTCCTAATTTGAGGAAGGACATTGTTGCTATTGAGAGAGTGCACCGTAGGTTCACCAGTTTAATTCCCAAGATGGCGGGACTGACATATGATGAAAGAATGTCGACTGGGCTTATATTCACTGGAATTTAGAAGGATGAGAGGGAATCTTATAGAAACATACAGCATTCTTAAAGGATTGGACAGGCTAGATGCAGGAAACATCAGGCTCACTTTATTCTGTCACCTGAATAAACTGCTGCAAGTCCCAGTGGACAAACTGCTTCAGTGAAGGCAAAGGGATGATCTGTTGAGGGCCAGTCACCTCCCTGAACTCTCTTTACGAGGTTACATTGCTGCGGGGAGTTGTGTTCCCTAGACAGGAACACAAACATTCACCCAGCAGCAGAGTGGAACACAGCGGAGCTTCCTGAATAGTAACTTTCTGATTCACAAAGGTACAACCCAACTACATATATTACAGAAGAGTTCAGATGGAGTTTCAGCATAGAAACAACACCTCAGGTCGCCAAATTCATAGTGACCATTGATTATCCATTAGCACAAGTTATATGTTATCCCACTTTTGCATGCACTTCCTATGTTATCTCACGTTTACATCCCATTTCCTACATACAACGGGCAATTTACAGAAGGTCAATTAACCTGCAAGCCCGCATGTCTTTGGGATGTGGGGGGAAAGCGGAGCACCTGGAGGTACCCCCGTGCGGTCTGTCACAAGGAGAGCGTACAAACGCCGCACAGACACCACCCAAGGTCAGGATTAAACCCGAGTCTCTGGCATTGTGAGGTAGCAGCACTACCAGCTGTGCCACTCCTGTGCCCAGTTGACGTTGAATTGAACATAAATCACAGGAGTTTCCCTTTCAGTAACTAAATCTTCTTCCTGTTGCCATGGGACAGATTTTCCCCCCATTTCTCTTATCTTTCTTCCAGACAGTATAAACCACGAGACTGAAAACTACTCCGTACCTTCCTCTTGTCAACTGGACCCATCTTCAGGATTAAATTATTTTCTACAAATTGGTGCCTGAAAAACAAAAGGCCAATGTCACTGGCAGCATATTGGAGCTTCACGGAAGAAAGGGAAACAGGTAGTTAGTCAACAGTATTTTGCAAACTTGGGAGTGGGGAAAGGAGGGTCGGCAGGCATTGATAGCCACTCGATGCACAATCCCAATTTATCCACCTGAGGACAGGACAATGGCGCAATATGCACTCTAACATGATGGCAATATCAAGGTAAGCCAACAGTGGTTAACAACGCAGTGAGTTATAAACCATAAGTGGTGAATCTGACCATCTTAATTTAGAGGGGGGAGATAAAGACAAGGACACTCCAGTCTTCAGACTAAGTGTCAGGATGGCTTGTTAGGAAGGTGGCTCCTACAAAGGAAAGGGTTAACTGACTATACACCACCAACTTACCAGGGATTTCTGTTGGCTTGTTTTTCAAGCAGGAGCCGCTTATCCTCATCTGAAAACTGAAGATCCAACTCGAATGAAGTGTCATTAAGATCATGGACATATTGCTCGATGTTACTGCATAACCTCTGTGGTGGGCTGGGCTCAGGGGAAGAGAGCGACTGCAATGAGCCAGAGGGAGCCACTTGCATGCAGCCAAACTGGCTGAGGAGGTCGTCGTACTGCAGGCAGACACCAGGAGGGGCAGAACAAAACAGGACACAATGTCAGTAACCCGCATGCCCACCCAGATACTCTTACATCAACAACATAGTTCACCAAGAGGAATGATTTATCAGTCTGACAGAGAACACGCTTTCAAAAGGATAAAAGAATATAAACGCAGAGATAGAGATTGACCCAAATGATTATAAATGAAACAAAGGTAGGTAAAGACAATAGATAAAGGTGGGGATTAAGAATAAAGGAGGATTGCTACACTGGTGTAGTAATGATGATGTTCAGTTTTGGTTACTCAGTTACAAGAAAGAATTGCCATAAAGAGCATTGATAGCGCACATAAACGCATTTACAAAAATGTTGCCAGGATTCGAGAGACTTGAGATTATAGAAAGAGGTACTAACTTCCGGTTTGGAGGTTATCCCTTGGAGCACAGGAGACTTGAGGGGGTGTAATCCAGATATAGAGATGAAATCGATAATTTGGTAATGTATAGTTGAGACACCCTAGGGGGCTGTTAATCCCACCTGTTGGGTAATCAAGACGACTAGAGACATCGGCACGCTTACTGTGATAGTGGAAAGATGAGTAATAAGGGTACGCCGAGAGGACACAACATGTGATCCGTAACGTATCCCACACCAAAAGAGGAAATGGTGAGGAGCAAGTACAAATGACGATATTTAAATGACCATTAGAGTCAGGTTCATTATGAATAGGGAAAGGTTCTAAAGGAATATGCTCCAAATGCAGGAAAATGGGACTAATCAGTAGAAGAGCATCTTGTCGCCATGGACAAGTTTGGGTAGAAGGATCTGTCTCCATGCTGTTATAAACTCCTACGACTTCAAATGTAGCTGAAGTGAGACGGAGCAACTGTTGAAATGGAGGTGGCACACCGGCTGCAGAAAAGTCAACACTGTACCACATTGTATCTAAGGTTCAAATATGGAGGGTTAAAATTCTTCTGCTAAACTTTTACAATTTGCCTTTACCAGTGCATAACCATCTGGAAAGGAAGGGAGTGAAAAAGCAAATTATAAATCAAGGCAAAATTAAGAGGTATAGACACAAGTGACCAAAAGATCAGGGTCATTTATTAAAGATATCACAGGGCAGGATAAGGCAGAGGGACACTGGATGAACACAGGGCAAAAGTGGGGAGTTAACGCAGGAGACCACTCTCTCCCATTCATTGGATCTGATCATTCATCTAGTCCATGCCACACTAGATAGCGGCAAGAGCATCAAAATTGCACTATATCAACACGGATGTAGATTCCTGCTGTTTAATTGTTGTTGATATTTCGTAAGTTTTAAGAGCAGCAGCGGGAAAACCAGGCCCTTCGTCCCTCAGTCCGCACGCCGAACCAGCTCACTATCCTGACTAGGGACAATTTTACAATTTATACCAAGCCTATTAGCCTACACAGACCTGAACATTCCATTTATTATGAGTGTGTGGGAGGAAATACTGATGATCTCAGAGAAAACCCCTACCACGTGTGGCCGGTGAGAGGACTTTGTAATACTCCCCACTTGATCGCCACCAAACCATAATCGGGATTCGGGAAACCCGGGACTCTCTGGCGCGGTAAAGGGCAGCAATAATCTCCCGACCGCTACTTACCGTGCCGTGCCCTTAATGACTACCAAGATTTATGTAGTAAGAAGTGTTCAGAAGCTTGAACAAACCACTGAAAGCATACCTTTTAGGAAAAAGGGTATTTGTACTTCACATCTGAGATCTTGCATAGCTCTTGCGTTACCATCCTCATAAACATTGCCGGCGAAGATAAGTCGTGAGTGTTATCGGGGGTGTCTTGAAGGTGGCCTAGGTTTTCCCAAACTAATGGGTCCAAAGAACGGATGGGCTTTCAGTGTTTTTGTCATAACCCACCATCTCTTTCACAGCCAAGGCGCTTTAGTGTGTCAGACAGCCTTGCAGGTAATGCGGGAAATATTTAATTAAAGACACGACACGCATGAAAACTCAACAACATCCTGGGTTCCAAATCAATAACACTTTTCGTGTGATATGCATAATGTAGTTCCTACTCAGCGGTGAACAAAATTTACCAGCGCACTGCCTATTACCAGCGTCGGTATCAACCAGCCAGCGTGTAGTCCTTCAGAGGTGTGAATCTTACACAATCTTAAAAACTTCTACAAACAGGTTAATGGTCTTTAGATCACACCTGACAGGCAATGCCTGCAGGATTGCAGCGTTCCTCCGGTAAAGCTCGGAAATGTTGGCCTCGATTATGTTAATAAACTCAAAAGCAGGGCACAATGATCGAATGCAAAGCAATGGCACTTTATTTTTATGTGACACTATCTGAGAATGGATGTTCAGCGAAAAGCCCAAGAAAAGCTGGTTGCAGTTAGTAATTTAGTCAATGGCATAACTTGAACATCAGGAAGAGGAAAGATGTGAAATTACTCACCAAAAGCTTCTGTACTAAATCTTTTGCTTTTGGGAAAAACTTTTCCGGGAATTCATATTCCAATTTAATTATTTTTTGGAAAATTAGATATTCGTTCCCTGTGAAAGGGAACAAAAAATTAAATATGGCAACAAACACAACTAATCACCAACAAAACAAACCTAGAAACAATTAAAAAATATAAAAATGGCTTTATTCTCCATGAATCCCTCCCCCATGTAGGTGGACAAGGGGGAACCTCAGAAGAATTTCAGCCATATAACGCAATGAGCAGGTATAAAAGAGAGGACAAGCACAAAGCCACGCCATGGATCTATCCACAATTTGGTTGGCTTAGCTGACAATAAGATCATGCCATGAAGATGGGATGGAACCATATTGTGGCATCACGGACTGACTGACTGGATACGATGGGGATCAATCAAAGACAATCCTTGATAAGTGGTACGTGAGAAACGTCAATTAACTGCTTAACTGGTGAAAGGCCAGGTTTTGCCAGACTTCACCTGCATCATCCAACAAGCACCTGTTCCAATCAGGAATGTTCTTGAATTGCAACCCCATCATTGCACAGATCCAGTCAGTCAATCACAAACAAGCAGCAGAAAGGGAACCAAATGACCTACAAGCAACCTCATGTTAGGAAACTGTCTTCGGTTTCCACTTAGCGACCAAGCCCTGCTTACCGGTGGCAGGGACAAGCTGAAATAAACATATAGGATGCTCATAAATTCCCTGTTCAGAACGGTGGATGGATAGTCTGCTTTCCTTTCCATATTACCAGAAATAGTCCCCTCTCACCCCCGCACCCTACTACTTGTCCAAACTAGAATTCCATCACTGTCGCCCTCAACTCTCCTTCTCTCACAACACCCCTATACAGTACCGCACTGTCACATTGTATCTACTCATATCACCTAGTTCCACAGAGACCAACAAATGGACCAATTGTGGGCTTCCACTTTTCCTTGATCATCGTTGCCTCGACTTTGATTTGTTCTTTTCATATCTCTTAGCATTCATTATGTAATCCTTTCTTTGTTACCTTTCCATACCACCAGTCTGACTCTCCCTCTCCCCTACTCCTAAAAAACCACACGCCTCAAAGAAGGGTTTCTACCCGAAACATTCGCCTATTCCTTTTCTCCATAGATGGTGCCCTATCACCTGCTGAATTACTCCCACATTTTGTATTTGTTCTCTCTTCGAGTAGTAAACCAGAATGTGCAGTTTTTCTTTTTCTTCTCGCAGCACACACATCACTCAATATTACCATGTACTTAAGCACAGAATAAGTTATTAAACTTGGTTCCCAACCAGGCAACTCCTAAATTCGGTTGACTTGCTTCTTAAATGGTAATGAGAATTTCCACTGGGTTAGAAAACAAGTGCACTCTTGAATAAGCTGACTGCAAACGCGCCACTCCACCTCCAGGCAAACACGTACTATAAATTTTTATATAAATATATTAATATTAAATTTCTGCTTAATAATAAAATTAAAAGAAAATAATAATAAATAGAAAATATAAATTAAATAAAAATACCCCCCCCTTTAGCTAAGCATTAATTCAGAAAAATTTTTCACAACACTGACGTTATTTCAATGAAATCCCACAGCTTCAAAAGTTAGAAGGGTTTTTTTTTTGTCTTGGGACTGGATATTTTTCAGATTTCAGTCACTTAGCTTTCAATTAAACATTTTATTTGCAAATACCATCGGCACATGCTGTATCACAACACTAGGCCAAACCATTTTGTGTGCACTAGCGAGCAATGTAACAATGCTCTGTACTACGTTATCAGAGGAGAGTGTGGTTGTGGACATGATTATGGATTATGGGTGCTATGGGAATTCTGGCATTACAACATACTATGTCATGAACTTACCCAGCTCTGAAAGGTGGCAATCCAGCTACCAATTGGTATATGATACAGCCAAGAGCCCAGAGGTCAGAGCTGCAGGGGATGAGATTCAGATTAGTTTAGTTTATTGTCACATACGAGAGTCCAATAAAATTCCTTGTTCACATGCTCACAAAGGTAAGAGGACAGGACTTCCGGTGGCGCTATGGAGGGCTAAAGAGCAACGCCAGCCAGCTCCTTGAACAAAACGCTGAAAAATTGGGGAGAAAATGACCCACCTGTTGCCTGCTGTTTCTGTACCGACTGCCGTGAGTGACATCATCAGGCACGCGACTTATTATGTCTATGCAGCGCAGCCCCCCCCTCGGATAAACCGAAAAGTCGTGTTACTAGGCAGAAAACGGTGGAAAAAGAAAAAGGCCTGATTGAAGCCTCGGGCTCAGGTACAACGCTATCCCAAGAAGATGTGTCGAAAAAAATAATGAAAAAATTGGAAGGTGAAGATCTTAAAACTTTTATTGCAAGTGAAATTGCAGACTTAAAGGAGGAAATAAAGCAGGAACTAAAGATTAAACTTGCAAAGACGAACGAAGAATTAAAGAAGATGATTTTAAGGAAGAAATTAAAAAAAGGAGATGATAGAGTTAAAGCTTGAAATTAATTCCATGGCTATGAATATATCGGATAAACTGAAGAAAGAAATTGCAGAAATACTGACTGAACAAGCTGCAAGTATGACAAACGAGACAAATGTTAAAATCAGAAAAGTGGCAACTGATCTTGAAGAAAGGCTGAATCCCGTGGAGGAAGCACTGAATCAACAGACGAGAGTCATAAAGGACCTTGAAGAACTAGCCGAAACAAGTGTTCAGACTACGGAAAAACGTATCAGAGAAAACCAACGTCTAACTGAACTACTGGGCAAAATAACTGAAAAATGTACTGAATTGGAAGGTCGCCAGAGAAGACAGAACCTAAGAATTAAGGGGATTCCAGAAGGGAAAGAGGCGGATCAAGATCCCCGAGAATTCACTGCAAATCTACTGCAAAAAGTTTTATCTCTGGATCAAAAGCCTTTACTTGCTCGAGCACACAGAGTGATGAGACGTCAGACAAGACATGGCGCTCCACCAAGACAAATGATAATAAAAGTCCAGTACGACTATGTCCTGGAGGAGATAATGCAAAAAATTGCAAGAACCAGAAATCTTACATTTGAAGGAGACGGGATCAGTATCTATCGAGACTACCCAGCAGAGGTCTCCAGGAAACAAAGCGTTTAATGAGACCTAAAATAATCTTGAGGGAAGTGAAGAAACTTGGAGGATGATTGTCTGAGGTAATCCAGCTACCCTACAGAGTCACCTACAATCATGAATGAACATACACGTTTTTCACCAACCCTATGGAGGCACTGAACTTTTCTGTCCCAGAAGACCAAGGCTCGAGAGTAAAAGCTTGGAATAATATTTTTAAAACTGAATTCATCATCTCATTGAATACAATGACTTTGCATGCCTAGGATTGGAACTAAAAGGACGTGTCCTAAGGAAGCTGGAGAAAGATGTGATCAGAAACTCTCGCCATGATACTAATATTAGAATAACTGCACTACATACAGATACAAATAACTAATAAATACTAAAACTATAGCGTGGTATCATTACTAATAATCAGAGTTATATAATTATCACTAATAGCCAATGACCTATAATTACTTACTTATATAACTGAATATTTAGAATCAGATAATTAGTAATTATAATTGCGTCCAAATATAGAGTTTTGAATTCATTTACCCTCCTTGGAAACTTTTTTTTAACATTAATTTTTTATATTTTTATTTCTTTCATTTCTTGTTTTTTCATATTTTTTAAATTATATCTAAAATTAAGATTTAAATAACAATGTTCCTCACATTCCCGACTATTTGGAACCCGCCAAATATTTTAAAGATCCAATACTCCCAAAGTAAAATACAGTTATGGAATAAAAATTCCAAGAAACCAGGGAGCTGGAGTTTAAAGTTTGGTAACATCAACAACTACGGAAGTAGCGTTAGATGGTTATTAGCAGCATGCTAGTAAATGGGCTAGCAACTAACTACACGAATACTAGATGTAGTTTTTATACTTCTTTGTGCACATTACTAACTTCTTAATCTATCCTCTTTTCTCTTATGATTATAATCTAATCATTATTATTTTCAGTTTAGAATGGAGTTATTAGTAAATTGGATCTAAGGTTATCTATACGTGCAGACATCATGGGGTCTTGATTTCGAGCTATTTCGGAGGTTCGGGAGTAGTAAGGTCGTGGCTGTCCGAACTGAACCAATTGGCTTCTATTAACCTAGACCTCCATAGACAAAAGATGCACAGAATTTAAAAAATGAATACGGGGGAATGGACGGAATACATTTTGTAGCTGGAAACGATTGAAGGTTTATGGGACCAAACTTTGAGTAGCCACTGTTCTTTAAGAAAATATATTATGAGATACCATCCTGGAAATAGCTACAACAAAACTTAATAATTGGAGAAAATTTAAATTGTACACTAGACTCTTATTTAGATATTCCAATCCACAAGACAAAAAAAAAGCAAATATCCCGCATTCCAATGACACTTAAATGCAGTACATGGACTACTAGTAATATTAAAGATGATTGGAGATTAGGAAAAACCCCAAACTGGCCGAGAATATTTATTTTATTCACCTGTACATAAAACGTATTCAAAGAATTAGATTATTTTTTGGTAGACTCTACCTAAAACCTTACCTCACTTACTCTACAAATTCAAAAATACCATAATATTATCAATCTCAGATCACACCCCTTTAAAACTATATGATAAAATAAATGGTAAAACGGAAAAAAAAAAACAGGACAATGGAGATTTAACCCACAAATTTTAAAAGACAAAGTAACTCAGGAATACTAGTATAGAACAAGAAGAGATACACGATTTTCTTTGAAAATTAAATAGATAAAACCGGAAATATCTTCTTCCCAATTATGGGAAACTTTTAAAGCATATGCCCGTGGAATTAAATGATTTCTTCTCAAGCATATTTTATAATATGAGATAATCGGAGGAACAACAGGAATTGGAAAAGGAGATTAAAACAATTAACACAGAGAATGCTGCTAATGCCATAGCACCCATGACTAAATATAACAAAATCGCTGCAAACTGCAATATAAATTTAAATAAAATATACTCTCAGATCAAGTTGTAAAACTCCTATCAATAACTAAACAATTACAATTTGAATTCGAGATAAACCCCAAAAAAAATTATTTAGCTCGTCAATTAAGGAAAATGGAGGGAGAAAAGAAAATCCATAGGATTAAATCATACAATGGCGAACCATTAGTACAACCCAAGATATTAATGAGAGATTTTTTTATGCAATATTATAAAAATTAATTAGCGGTTCAGCCAAAACGACAGAAAAACCGATAGGATATAGAAAGCAATTTAAAGAAAAATGTAATCTAAAAGGGTTGGGATACAGAAAATAGAGAATCACTAAAATGCTGAATAAAATCAGTAAAAGAAAGATCGAAGAATCTATCTATCTGTTCATTAAAAAATGTAAGAAATGTAAACCAAAACCACCGGGACCTAGATTGGTATGTTCGGAATTTTATAAAACCATTTTATGATCTGATTTGACACCACGTAGTTGAAGATACTCTATGAATACATCTATACCCACCAGAAACTACCAGAAACATTAAATGAATCTATTATAACACTTATACCTAAAATAGACAAAGATTGGAGACCCAGATCATATAAGCTATAGCTCTTTTAAACACTGATCAAAGATACGAACCAAAATATTAGCACAAAGACTAAGCACAGTTATCAATAAATTAATTCACCCCCGATCAAACAGGATTATACCAAATACGATATCCTCATATAACCTGAGACGATTATTCAATATTATATATTCGAAAAGAGGTATTAATAAAGACCTAGTAATTATATCGTTAGATGCGGAGTAAGCCTTTGACCAGGTGGAATGGTCTTACTTGTTTTCGGTCATGGAAACTTTTAAGTTGGGAGAGAAGTTTATTAGATGGGTTAAATTATTATACACTAATCCAACAGCCAGAATACTAACAAATCAAATGCTATCAACTAAATATAATTTATTCCGAGGCTGCAGACAAGGTTGTCCCTTATCCCCGCTATTGTTTGCACTTGCAATTGAACCATTAGCTCAACGAATGAGATTACATCCTGAAATATATGGGTATGAAGCCAGAGATACTGCAAATAAAATCTCCTTATATGCCGATGATGTATTACTTTATATTACAAAGCCGGAAATTAGTATTCCAAATTTATTAAATTTAATAACTGAATTTGGCTTATTTTCAGGATATAGTATTAATTGAAATAAAAGTGAAACATGTCAATAAATGGTAAATAACTTTACATACATAACATACAATTTACTATTTTCACATAAGCAAACGAAAAAAATCAATATATCTTGGAATTTATGTAACCAAAAGAGATTTGATTCTTTATTTAAATCTAATTTTACCACTCTTACTGAGAACTAAATAAATAAGAATATATTATATTGGAAAACATTACCTAATTTTCATATGCTAGGTAGGAATTAATGCAATAAAAAAATGATTTTTCTCACCGCAATTACTATATCTCTATCCAATGATGATTACGATATATATCTTCCTAAAAATGTTTTAAGAAGGTTAGATTTCCTATATTCACCAACTTTAATCTGGGATTGATATGAGCCATAGATAAATAAAAACCATTTTATGTAAATCCAGAAAAATAAATGGGAGGTCTAGCTCTGCCAAAATTTATGTTTTATACTGTCCAGTTTAAATATTAAAAAATATGAATTTTTGGTTTAGTAGAGTCAGATAAACAACCAATCTGGTTAAAAATGGTAAAGAAGAGTGTTCGCCTTTTGAAATTAGCTCGATTTTATTTGCCAATATTAAACTAGTAAGAAAAACCTATATAGAGAAAACCCTATAATAGAAAGGGATACGTATCTGGAAACAAATAAAGAAAACATTAAAATTGGAATGTATCAACCACTAGCCCTTTACCATTGTAAACTAATGTTACATTTAAACCCTCAATGATGGCAAAAAGGTTTTTACCAATGGAAACAACCATATGGAATTCAATAAATTGGGGCGATATCTCTACCAGGGAAAAACTCCTTCCTTTCATTCGAAGAATTACAACAAATTTATGGATTACTTTACAAAATGATTACTTTAGATATTTTAACACAAATTAGAGACTAATGCAAAAGCAAATCCACACAGGAAATCTAGGAAAATAGAAAGACAAAATTATTAGATGAATGTCTAAATAAACCACCACGAACCACAGAAAAACTTGATATCATATATATTATAGCATTTTTATTGGACAAACGATTTCCCAATGAACAAATATAAAATAGGGGAAATCATGGAAACGAATTAGGTCAAATAATCAGCCCCAGAAGGTATGGGAATGAAAGTTTACAATATATACACCGACTGCTCGTTAAATTGCTAAACACTCTCTTATACAATTTAAAATATTACATAAGATAACATTATTCAAAATCCAAATTACACAGTATTTTTTCAAATGTATCTGCCATGTGTGATAAATGTCACACTTAGAAGCAAACTTAACCGCCACTCAATTTACAAATTGTAAAAAATTACTACATTTTTGGACAGAAAAATATTTAAGATAATTTCAAAAGTTGTTAATTACGAATCTGATTTTCCCGGACTACAAAATTATATAATAAATGGGAATATTTAAGAAACAGATCAATTAATAAACCAAGAATCAAATAATTTTTTTACTTGATTATATCGTTTAATATAATTGGGAAAAAATTTAATATTGAAATTTCTGGAAAGGATCCTACAATCCCCCACAACCAAAATGTGGATTACAGGCATGTCGGAGACACTTCAATCCTGGACAGATTAAGGCTATCCTATTGACAAGTGTTGGATCTTTTCAGAGGTAATGGTTCTCCATTTTACTGAATATTTAAAGGGTCAAAATGCTCGTTGCGAGAGCCTGGACTGAACCTGAATGAAGGAAATAATGGAAAGAATCATGACATAACAAAACCCTGGATTATATCCATCTCTCAACGATGGATAACCTTTTAAAACACTCACTCATCTTTTTGATTTCCTATTTTTTACTTTATTCTCCTCTTTCTTTTTCACATCTGCTTTTAAAAAATCTAACAAAATGTATAGAGAGTACAAACAAGCCATAATTGTTAATATTAAATAATAATTAAGAATGTTTAGCGTGACAAGTATATTCTTCTTTTAATTATGTACTTTACATACTTCTAATAAAAATATTTAACAAATGGTAAGAGAGACAAATGGATTGGGTGGCAAATAGCCAGCAAAGCAGTATTTGGCAAGGTAGTGTCAGGGTCCCACAAAGCAAATAGCAGGTAGTGCATAGGGTCCCCTGCCAGCTACATCTCCCTCCTAAACAGGTATAACCATTATAGGATAACTTTTAGGGAGATGGGCTCATCAATGGAATGCAGCAGCAGCAGCCAAGTTTCAATGGCACCATGGGTGGCTCATTTGCAGCTACATGGGGGGGGGGGGGTGGGGGGGGGGGGAGGGTGGGGGGGGGGGTGGGGGGGGGGGGGGTGGGGGGGGGGGGAGAGGGGAAGGGCAATAGTACTAGGGAGGTCAAAATTTGTCAGGGCATAATAGGTAATAATCGCTCTGGATTACTACCATTACCAACGGCCAGTCAAAGAGAGAGTTAGGAGGAGAATTGCAAGAGGAATACCGGTAGGCCTTGAAAAATTTCAAGGGGACGGGATTATTCCAATAGTTAGGCCATGACCCAATTGCTCTGGGGGAGGTGGGACCAGTACAAACAGGACTGTCTGCAACCTGGCTGGAATGGAACCAATGTCCTTGGGGGAGTTGTTTGCTAGTGGCTGTCGGGGAGGATTAAAACTAATGTGGTCAGGGGGATGGGAACGAAGAGCCAGCAAGAGAGCAGGAGGGTGTAAAATGTAGGTAGAAGCTATATGGGAGCAGAGGTGGAAAAGTAAAAGGTGGGAGGCAGACAAAACCAGGGACCAAAAAAATCAATAAAGGGCCACTTTTCAACATAATTGCATAATGGGATAAGAGCGTGTAAAAACAAGCCTGAAGGCTTTTGTGTCTCCAATGCAAGGAGTATTCGAATAAGGTGGATGAGTTGAGCACGTGCTATTAATGACATATGATATAGTTGGGATCGCGGAGACATGGCTCCCAGGGTGACCAGGGCTGGGAGCTGACTATCCAAGGTTATAATCAGGAGGGATAGAGAGAAAGGACAAAAGGAGAGGTGGCTAGCGTTTGGCTGGTTAGCGAGGAGATTAACGCAAATGGAAAGGAAGCCGGACATTAGCTTGGAGGATATGGAAACTGATTATGGGACCGATTCCTTATCTCAAATTAGGGGACTGGGTCATCCCAGCTGCCGAAAAAAGCTCTGCGCCCACACTAAGGGGGAGAAAAACCCCCACTGGTGGGTTGTTTGGCGTACAAGCCACCTACCCCGACAGTAGTAAGTGAAGTTGGGGTCTGGAATGTAATTAAACAGGAAATTAGAAGCCCATGGCGTGCGCCCCCCGACAAAGGCAAAAACAGTTATAATGGGTGACTTCAATACTCCACAAATTATAGATTGGGTGCCAATCAATTGGCAGGGGTGCTGAGGCAGGAGGATTTATTATGGAATGTAATGCGGGATTAGTTATCTAAAATCAACATGCAGAGCACCAACGAGGAGCCAAAAAGAAAGGCTATTTTACGACTGGGGTACTGAGTAATGAGGACAAGGGATCGTTAGCAGTCTCCTTGTTGGAATACAATGCTCCCTTGGGCCCGCACAGAGAGTGACCATAGTATATGGTTCGGAGTTCTTCATCCCTTAAGGATGGAGAGTGACATTTGTACCAACCGCCACCCCTAATGCCCTCACGAAACTCAAAATGCGGGTATCGTGAACTTAAAGATGAAGGTAAACTTTGAGGGTATGAGAGTGCGTGAATCATGGCCAATTCCGATTAAACCCGACTGGCATGGATTAATTCTAAAAAGGGTTGCGGTGTTCCGGTGGTTACCCAATGGCACAAGACATTTAAAGACTGCCAGGATGGGAACTACAAAATTGTTTTTCGTGGATCCCAGTTTGGCAAATCAGAAGTAAATCAGAGGAAGCAAAGTAGCTGCTCTTCCGGTGGATAACAAAGTAACCCGAAATCAGGTTAGTATCAAACCCGCAAAGGATGGGATGCGTCAACAAATTTATTTAGACCAGAAAAGTAGAATAACCACAGGCTAAATTGGGAGAGAGAAATTCAGAGACCAGTGAGAAACAAACAAGGGACTTAATATAGGAAAGGAAAACTGCCTGCCCCTGTATAGATATATGAAAGAAAATGCAGGGAAACATAAAAACTGTGCCGCAGCAAATGTTTTATCCAGACAACCAATATTGTCCCCCTGAAAGATGAAGGAAAGAGGTGTAGGGTTAAAACAAATGACTAACTACAATGGTTCCCTTGCAGTCAGAAACGAAAGACCAGGTGAGGTTGATTCATGGGAATCAAATGGACTACTGCTGGCGGGAACCAATTGAGGGGAACTAACTTTGGTTCCGTCCATCACTACGAAAGACATACATAATCTGCCGGAAATAGCAGGGGACCGCGGGTCAAAGGAGGAATTGAGTGAAATCCAGGTTAGTCGGGAAGTGGTGTTGGGTAAATTGAATGAATTAAAGGCCAATAAATCCCAGGTCAGAACAGGCTGCAATCCCAGAGTACTTAGGAAGTAGCTCCGGAAATAGTGGATGCATTAGTGATAATCTT
>CM069152.1:13862473-13929236 GCA_035221665.1 Okamejei kenojei | reverse complement strand
GGGATTTTTTAATGTGATAAGTATGGAATATGGATTGGGAGTTGGAGGTTGTTGGTTTTGGTGGGGGGGGGGATTGTGTGGGGAAATTTAGGAAATTGATAATGATGGGGGTGGTAGGTTTGGGGGAGTGGTGTGTAGGTGTGAGAGATGGTTGGAAAAACGAGCACACCGCACAAGTTGAATCAGTTTCATATTATTGTATACAATACTGCGTCAAGGACCAATTGTGGGGGAACAGTTCCTTTCACAGCATGTGGAATCTCCAGTAAAGTTGCGGGGATGAGGAGTGTTAGAAGGAGGGTCTGGCATCATGCCAGTAACTCACTCAACTACGCATGCCGCGGCGTTCCGGGCACGGAGCCACTGCAGGTAGTTGGAAGGAACAGCTCGTTGGCTGCGAGTGGCCGCCCCGACCTCAGCGTCTGCCGGCCAGCTTACCTCTGCATGAATCTCCGTCTGAAAATTTCTCACCCGCACTTGCCGTATTGGAACATTGTCTACAGAGTACTATGTTTTACAATTTTCTGATGTGCTGCTGCCAGTAAGGATTTTATTGTTCTAACTAGGATGTGAGAGAATAAAAACACTCAGACGTGCGTTGCTAATGTGTGGGATAGAACTAGTGTAAGGTGATCGATGGTCGCGTGGACTCGTGGGCCTTGTTTCCACCTGTATCTTTAATTTAAACTAAAAACACCTAAAACCAGGGAAATTAAAGAAGAGTCTCCCTACCTGAAATGTCATCCAAATTCTTCTATCCAGAGTTCGGACTGCTCCAGGATTTCCCCGTACAATTAATGCGCTGTGAATAGTCTTCACCCTACATAGTTACCAAACAACGAGACGCAACTACCTTCAGTAGCTCTTTTTCCCTCCCCCAAGAACCCTATTTTTTGCTTAAGAAGTTGCAATCAGAGAGTTTTTATTGTCACTGTCCCCATGATAGGACCCAAATTTGGGAAAAAATAAAAAACTCTTGCTTGCAGCAAGGCACAACAGAATATGTAAACATAAATACAGAACAGGAGATAAAAATTCAGTGTTCTATTTACCATAGACCACAAGAATGTGTGTGTGTGTGTAAAAAATAAAACAAATAAAGTACAATAGGCTGTTATTTTTCAGATATTGGGTGTGGTGGGAGCCACTCCATTTAAATTTAGTTGGAATATTTTTGAGGACCAGGAAACAAGAAGCAAGAGTTTACTCCACTTCCCAGTGATATTCTGCATGGGTTTGCAAGGTTTCGGCGAGAAGGACCAACAGCAATGCGGCCAGATTCCCACAATGCACAGGAGGGAGAAAGTGCCCGGCGCCGACAAGGGGCAGCACAAGCGCACAAACCCAGGTCGATATGTGCTGGCCGAGGTTCTGCGCATGTGCAGGCGGCGGAGAGCGCGGAGCATCCCGGCCCGGATACGATGGCCATGCTGAGATCGGAGAATGAAAGAGAGAGAGAGAGAGAGATAGTGAGGGGCCCGCTCAGAGTTTGAACGATAGGTGTCCGGGTGCTAGCCTGCCAATCTGGTCAAAAAGGCACGTCTTTTTAAGGTTGCCCCGCGGGCCTTTTTTTAGGGTCGGCCATTGGCACCTGGCAACTGTTAACTTCGAGCACTGTATTCTGTTCTGAATGCTGAAGGAGGAGAGTTTGTTCCCCCAGGGAGAATGAAAGCCAAGACCAAGGTCATGGCTGAAGAGTGTGGCTGTACAGGGAGAGGAGCAATTGGGGGGATCGTTACAGGGAATTCCATAAATAGGGAGCAATTATTTTTTATGATGCAGATGTGACTTCTGTATGCCAACTGCACTTTAAGACTGGAACTAATATCATTTTGGGCATGTTTGTGACTATGTTTAAATGATCTTGACAGGGTCTGAGAAACTGAGCAAAGATTCAGTAAAGGAGGAGGCTGTGCTGCAATGAAAGTAGAAATTTAGTTGTGAATTTGAAAGGCTGACAAAGTAAATGTTTGAAAATAACAAAACTGGTGACTGGTTTGTGCTTAGTAATTAATAACACTCCTAACGAGGAGTTTAAGTGATCATGTCAATTAACTAAATGCACCATAGATTGGTATGGACCATGAGGGTTTATGGGAGTATGAATATTTTAGCCTTACTGAAACATATAGTGCCGTCCATAATGTTTTGGGACAAAGACCCATCATTATTTAATTTACCTCTGTACTCTACATTGAGATTTTTATTGGTAATAGAAAAAATCACGTGGTTAAAGTGCACATTGTTAGATTTTGTTACAGGGTATTTTTATACATTTTTGGCGTCACGATGTAGAAATTACAGCTGTGTTTATACATAGTCCCCCCCCAGTTCAGCACCATAATGTTTGGGACACTTTGGCTTCATGGGGTGGTTTTTGTAAAAGCGAGGGGGAAGGTGTGTTTTAAATTGCCTCCTTAAGCTCTCACAACTCTTATTCCAACACATTTGGAATCAGTTATTGCTGTTTATCAACATGAGGACCAAAAGTTGTGCCAATGAAAGTCAAATAAGCCATAATGAGACTAAACAAGAAAAAATTGTTAGAGACATCAAGATAGAGATCCGCCTTCCAGCTCTAGCGACCTGGGTTCAATCTGACCTAGGGTGCTTTCTGTAAGTTTGGTACTTCTCCCTGAACCATGTGGATTTCCACCGATGCGCTGGATTCCTCCACACTACAAAGACTTACAGCTTTTAGGTTAATTGGCATCTGTAAAATGCTAATTATCCCGAGTATGTATTGATAGCGCTATTTGTGCACGTGTCGCTATTCAGCATGAACTCGGTTTCAGCTGTTTCCATGTTGTATTCTAAAGTCTAAATTCCTGTGGTAACTGAAGACTTACAATACAATACATAGGTAAAATGTTACAAAACTTGCCTTCACGGGTCTGCAGTTCTGTCGCTGGCCGTGTGCGCGACCGTTGGCACCTTTGTGGGGGTGCGGGGTTAAAACGCGGTTTTTTCCCGTAGCCATCCGGAGCTATATGTGTTGGAGTGCGATCTATTTCTGGAGATTCGTTCCGGACGGCCGTAAGTTATTTTTTTAAATAAATAGCCCGACTATTTCATCGCTGCAGTAAAATAAAAATTAGCTCTTAATGATGCCGTTGAACGCCGACAACGAGACCGATTTACGTAGGGACAGGTAAGTGAAAGCTGTTTTATTTTTACCTATAAACCTGCTTTTTTAGATGACTTAATCAATATTTCATGTTGCGAATGGTGATTTAGCCCCAATACAAACCGCAGATTTTTTTCTGCTGATATGGAGTTTAAAATTCACCGCATAACCGCAACGTTCTAATCCTTCGCGATCTAGAAAATCTCACTCGCAACTGTTTAAAATGCCCACTAATTTATGGCATTAAACACTGACTATTCCTTCAAAATTTGCCTATAAATAATGACAATTAGATTTTAAAATCATGTTATATTGTGGAATTATTGTGTTGAATGTTAATTGAACACTTGGGCTTTAATTTTTTTTAAAAAAATTTCTTACGCAAATGGGATAGATGTTTAGATCTATATTGAATTTTGTAATTACTACAATTGGTAGACTAACTAATTATATGCTTTAATTTTCCGGTCATCCAAGTAAGGGGGTTTCATATTTGTTTCAGAATACTTTAATCTATAATAACTGAAATTTTCTTTCAGTTGTCTTAATTTTTAAGGTTAATTTTTAAAGAAAGTTATGGGCTTTTGACTATCATCGATCACAACTTTTGTGTTTAAATCAATGGAAAAGCAATAGGAAAACAAGATGCTAATTTCCGAGTATGAAAATGCCATAACTTTTTCATACGAAGATAGGAATGGGAATTAGGTGTCAAATTAAACTTCTTTTATGCTTTATATCTGATGGGATAAATGCAGACTTGATTTTTTTAATCTCAAAATTTTGTAACATTGCTACAATACAATATTTTTATTCCATGTCATTTGAACCTCAGTTGAGGGCTCAAACAAAACTCCGTTTCCACAGCCATACAAACAAAGACAATTCCCTACAAAACATACAAACAATTCATTTTACACAAACATCCTCCATCACACGTGAATCTCCTCCTCATTGTGATGGAAGGCAAAGTCTTTTATTTCCCCTGCACCATTTCTCTCCCAATATCGAAGCCCCAGACGGACGATGGTAAGTCCCACGGCCATTTAAGGCCGTGCCGGGCGATGTACGACCCCGCTCCGGCCCAAAAGTCACAAAGCTGGAGCCCCCGGCGTGCGCTGGAATGTCCCACGGCCATTAAAGCCGCGCCGGGCGATGTACGGCCCCACTCCGGGTCGTTCCAACCCCGCGACGCGGGCTGGAGAAGTTGGGTTGCAGGAGCTCCGAAAAGCGGTCTCCCACCTGGACCCGCAATCTGCCGATATCACAGTCCTCCAGACCTGCGGCTGCAGCTGGAGCTTCCGAGTTCCGGAGTCGGGCCGCAGCAGCGCGCCACCACTGCTCCCCACGCTCCGAGGCCGGCCAGCCCCACGATGGTGAGTAGTCCGCAGGCTCCGCGACTGGAACCCCACAGGGAGTTCTGGTTGGAGGCCGCTCCGGACAAAGGAGACCCAACAGGGAAAAGGTCGGGTCTCCCGTGCAGGGAAGAGATTTTAAGTTTCCCCCCGCCCCCCCCCCCCCCCCCCCCCCCCCCGCCCCAATATACACAGTCAAAAACAGTATCAAAAAACACGGAACAACTACATTAACCCCAGTACTCAGTGATTAATCTATTGTCTAGTATCAAAGGATTTTCCTAACTCTAAACAACATTATTTCAACGGAATCAAGCTTCCCACTGCATCATCCTGCTTTTTCCTGTTTTCTCTAACTACTCCACCTCTGACAGAGCCAATTCATTGTTACAATACATCCCTCCGTATACTTTCATCATACTTTATATACAAGGCAATAATGATCTGATTGAATGACTGACCTCAAAGACCATGCATACGAAAACAGTGCTGTCTCCATCTTCCAGCAAGAATAACTACACAGTGATCAGCTGCAGCCAATGCAACTCAGGAATCAGCTGAGGTGGATTCTTGTGCTCTACCAGCCGAGCTGATATCACGTTCAGTCAAAGCTATAAACTTCCATGTTGCAATCAGCACCACATTTAGTCAGATGAGCAGCCCTTGCTGCTGGTCTCTAAATGTTTGAATAATTTGTCAAATTTAAAGATGTCGGAAAAGCATTTCACAGAAATGAACAAGGTAATGGCAAAGCAATAATGATTTTGTTAATTCAATGACCAATATAATTATCTAATAAAATAAAAACTATGCATAACTCTTCCAAAAAACTGCCAAAATGAAACTGATTTAGTTGATATCGTACTGAAAGGAATCGCATTACATCGACTTATTGGTGCTAAAGACATTTCCAATAAATACTATATTAGACCAACAATAAATCTAGCTGAACTGCTTACCAGTAGATTTTCCTAATTAATAAAAAAAAACGCCTGGAAAGACACACTAACTGAATTGGAACCGAAACAGATCTCGCTGGAGACAAGAAAGCAGGACAGATGATAATTGCTGCAATACATCCACATCACTCATGCCGTGCAGTATTTAAAAATGGTTACTTAACAAGCTGCTTGCTGCATGAGAAAACAAGTATAATATTGAAGGCAGACACAAAATGCTGGAGTAACTCAGCAGAACAGGCAGCAACTCTGGAGAGAAGAAATGGGTGATGTTTCGACGGGAGTGGGCGGGACAGAGATAGAATGTAGTCGGAGACAGTAAGACTGGTGGCAGAACTGGAAAGTGGGAGAGGGTGTATAAATGGGAGTGACTAATAAACTTAACTTGTCTTGATGGAGAGAGAGAGAGGGAAAGCAAGGGCTATTTGAAGGTAGAGGTCAACGTTCATACTGCTGGAGTGTAAGCTACCCAAGCAAAATATGAGGTGCTGATCCTCCAATTTATGTTGGGCCTCATTCTGACACTCTGCCCAGGACAGAAAGGTCAGATTGGGAATGGGAGGGGGAGTTAAAGTGCTGATGAACCGGGAGATCAGGTAGATTAAGGCGGACTGAGCAGAGGTGTTCAGCGAAACTATCGCCGAATCTGCGCTTGGTCTCGCCGATGTACAGAAGTTGACACATGGAACAGCAATTACAGCAGATGAGGTTGGAGGAGGTGAACCTCTGCCTCACCTGAAAGGACTGTTGGGATCCATGGATGGTGTCGAGGGGGGAGGTAAAGGGACAGGTGTTGCATCTCCTGCAGTTGCAGGGGAAAGTACCTGGGGAGGGAGTGGTTTTGGGTGGGAAGGGATGTTGTGGAGGGAACGGTCACTGCGAAAAACAGGAAGGGGTGGAGATGTATAAAGACATTGAAGCAGACTTCTGTCAAAAAAGGGCTGAACTCTTTTTGTCAGCTTATTGATTCAACATACACAACCAAATGGCTGGATATGAATTTCCTTCCTCTTTACCCTTTCAATGCAGCTTCTCTTTAGAGTGACACGGGGGGCAGGAGATTGCAACCTTCACGTGGTCCGCCCTGTTTCGACGAATGCAATCAACCTGGCGTGCACAATCAAATAGAACAAGTTGTCCGACAACTTTAGGCTGTGCACACCATATTCAAGAAGAAGAAGTGGCACAGTGGCGTAGCGTTAGAGCTACTCCCTTATAGCACCAGAGACCCTGGTTCGATCCTGACTATGGTGTGCTAGCTGTAGGGAGTTTATACGTTCTCCCCGTGAACTACGTGGGTTTGCTCCGAAATCTTCGGTTTCCTCCCACAATTAACGTACAAGTTTGTAGGTTAATTGGCTTGGTATAAATGTAAAATTGTCCTTGTGTGTAGGATAGTGTTAATGTGTGTGAGTCGCTGGTCAGTGCAGATTCGCGTCTGTTTCTGCGCTATATCTCCAAACTAAACTAGCTGTTTTCCTTCTGTGGATTTATTCCATCACTGGGCAAAAATACTTTGAAGTATTCCACACTCCAGAATTGCATCTTTCTACGTTTACGTTTACTACATTGAAACGATAGGCCGGATACTCCAAACACATTGGCCAAACAGATAAACAACAACATAATAGCGATACTATAAGAATGTTGAATCATCTGTTCAATGCTGCAAAACAAGCAGATTATAGAGGTGACCTGGTCTATATACAGTCAAAAATCATTAACCAAGCAGAAATGACAGAAAAAAATCTCAGCACAACATTCTCTAATGGATAACGCGTTTGACAATGTGTACAAAATGATTATATTCAACTTTGTGGCATCACTGTACACTTCTCAAGTTATTTTACAATCCAGTGGACAGATTAGTCAGAGACAACTGTGTTTTATAATAACTCCGAATTACATAGAAGTTGCAGAGAGCATTTACAAGGATATTGCTGAGACTTGATGGCCCAAGCTATAGGGAGAGGTTGGGCAGGCTTTGGAGGGCAAGAGGCTTGGGGTCATCTTATAGAGGTGCATAAAACCATTAGGAAGAATAGAAGGGGTGAATGCAAGGAGTCTTTTTCTCCACGGTAGGGGATCAAGAACTAGAGGGCATTGGTTTAGGTTGAGAGGAGAAAGATTTAATAGGAAGCTGAGGGACAACTTTTCCCACACAGAGGATGATGAGTATACAAAACAAGCTGACAGATATAGCAGATATAGACAAGGGCAGTGTGATATTATTTGGAGAATGAAGGTAACATATTTTTCTCTCCGAAATGTGCAGTGCGTTGTGTGAAACTCAGTGGGACTAGGGTTAACAGCTTCAGTCTGTGTGAGCCAGATCTTTAAATACTCAAAGGGTGTTGAAAGCCATTAAATCAAAGAACAATTTTTCTCTTGTTAAATATCAGTTATGACATTTGTAAAATACATGCCATAATATGCAGAAATAAAGAAATGTTTGTGATTCAAGGACTGGAAAGATTTATGATGGAATGATCAATCTGCCTTACAGATTTTATTTTTTTGGATCACCAGATCTGTATTCTAACAATGCGCTCTGCAAGTTGAATTTTGACTCTCAGGAAACTATTTGGATATGTCCAATCTTCTGTTTTGAAGAAGACTGGAAATTTATTTTTCCTCAATTTTTTTATCTTTCAGGCAAGGAAGGTTGGCAGCTAATTGCTTTATTTTACTAGCATATATGCTGCTGTCATTGATAAATGGATTCATCGAATAGCTTTAATCTGAAGACCTCTCAGACAACTGTAAACCATGGGCAAAAAACAAACTGAAATTTCAGGCAGCATCTGTGGAGGAATATGGACAGATGAAATCTGGGTCAGGGTCCTTGTTCAGCCATTAGAAGTGTCCTGATCCAAAATATCGTTTGTCCATTTTCCTCCACAGATGCAGCCAGATCTGCAGTTACTTCATCAGTTTTTCTTTGCTCAAGTCCAACATCTGCAGTGTCTTCTATGTCTCTCAACCCATACAATTTGTCCTGATTTGGCACTTCGAGAAAATTCTTATTTCTAGACTTGTGTTTTTCCTACATTATATAAAGGAGAGTGATAGTGGAAAAGTACAGAGCAGTTAGCAAACGATAGTGGTGGAAAAAGTGCTAGGAAATGCTATTAAGAAAGTTACACTGGCGGTGGGTGAAGTATGTGTATTTATGGAAAGGCAGCCACGATTGACGAATGTTAGTTCTTTGAAATTGCAGCCCAAGGAGAGGATGCTGCTGGATGTGAGGTATGTTGGAGTTTCAGAAGACAGGTGGTTGCTAAACAAAATTAGAAGAAATTAGATTAGGGTAAAATATTCTCATGTGGCCTGAGGATTATTTAATGGACAAAAAACAGCAGAGAAATAAATGGGTCAAATGCACATTGCATGGATTTAACTAGTGAAGTGTCATTTGTGTTTTTGCTTGGGTCCCAAAGCTGATGAATCTTTGAAATTCTCTCCTCAAAATGCCTGTTAGTCCTGTATATTAAAGAATGAGTTTATGGAAAGCAATTTTGTGTTGATTCACATATACAATTTTAGGGAATGGTGAAACCATGTCGAATAGTTGAATGGGGTGGCCCAGTTTGTATTGTTGTAGTACTTATTTAATAAATATAATTGTAAATAAAGTACAATATGTCACAGCTAACTGAGTTTGTGAAGCTTCCTACAGATTCTCTTTACAGATTTTCACTAAAATCAAGGCTGGTCTTCCACATGGGTGGCACGGCTAGTAGATGCCAATGCCTCAACGCCCGAGACTGGTTCAGTCCTGACCTCCAGTTCAATCTGAGGTATTTGCATATTCTCCCTGTGTCCATGTGGGTTTCCATTCCTCATCTCAAAGATGTGCGGGTTGATAAATTACCTTCAGTATATACAATAGATGTAGAATCAGGGATGGAGTGGGGTGGGTTAAGGGAAGAATTAAAAATGTGGGGATAATAAAAAAGGTGGTTAATGTACAATTAGTGCAAAAGTGGTTGATTGTTGGTATTAACTCTTCCTGTGCTTAATAACTCTAACTTTGACCTTATGTACCAATATTCCTGTAATAATTAAATCACTATTTATTTCTCGTGAATGACATCAACAACTGCCTTCACAAGCCTTTTGCTTGATAAAAGCCTCTGCATTGAAATTCCAAAATCTCACATTGTTTTTTTGCTCCTGATATTCCTGAACTGTTGTATGTTCAGAATACTTGCTACTTTGTATGAGCAAGATCATGTATGCAGGAAAACCTGAACATCATGCAGGTTGAAGTTGCAAATAACATTTGTGCTACATAGAAGGTTGCTAAACAAAATTGGATTGGGAGTAGTATACTAGCATGGCCTGAGGATTATTAAACAGACAAAGCTGAAGCAAATGTGTCAAATTCATGAAGTGCTGAACAGTGACCATCTTCAGCAAGATGATCTAACCATCTAGATTTGGCATTTGCATCGCTGAATCTCTTACCATTAACATATTGGGGTTTGCTACTGATGGAAAACAATTCTGCATCTATCAAATTAACAGCATGGTTTTACCAATTAGCTTTATTAGTGAGGCTTATATCGTGAGTACATAATTCTAAGGGGAAAAAGCATGGTCCTATATTCAATTTAAAAATGTGCCTTTATTTAAATGATTCTTTTTTGCAAACCCCAGGCTCTAACCATCTAGATTTGGTGTTGCCTCTGCTGAGGAACTAGAGTTAGGATGAGCAATTTTGTGTTGTGATGTAGAGGCAGATGGTAATGTTGAATTAGTTTGTGTTGAAATCATGAGTAGCGGGGGAGAGAAAACATTGTGTGTAGAAAGGAACTGCAGATGCCGGTTTAAATCGAAGATTGACGCAAAATGCTGGAGTAACTAATCTGGACAGGATGCATCTCTGGAGAGAGGGAATGGGTCACTTAGTTTTTTGAAATTGCAGCTTTAGACTTCAATTGTGATTTCAGAAGTCTGAAGAAGGGTTTCTATCCGAAACATCACCTACTCCATCTCTCCAGAGATGCTGCCTGTCCCTCTGAGTTACTCCAGCATTTTGTGCCCATCTTCGAAAGAAAACATTCGGTAGAAGTAGCCTGTAGGCTCTTAAAATGTGGCCTTATGATAGGGCGAAACATAAATAAGGAACATCTATTTAGTGCATTCCCTTATCATGGGAGATTTAAAATTATGTATTGATTGTCGAACCAATCTGGCAAATTTTAGAACTTGTGGAGTGTGAATTGCTACGGAGAGTAGTATGTTTCTAGCCTACCCAGTAACAGGCTATTTTAGATTTAGTAATGGGAAAGGAATAATAGATCTTGTGGTTAAATATCCACAAGGAGGTAGTGACCACAATATGTTAGAATTCCAGATGTAGTTTGAGGATGAGCACCAAGGACTAAATAAGCTTTATGATCCAGCTGCAAAAGATTAAAGTTTATAAGAAGGGAGAAAAATGATTTTGAGAGGAAAACTTGCAAGAAATGTAATAAACTCTTGTGAATATATAAATAACAAAAAGGTGGCTGACGTAAGCGCGGGATCTCCAGAGAACAGAGTTAGTAAATTAATAAAAGGAAACGGAAGGCATCTTAAATTTTTTTTTGCATCAGATGTCACCATGGAAGACAATGTAAATTTCCTAAGCATACAGATGGTGTAATTTAAAATAATATGGAACTTGTAGAAAATCCAATCACACAGGGTAAAGTATTAGAGAAACTGGCTGGACAAAAAGTGACCAAATTGTTGGGACCTGATGGCTTGCACCCAAGGATTTAAAAGGATGCAGCTGCAGAGATGGTAGATCCATTGGTTGACATTTTCAAAAACAGGCACAAGATAGGAAACATAAGCCAGTTACTGTAACATCTATTCTTGGCAAGATGTTAGAGTCAATAATCAGAGGACGGTGATTCAACATGATTTTTTGGAAGATTAATGATTTTGGACAAATGTGCTCGAATTCTTTCAGGATGTGACAAGGTAAGTTGATCAAGGGGCTTCTGCAGATGTGCATCTACCATTCTAAAAGACATTTGATAAAGTACCATATAAGAGGCTGGTGTATACATTGGAGTCCAAAATATTGGAGGAAATATGTTTGCATTGATTGAAAATTGGCTGTCATGTAGTTCGAATAAATAGGTCAATTTCCGGCTGGAACGATATAACTAGTGAGTATCCCAGGGATCAGTTCCTGGCCTTTAATTATTTACATTAATTATCTGGAGGAGGGAATAAAATGTAATGTTTTCATGCTTGCAGATGATACAAAAATAATTATAAGGACATGTTGAGCTGAGAACCCTGGGATTCCACAATGGGATATAAGTGTGAAGTTGTGCACTTCAGTGAGAGGAAGCAACAGTGGATTACAGTAAACCCTCATTATAACAGAGAATTACGTGGGGGGGGGGGGGGGTGGAAATAATGTCCGTTATTACCAATTGTCCGCTGTAACCGAGTAAGGAGTTCAAGGGCTAGTGGGAAGAAGTGCGGTGCTGGGATTGGGGGGAATTCACAGGCGTGGGTGCCACTGAGCCCTACTGTGACCAGAAGCATGCCACACGGCGCCAGCTCATCTGGTAATAGGCGGAAGCGGGGGACGTTACAAAGGGAGCCTCGCACTGTTACTGGGTGACGAGGATGCACAAAATGCGCCTGCATCCAACACCCCGGGGCTTCACTTTGTTGCAACTGCTGCAAACCTATGCCCAATGCAATGTTTTTACTGCTCGCTCTCTCCCTGCCACTGCCTTTCTGCTGCGTGCCGCCTGCCACGAACCGATGCCTTGGTTACGCTATAACCGAAATGTGTTATAAAGTTGTCCGTAATAAGGAGCATGGAAGGTATTTAACTGGAGAGAGCCTGCAAGTGAGTGAAGGTCAAAGGGTTCTAGGTGTTCTTGTGCGTGAATCATAATATGTTAGCCGGCAGGACAACGAGTAGTTAAGAAAGCGAATGACACTTTGGTCTCTATTGTAAAGTAATTGGAGTTTGAGTATAGTCAGTTCTATTATAGTTCTACAATGTAATGATGAGGCCACATCTGGAATACCATACACAGTATATGTCCAATTTCCTAAAAAAACATTCAAAAGGGGTCTTATTACGGAGTTGTCCTTTCAAGGGAGCAAGATATTTTGGGTCTGTATTCCTTGGAATTTAGATGAATGAGTGGTGACTTTATTCAAACATATAAGATCTGAAGGGTGCTTGACAGGGTTGATATTGAGATGTTTACACTGGTAGGAGAGTTACAAACAAGGGGACATGATTTTAAATGACAGGACCTTTGTAGCTGAGTTGGTAATTAATCTGTGTAATTCGGTGCTATCAAGGGTGATGATCACTTCATTAAGATGAAGATGAGTAAATATTTGAAAGATTGAGGAATTGAAAGTTATGGAGAACTTGCAGAAACAAAGAATTGGAGACAGCATAGGAACGGAGGTCATTCCAGATGAGCCACAAATATATTGAAGGACAGGGAAGGCTTCACTTGGCTGGTGACCCCGTTCCAATTTTCTTTGTTCTTGTGTGTGAAACTAGCAGCATAAGGCTTGCTATTGCAATGAGCTACTGAATTCTATTGGGTTTTTGGCAGGGTTTTTATATATATATATATATATATATATATATATATATATATATATATATATATATATATATATATATATATATATTTATATATATTATCATAATATATGATATGTGGTATAACAGTAAGATTAAACGAGAACTTACCTGTTCAAAGTTTGATCTTTATTTTATGAGGAGTTACGATGGGGGATTATGTGAAGAAGCCCCGCCAGGCGCATGCGCGTCATACTTCAAAGCAGCGGCGTGAAAAACACAGAAACCAATAGCCGAAGTAAGATAATAAGGCTTACAGAAGACTAGAACGACCAGATGATCGTTTAGATTATGAGGGTCGGGAGCGGAGGGCACGTAATCCCTCATCGTAAATCCTCATAAAATAAAGATCAAACTTCGAACAGGTAAGTTCTCATTTAATCTTACTATTTTACTTCGGAGTCACATGAGTGACTACGTAAAGATTTTAAGGCTCTGTGATTTTCATGCCGTAGATTCACTCCATACGGCACACTGCTTCAGTTGACACAGGAGTGAATAAATAATATATTGAACATTGCTTCAAATTATTCAATAACTATGTTAATAATATAATACCAAGGAAAGTAATAACCCCTCTATCCCAGGGGAAAATTAAAACAAATGATATGAAACAAAGCAAACAAATTGAACAGAACACAACATAGCATGTGCAAACCCTGGCACTGTGACAACAGGTTTATCATAAATCTAGAAAGTTACTTCTTTAGGCCATCCGCAACCTAGAATTTGGTCGAGCGGCATGTCCTGCGTCTTCGCCGCGGACATTGATGCCGCCCTTGTGGAGTTGAGATTTAACACATGAGTGTGGACTCCAGCTAAATACAGAACCTGTTTTAACCATCTAGAATAGTTTGTACCGTCACTTTTTTAAATTTATTTTTAATTTTTTTATTTTGTGGGTAATGAGCATTGGTGTCTCATAATCTCGGAGACTCTTAGTTACTTTAATATATTGAGTCAGATGCTTAACCACACACAATGTTTGGTCAACAGGGTATGCTTTAAAGATTACCTTGGTTCCAGCCTTCACTGGCTTGCTTTGCTTGCTTAGATCATAGACATAAAAAGTAATTTTATCGACAGACAACTGCGTACAATCTAAGCGCAACATTTGTAATGTTTGTACTCATTGTGCTGATACTAATGACATGAGCATAACCACTTTAAATATTAAGTTCTGAAAAGACAGTGACGTACTTGGAGCCCACTGCCGAAGCAATGTGAGAATTATACTGACATCCCAGATTTCTGTATATCTGGGTTTGGTAGGATTTTATTAAAATTCCTCTCATAAATCGGGATATTAACGGATGAACCCGATAGATTGTCGTTCCGAATTTTGTCCTAAATAGGAGGACAAAGTACTCCGAGCACTATTAATGGCACTATATCTCAGGTGCAACATAGCAAGGAACTCCAATACATCCGTTATGTTTGCAGTATGATAAAATATATCTGACTGTATACAAAAGTTTTCCCATTTCATTATATGAGACATATATTGTTTCTTAGTGCCAACTCTCCAAGCTGCAGTTATAACATCCGTTGTCCTATCCGACAGTCCATCAGAACCTGCAGATCAACAATTAATACGATCATGTAATGGATGACTTCTACTGTACTGGATGTACCAACAATTACTGCAGCTGGATATTGCCATGAATGGCCGAGTCATCATTCTGAGCACCAATGGGAACAATGGCTGTGTAGACCAGTTTGGAACCACCAAATGCCTGCGGCGGAGTCTTGCTCTAGTTTGGTGAGACATTATCTAATCAGGCAAAATGGGGAAACATAGAAGATTATACTTCCCCAATGCAGCGAGAATGCATCCACCGCTACTGCTCCTGGGTCTGGGTCCTATGACATATTTAGGCAACTGGAGATTTAATCTGGACCAGATCAATATTTGGTACCCATACCGACAGACAATCTTTTTGAACTTCTGGATTTAACATCCATTCTGTATTGTTATTGAACTTTCGTGATCTGTTGTCTGCCACAATATTATCTCTCCCACAGCTGTGGTATTGTCTACTTGTAATTGAATATGTAAGTCATTCATTGTAGAACAATAAGCTATCAATGCATAAAACGCCCCCAATAACTCCAAATAATTGATAACATGTGTTAGGAGAATTGATCGTCTTGGACAGTCCATCACCACCTCAACTGGTGGCGCTGTCCTTACCCAGAGATGCCAAGTGTCCCGGATTCGCCGTATTTTGTCCCGGCGAAATAACCTTTTTACGGTGTTCCGGCAGCCAAACATGCTGTTACGGAACACCGCCGCGCCGGTGTTCCTCCCGTGGTGAACGCCGGCGCCATGTGCCCCCGGTTTGCCAGCCCGGCAGCTCGCAGCCCGGCCCAGAGCCCGGGCGGCGCCAGCCCGCGCGATCAGCGGCACTTTGCCGGGCCCCAGTGGCCGCGCGTGCGCAGTGGGGGAGGATTGCCGGGCCCCAGTGGCCACGCGTGCGCAGTGGGGGAGGATTGCCGGGCCCCAGTGGCCACGCGTGCGCAGTGGGGGAGGGTTGCCGGGCCCCAGTGGCCGCGCGTGCGCAGTGGGGGAGGATTGCCGGGCCCCAGTGGCCACGCGTGCGCAGTGGGGGAGGGTTGCCGGGCCCCAGTGGCCGCGCGTGCGCAGTGGGGGAGGGTTGCCGGGCCTGGCGCCATTTCGAGCCGCGCCCGGCCCAGAGCCCGGGCGGCGCCGGCCCGCGCGATCAGCGGCACTTTCTTGCCGCCAGCTGGCCGCTCGCGGCAGCCCCATCACCGGGCCCCCCCACCCCCCCCCCCCCCCCCACCCCCAGTGCGCAGGCGCAGACCCGCCGGCAACCTTGCCAAGTGCGCATGTGCCGCACCCGCCCGCCGGCAGCCCGCTGATCTGCACCAGTGCGCAGGCGCATAGCCGCCGGCAACAACCCCAAGTGAGTATGTTACGGAGAGAAATGCATTTAACCCCATTTGTTACGGACAAATGGGTTGAATGTTACTGTGAACTAAATTTAGGGTTGGCATCTCTGCTTACCTCCCCATCCGAGAGCACTCCCATCAGTATGTAATACCACTGAAGGTTGCTGAACCAAAATATATTCTAGTAGCTTGTGCAACATTGAGAATCCACCATTGCAATTCAGCTACAGCTTTAGTTGGTAACTGCATGGACCTATCAAATGACCTGCAGGCTTTTTATTTTATTTTTATTTATTTTTTTATTTATTACTTTATATTTTTAGTGCTTGTCCTCTGGCTCTTAGCAGACTTTGATAATGCAGAGGTCCAAACTCGACAGCAGGAATGCTGCTACCATTTATCAATATCCGTAGCTACTTCTTGGATGGAGGGATAAGGTCTCTCAGCGAGACAAGTACAGACATTTGTAATATCCCCAACCTTATCTGTTAGCAAGTTACTGACATATCAACTAAATTAATGACAAACCCCAAATAATCAATTGTTTGGGATGGCTGTAACTTAGATGTTGTTGGATGGACAGTACCCTAGCCTTTCAATGGGCTTATGGTTACTGAAACCATTTCTTCAACTGTCTCCTGAGTGGCATTTACAATTAACATATCCTCTAGATAAGCCCTTACAATGTGATTCTGAGCCCTCAGTAACACCAGTGCTGGTTTCAATAATTATGTGAACAGCCTGAGAGCTGAAGTTAACCCATTAGGTAATTCTTTAAATTGCCTCAGCTGACCCATCGAATTAACTTAAAGTACCTGCGATAATGATGCATTGGTACTGAATAATAAGGTTTCTTTTTTTAAATTTTATTTTTTACGTCTATAGTAACCATATAGCAGCCTTGTGATAGCAACTGCGTTACAGTGTTGAAGGTGTACTTTATTAAATGCCTATACTGAACATATGAATTAAGTTTGTGAGGTCCAGAATGATTCTGCAACCCCCATCTTCTTCTGTCTGGGATATATTATCTACCTGACACGTTTCTGGTGCAGCAAACACCAAACCGATCAATATTATGCAGCATCATTCATTATAAAACAATTGTAATCTTACACCCAACCAGTGGTTGTACCCCAGAAGTTCTATGTGTGATGGAATAAAGTTACTGTACCTCCGTAATTGAACTAGAATTGTTTTGGCAGATTTTCACCAATAATTAATCTGGTTATTGTTTGTCCTACATAGTTCTGCATTTTTGGGTATAATTTTGGCCAAATGGCAAATTTCATCATTCAATTAGGTTCGAAAAGGCACTGCAGAGTAACGCAAGTCTGTCTTATAAAATTTGGACATTTATCGACCCTTGTATGTCTTCCCCAAATGCAGTGATGCCAACTGATATCAGCTAGAGGACATGCTGGAAACATATTTCCTGCCCTCGCATCGTAACACTCATGGGTGCCCAAATTACTGAGTTTATTGTTGGCACCCTGAGTGAGGCACAGTAGACAGGTGTTAATATATTTACTGTTTCAGTCATAAACAGTTTCTTGGAGCAGGTGAGAAACCAAATAATGTTGGCAGCCAGGTCTCATCTATAGCCTGGCCAGTCCATACCAATATAGCAAACTTGATACTACATCGGGAACACCCGGAGCGTGGCTCTTGTGCTCTGGTGTAGACACATAAGTAGGGACACCAGCTTCAGGGTCAGTCTCCTCCTGCCCTGGTACTCCCGAGTCTTGCTCTAGGAGACCTCATCCAGACCTAAACAAGGCACTGGAGAGTCAGATTCCCTTTTTTTAAAAAAAAATTATTTACATTTTTTTTTTTTTAACAGGCACCATACTCAGTGTATGGAACTCCTTTGGAGGCTGCCTGGGAATCTCTGGGTCTTTGGACCCTTGACTGATTAAAGTTTAGAGCATTTTAGTCTTGCTCTATGGAGACCTCATCCAGACCTAAAAGGCACTGGAGAGTCAGATTCCCTTTTTTTTACAGGCACCATACATAGTGTATGGAACTCCTTTGGAGGCTGCCTGGGGATCTTTGGGTCTTTGGACCCTTGACTGAATAAAGTGTGGAGCATTTTCTTAATTTCTAGTCTCCCCCACATTCTTGTCCTCTCTTGGAGGAGAGTAACTTTATTTACATTTCCTTGTGTATTTGTGCATAATCATATATGTTCTTGTTTAGAATTATAGATTCTGACAGGCACATTCTACTTGCATAATATTTATAATACTCTCAGTATTACACAGTTCTCCCAATATAAGGGTTGATGTGGCTGTATTGGGTATAATACTTTGTACCCATCTCTCTGCCAATGCTGGTCCCGGAATCAAACCTTTGTATTTAACCTGCTTGTTCTCTCAGAGCAGGGATGAAAGTTTAATAATGCACATATCATACACATCAAACTAAGGAACTGCATCTGGTAACACATACTCAAAGCAGACCTTGTATGCTTACCTATTTTTGTGGCCTCAGCCCGAACGACCTAGACCAGCTGGAGGGTGTTAACTACGGAATAACGGCCACCGGTATCGGAACCGGCACCGCACTTATCTATTTTGCCGATCGCTGCGATGGGACCACAATGCTGTGTGGCCCATACTTGCTCCTCCCGCTGAACAGGCTCCTGCTGACTCACAAGCCAGCCTTAAGGAGCTTAAGTCTCGCATGCGCCTGGCGGGGCTTCTTCACGTAGTCACTCATGTGACTCCGAAGTAAAATATATGGTTTAAAGAGACTGCAACATGGAAATAGGTTCCCCATGGTGCAATATGGGCATTGGACACTTGATGGTGCTTTTTCGATCTCATTTTCTAATTAGTTTAATTAATTAATGTGCAACTTTTGGCACTGACGAGTTATGACTTCCTTCTCAATTATATTTTATCTAAATATGTGCAAAATTTCATGTAATTCCGAGACATGGGTCACGAAGTTGATTTCTAGACACATTTTCGATGCTCAACCACAGCCTAAGTGAAAGAACGATGGGTTGAACATTCACGTCCATCGTTGTGCTGTGGCTAGTTGTCAAAAGAAGACTTAATTTGCACGGTCGCTGGATTTCATTTCCATGTTCTGTTTTGTCTCCAGAATATGGAGACTGTGATTATAAAGCCATATTGATTGCAGTTGATACTTGACTTAGGAAACTACATGTCTTTAGCTCTTATTTCTGTGCTTTTTTTAGGCTGTATTAAGAAAGCTAATAGTGTTTTCCTTTGTCATTTCTTATGTTGTTTAAACATGTTTTGTGACAGTTATACATCATGGACTAGGGCGAGTGGAATTTTGCTCTGGAATTTTGTCCTGTAAAAAGCATTTATTACACATCTTGTATTAGGAACTTACACTTAAGTTCCAATACCTTTTAGTAGTTGTTGCTGAGTCAGATATTTGTGCTGAGGTTGCAGATTTGTTTTTGGGAGCACTTATTGCTGTGTGGTTGTTAATGCTATGAGACCTCACATTTTAAAGGCTGTGATTATCGCTGTGTGATTAGAGTGGGTGTTTGGAGAAGGAGGTTGTTATAATGATGGTTAGCTTCAACAACCCTTAATATCAGGATAGGTTAATTATCTTTCCATTACCATAATGTGTAGGATTTTCCATTAGTTTCTATTTTAATTTCATTTGCCGTAGTCCGCATTAGCGGCATAGACCAGACTATGTTGTGCCTAAAAAGGAACATTGTATAGCATTTTTTGGCATCAATGCAGACATCTTTAAACCCTACCATATCTTTGATTCTGAATATATTTGAAACAAATAATTTAACATACTGGGATAGATTTCACGCTGCTGCAGACAGTAGTTTGGGGTGTGTGTGTATGTTTAAATCTAGATTACTGAGTTCTCTCTTAACCATGCTGCTGTGTTGTAATACTGTTCTCCTCTTCAATACATTAATGATATAGGCAAGCATTTTTACTGCTGCTTTGAGCTATAATTCTGAAGATGTGTTTATTCTATTATGCTGTTAACCACATTACAGTGCCCTCCATAATGTTTGGGACAAAGACCCATCATTTATTTATTTGCCTCTATACTCCACAATGTGAGATAATAGAAAAAATCACATGTGGTTAAAGTGCACATTGTCAGATTTTATTAAAGGGTATTTTTATACATTTTGGTTTCACCATGTAGAAATTACAGTTGTGTGGCGTCAGCCTTTACACAGGCCACTTATGCTCGAACCCTCGTCATGAGATACGAGGGCGGGCACGTGACGTCATGGGCTAGACAGAATGTCTTGATACTTAAGGTCATCTCACCTGGAGACCTTGAGCAGTCAACAGGTAGCTGTCCGAGAGTACAACCTCGCTCAGCTACAGCAACATTGTAATATGGTTAGTGCACCAACCTAACGTTACGACTGAATAAACAACAGTTTGAACCGGCCTGACGTCTCACCTTTATTCACCACGTTTGGTGCCGTTACAGCTGTGTTGAAACATAGCCCCCCCCCCATTTCAGGGCACCATAATGTTTGGGACACATGGCTTCACAGGTGTTTGTAAGTGCCCAGGTGCGTTCAATTGCCTCCATAATGCAGGTATAAGAGAGCTCTCAGTACCTCGTCTTTCCTCCAGTTTTTCCATCACCTTTGGAAACGTTTATTGCTGTTTATCAACATGAGGACCAAAGTTGTGCCAATGAAAGACAAATCAGCCATTATGAGACTGAGAAATAAGAAGAAAACTGTTAGAGACATCAGCCAAACCTTAGGCTTACCAAATTCAACTGTTTGGATAATCATTAAAAAGAAAGAGCACTGGTGAGCTTACTAATCGCAAAGGGACTGGCAAGCCAAGGAAGACCCACACAGCTGATGATAGAAGAATTACCTCTATAATAAAGAAAGAAAACCAAACACCTGTCCGACAGATCAGAAACGCTCTTCTGGAGTCAGGTGTGGATTTGTCAATGACCACTGTCCGCAGAAGACTTCATGAACAGAAATACAGAGGCAACACTGCAATGTGCAAACCACTGGTTAGCCGCAAAAATAGGATGGCCAGGTTATAGTTTGCCAAGAAGTACTTAAAAGAGCAACCACAGTTCTGAAAAAAGGTCTTGTGGACATAAGAGATCAAGATTAACTTATATCATGGTGATGACAAGAACAAAGTACGGAGGAGAGACGGAACTGCCCAAGATCCAATGCATACCACCTTATCTGTGAAACACGGTGGTGGGGTTGTTATGGCCTGGGCATGTATGGCTGCTGAAGGTACTGGCTCACTTATCTTCATTGATTATGCAACTGCTGATGATAGTAACAATGAATTCTGAAGTGTATAGACACATCCTATCTGCTTCGGTTCAAACAAATGCCTCAAAACTCATTGGCCGGCGGTCCATTCTACAGCAAGATAATGATCCCAAACATACTGCTAAAGCAACAAAGGAGTTTTTCAAAGCTAAAAATGATCAATTCTTGAGTGGCCAAGTCAATCGCCTGATCTGAACCCAATTGAGCATGCCGTTTATATGCTGAAGAGAAAATCTGAAGGGGACTAGCCCCAAAACAATCATAAGCTAAAGATGGCTGCAATACAGGCCTGGCAGAGCATCACCAAAGAGACCCAGCAACTACTGATGTCCATGAATCTCAGACTTCAAGCAGTCATTGCATGCAAAGGATATGCAATAAAAATACTAAACAAGACTAATTTCATTTACATAACATTGCTGTGTCTCAAACATTATGCTGCCCTGAAATGGGGGACTATGTATAAACACTGCAGTAATTTCTACATGGTGTAACCAAAATGTATATAAATGGCCTTTATTAAAATCTGACAATATGCACTTTAATCACATTTTTTTTTCTATTACAAATCTCAAATTGTGGAGTACAGAGGCAAATAAATAAATGATGGGTCTTTGTCCAAAACATTATGGACAGCTCTGCAAGTCATTTAATTGCTGCTTATGACTGAAATCCCATTCGGAAAATGATTTGCAAACTAATGATGGTACATTTTGGGCTTAGCTGATAGCTACAGTATTTATTATCTCTGACGCTGACTAAAGACTGGCCCATTGTTCAGATACCTGGTGCAGCAGTAATCAATTTTCCGGTGTTGAATTATAGTTTGAATTGTGCTCTCAGTTATCTTTTAGTATCTAAGATATGCAACACATCTCTTCAAGTTCTGAGTTGGTTCACCCATACCTACCCATTGATTGTGCATCTGTTGGCGCGGTTCTGGTATGCCTTTTCCTGTGTCTGCAAAGAAATGTGAAAGTGAAAAGGTTCCACATGGTCCCTCAATGCTCCCAACCACTCCTCAGTGCTGTGTTCACAGATGTTGTGATAGTTGGGCAGTTCAGCAAAACAGTTAGATGTGGTACTGTGTTTGTCTATAATAATTCTTGCCGTGGGATTGGATGGCTTTCCATTTACATCGTGATTTGTTTTGGGGTACAGTTTTGTTCATGTTTTACTGTTTAGAATTATATTTTCTATTTTGAGAAATCTACTTGTGGAACATGTTTGGGTACTTTAACGTCAGTTCCCCCTTTATCCTTTCGTGACAAATTAATCATATACATGGCCTCCCAAGTGAAGTAAAATAGAGGAACATTGCTGTGTTTGAACAAATGAATTTGGGTGTTTGAGGGATGATTTTATTTGTGGAATGGGTTGGATTAACTATCTCCGTTTGTCTCTACTTAGAATGTCCTAAATATTGTGCTCACTGTCAGCAACATTTTTCTGAAGTGTGGTCACTGCTTAATTGAGGAAATTTATGTTTCCTGCAGTTATTATTTAAAATATAAGTGGTTGAATGAATATTAATTACGCAGTTATTATTTAAAATATAAGTGGTTGAATGAATATTAATTACACCAGTAGCAGCACATCCTGTCCCACAGTTACACCAGTAGCAGCCCTTCCTGCAAACACTCTGTAGACTGAACATGCCCATTTGATCAAACCAAGGGTAAATAAAGGGCTTATACTTTTGTTATCTCAACACTGAAACCAGCCTGTCAGCGGGGTCATGAAGTTCTGTGCAGGGAATCAAATCCACATCATTCTAATGTGGAAGCTTCTGTGCAGCAAAGTAATTTTAAGTGTCCTGCCATTGTTTTATGCGTGTGTAATAAATGAGGACTGGCAGTATATTACAGTATTAACAATTGTTGATCAGCTTCTACACCAGCGAAGCAACTCATTAAAAATGAATGTGACATTAATTTCTGGTAAATTACTAGTGATTTCAGGATAAATTTTCACGCATGGTGCAGTTCCAGTAAGGAATATTTCAAAAAATCTTGAAAAAACCATACGTAGGTGGAAATGAACAAGTGAAGGCTTGTAAGCCAAGTCTTGTGACAGTGAATTAAAAGAGACTTGTGTTTTGTATTGTGTCCATTTGTTTCTGTCAAATGTCATTGTGTGCTCTTCATTCACCCTAATGTTCCTTAAGCTGTTTACCTGCACAAATGATTGCGCACATAGCAACAATCAGGGTGTTGGAAAAGGCCCGAGTTCTCCCACCATCATCAGCATGGTACCATGAGGATTTGAGTGACCACGGTATCAAATTCTGTTTACGCATCATAACTGCATTAATATCTTTGAGTCCTGTTCCTTCAAGCCGCCATGGAATTTATTTCACCTTTCCTCCCTGCTCACACCACTGTTTGCTCATTGACACCATTAATTTGGGAAGAGAGATGTAAACCCCAATTTCTTATTGTATCTGTTAGTTTGGGAGGGGAGGGGTGGGGGAGTATTCTTGTCCAGTTGATCATAAGACAGGGGCTATTTCAGGGCTTTGACAAACGCTAGGACCATCTGCAATGTGTCTGATCTTTTTTCAGCAAAAGAAGTGCATTTCCTTTTAAAATTAACAAATCAACATTTTAATTATGAGAACATTTTCTACTTGTTTCTTGGTTGACATTTTTAACCAGTGCAGTGAAATTCTATTTAATACCAGGGAGTTCTTTAGAGTTTTAAACACCCAGACTAGTGCTCGTGGTTCTCACTTGGCCTATTCACTACCCCTCCCTGCACTTTGTTTTTTGGTAAACCTAATGTATTTTTTGTTCAGTTGAAATACTTTGACATGTGGGCTGGAACTATTTTGCATCATTTTGCAAAATAGTGCTATTATTGGTACTGGAATAATGTATTTTATTTCCGTCAAGTGTTTTTTATTGAAGGGACTGATACCATGCAAGGCTGATTTTTAACTTGCATGGTTGAATCTGGAAAAAAAACCCTTGGGTAAAGATTTACATTGCTGTTAATTTTAGCTTTCATAACATAGCCAGACAGATGTCCTAAAATATACCAATCATGATAGATTCTGTCTTATTTTAAAGAGAACTGTTAAGTTTGTAATGTGAAAGGAAGCAACAGTGGATTACAGTAAACCCTCATTATAACAGAGAATTAGGTGGGGGGTGGAAATAATGTTCGTTATTACCGATTGTCTGCTGTAACCGAGTAAGGAGCACAAGGGCTAGTGGGAAGAAGTGCGGTGCTGGGATTGGGGGAATTCACAGGCCTGGGAGCCACTGAGCCCTACTGTGACCGGAAGCATGCCACACGATGCCTCCCTCTCCGAGAAGAAAGGCTGATTATGGTACAAATGCTGCATAATTTCAGCAATATGGGTTTCATCACAATGTCGGGTAAGCTTTGCATTGAAGTTGTACATTCTCATTGCGACAATGTGGGATTTCCCCCTGCGTGTTCTGGTTTGCTCCCGCAGCCTTATGATTGGTAGGTTAATTGGGTACTGTAAATGGTTCAGATGGAAGAGAATCGGAGGCAGTTGATGGGTATGTGAAAGCGAATGGGTTACAGGGAAATGGGATGAAGGGAAATTCTATGAAAAATTAAGATAATTTAAGTGAGAAGGGAAAGATTTCATAGGAATCTGGGGCAACATTTTCACACACCGTTTGCGTATATGCAATGAACTGCCAGATGAAGCAGCTGAGTTAGGTACAATAACAACATTTAAATGGCGTTTGGGAAGTACATGGATGGGAAAGGCCTGGAGGGATATGGGTCAGACGTGGATGTATGGGGCATTTTGGTTGGCATGGACCAGTTGACCAAGGGGCCTGTTTCCATGCTGTTTGACTTTATGACTACTACAGGCAAAGATTTTATAAGCTGATGAACTCCACCTATATCATGGGAAAGTATGAGTTTGCTTCCCATCTCATTGTCAAATGGTCACCTCTGCGGATGGAGAATGTGGGATGTCTAAAATATAATTTTCTATAAGAATTGATGGTAGCAAAACCTATCTGTACTCATTGTGATTGGATCTTCACTTTTGTTTTCATGAGGATGTGTATAGAGTTATTTGATTCTTCTGAGCTTTGGTGCTACTGATACCAGGGTAGCGACAGTCTCTTAAGTTACTTTTTCTTCGTGAAGAGAACGGTGCATCAGAAGGGACATGATCCCCTTGGACAAACATGTTTACAGTATCAGTGCAGTTTTGTAGGCTAACTCGAACTAGAACTTCCTTAAGCTCTGCTCTGCCTGTTCTTATTCGTTGAGCTAACCAGCAATCTTGCTGTTGCCCAATGCTCTCTGGCAACTTTACTATCCCATGAATTCTCGGTACATCCATTTTGTGCTGAAGTATTGAGACCGTTTTGTTTACAGTGAACTTGTGGAAACCATATTTAGGATGTGAGTCATATGTTTATTCTTGATCGCAAAATTTTACATTTTTGCTTAATCTCAACATGTGAGAAATTGTTTAATTCTGCAAAGAAGTAAGCGCTGTGAAAATGTTTTTGTTCTATTCATAAGGACTCATTTGTTCCAAGAAATATTAAACCGTTTAAAACAGTACATGATGGAAAAAGGTTAAGTGCTTAAGTATAGTTTTTTTATCATCACATTTGTAAAATTTTGCATGTATCAGTTATTGCAGAAGTATCTTGAATTGGCTGACTTTATCATTATACTTTTCAGATTATTTACCTTTTCCATCATTGTATTCTTTTACCCATTCTCCCACACTATGCATCTCATTGGTTCTTGCTTGCCCTTTCTCGTTATTTTATTAAGTATACGTACAGTTTAATTACTGCGGTAATGAATGCGCAAAACTGAGTATTCTTTCTTTATTTGAGTAGGTCTGTGTCATTTCTTTGTCCCTGACAAGTGTGTTAACCATAGCTCAGCAGATAGCACATTAGCTACCAAAACCTGAGGCTTGAGCGCAAAACAAAATCTAGACACAGTGATGCAGTAACTCAATGGGTCATGCAGCATCTGTGGAGGACATGCATGGGTGACGTTTTGTCGACATAGATGTTGGGACCTTTCTTGAGATTCAGAAGTCTGAAGATGGGTCCTTCCGTGAAACATCTATTGAAGTTGGAAGTGGTCCAACCCGAAATATCACCTATCCACATCCCCCACAGATGCTGCGTGACCCGCTGAGTTTACTCAGGCTCTTTGTGTTTTACTCACGATTCCAACATTGCAGTTCCTTGTATCTTTGAAAGAAAATCTAGGCTGGTATTAATAAACTAGTGTTCAGAGGCTTGGAGATGTGCTTGAAACTCACCACGGCAGGTGGGGAATTAAATGGAAAATTGCACAGGTTAAAGCACATTGTCCACCATTCATCATTGGCTGGCTTGACTAGTATGTATCCCTAATGAAATGGGGATCACTCAATGTTCTTTTGAAAGATTGTGGAATCTGAAGAAAAGGGCAAATTGGATCTAAAATAGAGATTAGTGGTAAGAAGCTAAGGTCGATGGTTGAATTATATTACCAATTGGGTTTTTATTCACATTGTTTTCCTTGATTTTTTGCTATGAATGTTAATTATTTAGAGTTAAACTTAAGGGGCACATTAAATAAGTTGATATAGAAAATGGTCAGAATTAACAGCGAGGAGGAAAGCTGTAGACTACATGAATTTATACATGGTTGGGTCATTTGGGTGGAAGAGTGGCAATGGAATTTAATCCAGAGAGTGTTGAGGTAATATGTTGGGACATTGCGTCAAGACACGAAAAAGGAGATGTGGACTGATGTGGAGAAACACGGAGGGAGTAAGAGACCATAGATACTTAAGGTAGCAGGACAGACAAATTATGTAGTTAGAAAGACATTCCAGATGATTTCCTTCATTTCTTTGCTTAGAATGTAAAGAGCAGGGTAAGCTGGAACTGCACACAACAGTAACATACCTGCCAACCATTCCGATTTGGGCGGAATTCTTCCGATTTTCCATCCCAATTCCGAATCCGATTTTTTGTCTCAATATTCCGAGAAAAAAAAATCGGAAAAAAAAAACATACAGAAACTTTCTATGTTGTTTTTTTTTTCCGATTTTTTTTTCTCGGAATATTGAGACAAAAAAAATCGGAATTGGGATGGAACGGCTGGAGCGTCTAGACTTCAGAAGCGCAGGGGAGAAGTAGGTGCGAGTCAGGTGGGCACCGGGGAGGAGGGTGGAGAGGGGGAAATCAACGATCAATCCCGTGGGGTAGTAAGCCAAATACGTTCATTATCACTTCAGGGGCAGGGAATGGCGATGAGGGGGCAGGGAGAGATGGTCCGGTCCGGCCCAGACGGGCAACACTCACCGGTCACCTCACCTCAGCGCCGCCGCCGCCGGGACTGTCAGCCCGGCGAGTGACCGCGAGCGCGTCAGGTCGGGTCGGGGCCAGCCCGTTCCCGCCTCACCAACACCGACACAGCCGCCGAGGTACCCAGCTGCTCAGTGCTCGGGCGGGTAACGGAGCAGAGCAGAGCAGGGCTGGCTGGCTGGCTGGCTCCCGGGCCGGGCATGGGGGGCGGCGTGGAGCGCGGCGTGCAGATGTTGCTGACCCACGGTTGGGGCGTTCGGTGCCTTCAGCTTGATGACCATCGCCGTGGGCACCGACTACTGGCTGTACTCGCGGGGCGTGTGCCGGAGTAAGGGCGGCGGGGACAACGACACGGTCCACAAGAACGAGGAGGTGATGACCCACTCGGGGCTCTTGGAGGACTGCTGTCTGGAAGGTAGGTGGCGGCGGAGCCCGTTCCCCTGGATCCTTGGCCTGGCCCGGGCTACCTGACAGTCCCTTCGGCCCACACATCGGGACCCCCCCGCGCGTCTTCCCGGGGCCCCGACCCTCCACTCCCCGGGGCCCCGACCCTCAAATCCCGGGGCCCGACCCTCCACTCCCCGGGGCCACGACCCCCCACTCCCCGGGGCACGACCCCCCACTCCCAATCCCGGGAACTCTGGACGCCCTTCCTCCCCTCCCCCCCCCCCCCCCCCCCCCAGGGACCCCCGGCCCTTCTCCCATCTGAGCCCCGCCATCTCCCCCTGTGTCTTCCGTTCCAGCCCCTCCAAATCCCTGCCCCATGCGCGGTTCCCATGTATTCCGATACCAGAATAAACACAGTTATAACTGGGCAAACTGTCCTCCAAGAGCAGAATAAACACCCCAGTCCAAGGACAAACGCACTGGTAGCCGTGTCCGGGAGAAGCGATACCTTGCTGGCGTGTTAACCCCCGTTGAAGCGCCTCTCGCACCTCTCATCCAGCGAGTAGCACCAACACAGCATTGTAACGCGGGAAATACTTCCCCCCAGCAGCAGCTGAAATCTCCACCCTGCTCTTTTGACACATCTCCGGAATTGTTGTGACCTTTCTGGCAAATATACAAACAAGGGGGGTTTCTCATTGTTAACTGTCCAGAGCGCAGCAGGGGGAAAGTAAGCGGTAGATGAATAATAATCAGAACATGAAAACATAAGATGCCCACATCTCTCCCTCCTCCCTCCCCCCCCCCCCCCCCCCACCCCAACCCCCGGGCTTTACCATTCAAGAGAACACGATTGAAAGTACCACTGCCCTGTACTAAACCCACTTGCTTTGACATTCTTATGCAAAACATCAATTGATCGCTCTCGCGCGAATATGTTCTGCGCTCAAGTCCCTGCATCTCAAATTTCCAAAGATTCACTTCTGTTCGGGAAGAAGAAATGCCTTGCCACTGCCGACCGCATTCCCACGGCTCACACGCTAACCCTGTTTGTGAGTACCCCAGCCGCAGCACCATCAACGCGGCTCCTCTCCCAACCAGCTGTGCAATCTAGTGTGTTTCAATGTGATCACTCCATTCTTCTGAACACCAGAAAAGCTTGGAGTTCGCTGTAACATGACTAAAACAGAACAAGCCGTCAGTGAGAATCAATTTTAAAGGGACTTTCAGCTTCCAGACAAAAATGGACAAATTATTTTTGGTCTGTATTGCCATGAAAATACATCATTTTGAAAACGTGTCACTCGGGCATGAGCCAGGAATGTGAAGGGTTTTAGTGGGAAGTATCATCATATGGTTAAAAAAAAGAAAATGTTTTTTTTTAAAGTTAAAACGAGACAGATGCTGGGAATCTGAAATAAAACAAAAAATGCTAGAAGATCAGACAACATCTGATCAGACAGGGAGTTAATGTTTCAGTTTGGTGCTTTTCCATCCAGAAACGAGAACGTTAGAAAGAGATCCGTCCAGCGGTGGAGTTGCTGCCTCAGCGCCAGAGACCGGGGTTCGCTCATGAATACGGGCGCGGTCTGTACGGAGTTTTGTACGTTCTCCCCTGTGACCGCTTGGGTTTTCTCAGAGTGCTCCAGTTTCCTCCCACATTCAAGGTCGTGCAGGTTTGCAGGTTAATTTGGCTTCTGTAAATTGTCCCTAGGTGCAGGTTAAATTGGCTTCTGTAAATTGTCCCTAGGATGTAGCACAGAACTAGTGGACAGGGGGTAGTTGATTGGCACGGAGTCGCTGGGCCGAAGGGCCTGTTTCTACGCTGTATCTCGAAAACTAAAAATGAAAAACATGTTTTAAGATGCAGAACATGGGTGGAGAGAGAAGATGGTGAAGGTCTTGACATCAGAAATAAAACAGAAAATGCTGAAAAATGCTCAGCAGGTTCAGGCAGCATCTGTAAAAATGAAAGAAATAGTTCATAGTGAGACACAAGTAGCTGTAGATGCTGGAATCATGAGGAGAAAAAAACAAAGTGCTGGAGGATAGAACACAAAATACTGGAGTAGCTCAGTGGGTCGGGCAGCATCTCTGGAGAAAATGGATAGGTGACGTTTTTGGGTTGGGACCTTTCTTCAGACTGATTTTGTGAGGGCTTTTGGCTGGAAGCGAGGGAAATTCAGGACGTATCAGGGCAGCAACAGATGACCTCAAGCAGGGAGGTTTCCTGATAGGCTGATTGTTGGCTAGGAACAGTGAGCTAGATGCAGGAAGATTGTTCCCGATGTTGGGGGAAGTCCAGGACAAGGGGTCACAGCTTAAGGATAAGGGGGAAATCCTTTAAGACCGAGATGAGAAAGACTTTTTTCACACAGAGAGTGGGTGAGTCTCTGGAACTCTCTGCCACAGAGGGTAGTTGAGGCCAGTTCATTGGCTATATTTAAGAGTGAGTTGGATGTGGCCCTTGTGGCTAAGGGGATCAGAGGGTATGGAGAGAAGGCAGGTACGGGATACTGAGTTGGATGATCAGCCATGATCATATTGAATTGGCGGTGCAGCTCGAAGGGCTGAATGGCCTAACTCCTGGACCTAATTTCTATGTTTCTATGTTTCTACTCACAAACTGAGAGTTGAACGAAGAAACTGCAGATGCTGGAGAATCGAGGGTTACACAAAATGCTGGAGGAAACTCAGCGGGTGCAGCAGCATCTAAGGAGCGAAGGAGATAGGCGACGTTTTGGGTCGAGGACCCTTCTTCAGACTGAGAAGGGTCTCGACCCGAAACGTCGCCTATCTCCTTCGCTCCTTAGATGCTGCTGCACCCGCTGAGTTTCTCCAGCATTATTGTGTAACCCCCCTGAGGTCACTTTCCCGCCCTCACTGACGTCACGTTGACCCCGCCCCTTACTGACGTTCACTTGCCCCGCCCCTTTACTGACGTCACCTGCCCCGCCCCTTACTGACGTCACGTGCCCCGCCCTCACTGACGTCAGACTAATAGGATTCCGATTTTCAATCTCACAAGTTGGCAGGTATGCAGTAATTAGACAACAGCTTGTGATTGTGTATAGTTCTGGTTACAATATCACAGGAAAGACATGATTCTGTTGGCGAGTGTACAAGAGAGCTAAAGGATGTTGCCAGGTCAAGAACCAGCTGCGTGGAAAGACTATATAAATTAGGGTTGTTTTATTTGGGACAAAACTGGCATGTATTGTTACATGGATATGTCAGCAGCCAACTTCCATTGATGACTTGGTCTAGAATAACATTTAATGTGAAAGGTGCATTTATGTTCCTTTCACCCAGTGAAGCTGCATGCTCTTCTGGGGCTTTAAATCTATTCACACAGATCTCTGGGGCTATTTATAAGACACTCAACAGCCTGAATTGTGTATTTTAGTGGAGTTCGAGCCGAGGGATAAAAATCTTTTTCACATTCCAAAATCTCATCCAACAGAATAAGTGCAACTGAAGAATATCGATGGTTTCTTAAATGAGGCAACTATATGTCATTGCCTTGCAGAATAAAAATAATTTGGTCTGCTACTGGACAATACTTTGAATCTCTCCCCCTTTTGTTGGGCATTGGTATTTTGTTGTGCTGCGAATTGTCATTCGCTCTGTAAAATTCTCTAATCGTGATTCTCAAGATGGCTTGGTCTAGATTACTTTTTGCTTCATGAATAATGCTCCCATCTCTCTCACCCCAATGCGCACAAGAAGCACTTTGCTTACGTTTGTAAGTACAAATCAATCAGTCCTGTTCCTTGGCCCTTTTCCTATTATACAAAAATATCTGTTTTCTTGGTGTTTCATTACATTGCCTTTGGTTATTTTGCCAACTGCCTGAAATCTGCCCCCAGGTTATTGAATGTGAATGAACGAATGCCACTCTATTGTCACATGTGACAAGTCACAGTGATATTATTTGTTTTGCACACCCAAAGTATGCAAAGAGTCGCCACATAAAGGGGGCCGACAAAGTTACAAAGTATCCCGTGCCAGGGCCTCCTTTGACGTTTTCCCCCTCCCCCCCACCCCTTCACAGCGGTTCTTCAATCACTGAGAAATGGTTCCTTTAATTTACTTCAGCTAGATGTAATTTTGAGATACTTCTATTGTATCTCCTCTTTTCTGAGGAGAACAGCTGCAATTCCTCTGATCTACTCACAAACCTACAATTTCTCATCCATGGAACTATTGCAATAGGCACAGCATAGTGGCGCAGCAGTAGAGTTGCTGCCTTACAGCGCTTGCAGGGCCAGAGACCCAGGTTCGATCCCAACTACGGGCGCTGTCTGTATGGAGTTTGTATGTTCTCCCTGTGAACTTGTGGGTTTTTCTCCTAGATCTTTGGTTTCCTCCCTCACTCCAAAGACTTACAGATTTATCAGTTAATTGGCTTGCATAAGTGTAAATTGTCCCTAGTCTGTGTAGTGTTAATGTGCTGGGATTGCTAATCGGTGTAGACTCAGTAGGCTGCGCTGTATCTCTAAACTAAACGGAAGTACTGTATAATCTTCAACACTTTTGTATCCTTATCCATTTGTATGGTACCCAAATTGGATGTACGACTTAAAATGGAGGGTGCAATCAAACTTTTTTAAGGAGTTCCACCTCCAGGGCCAAGAACCAAAAATCAAGAGTAAATATGTCTGTGATTTTTGGCAGGGCAGATAGAAGGTAAGAAGAAAAGCTGAAGATTCATATCAGCAAAATCAGCTTGTCATGGCTAGAATTCTGACTTTAAAAATTTCATTTGCAGGAATTGTTGTAGGAAGGTCAGCATTATTGGTCACCTCTCTGTACCCTGAGAAATTGATGGTAAGCTGCTATCATGTATGTCTGAAGTAACTTATGTATATGCCAGAATGGGTATGGGAACAGTTGGGCATGTTAAGCTATAAGGCAATCTAACAGCTTTATAGTCCCAGTGATTCTTCAGACTACCATGGTAGGGTTTGGAGTTCAGTTATCTCCGGACTGTCGGTCTAGTAATTGACTTACAATGCCCAGGTAACTCTGGTACTGAAAGGAATATTCAGCCAAAGATAGAAACTGTTCTACTATTTTAAAAACAAATTCCTTGTTGATGAGTCTGGTTACACTGATTGTGTGTATCACCATGATTAAAATAAACACAGAAAATGCTGGAAATGGCCATCAGATTAGGTAACATGTGTGATGAAAGACACAGAATAAACATTTCAGAGCATTGACTAATAAAATTGACATTTGGACCTGAGGAGCTAAGCTTTTTCAGCACTTTATTATTTCAGATGTGCAACAACCAGTTTTGACTTTTGGATAGTAGTTAAGATAACTGGTGTACCATCCAGAGATGGTATTGGTGCTGAGGCAAGAATAGTTGCCTATTGTGGTAGTTAGGGAATTTAAAATCAAGCAACTGAATAATAAAATAAAGTAATTGAATAAAAAGTTAGTACTTGTAATGATACTGACAAATCCACAAATGCTTTTGAACTATGTCATTAATGCTTCCTCATGAGAAAATGTGTCAATCTGGCCCATTGCGCCTTAAAATGTCCAACTGTCACCAACAATTCTGGGTCCGATAGGGATGGACCTGATGTCACGTAAATCGCCTCCAACCTGTTGAGCCATCTCTGGGAGCTATATTAAGGCACTGAATCAAAATAGCCCATCAGAAGAGAGCTGTTGCCTTTACCAGCTAGAAGCTGTGATTGCGTTCTGGAGGAATGACAAAGGAGGAATTGGTTTTGTTGGTTTGTGCTTGCCAGCCTTTTTTTTGGTTTTTTGTTTAATTAAAAAAACAATTGTTTAGATTGTTGGGATCAGTTCCATTAGTTACTACAATCTTGAACAAAGTAATGAATTCATGTTATTTTGCAGGGCATTTTAAACAGGAATTGGTAAAATTTGGAATTTGTTGTTTTTCTTTTGATAATCTTTGGAAATGGTTTGTGCTGTGCTTGACAATGAAATTGAATTCTTGAAGGGACAGGGGAATATACATGTAATTTAGGTAGACTTTAAAATGTTATTTGACAAAATTGAATTGTTAGCTGAAGTTCTTGATTTCAGAATTTATTGATCCAGCTGGAAAATTGAGCACAGATGTGGAAGGGCAGGGATAAATGAGGGAAAAAACCCAATGGCAGCATCTCTGGAGATCATGGAAAGGTAATGTTAATTTAGGTCAGGACTTTTCAAACTTGTATTGCTCATTGTGATTGGTAGGGTCTCCGAATTGCACATTGTGTTTCTAAGTTATTTAGATGAAGAGCATATAGGCCATCTTGTAAACAAAGTATAGACTGGCATTTAGTTACAATAGTTACAATAGTGATAAGCAAAATTGGCAAAAGGATTTCAGTGTGGATAATGTGAAGTCATTTATTATGGGCAATATTTAAAATGGTGACATGCTAGAAGCAGTGGAGGTTTGATGACTTTGGACCATATCTGTAGATCATTAAGATCAATAGTGCTCTTATTGTGTTACGTGTTAATTGTTAATACAGTGAAATTATTTTCCTTAGAAACAGATAAGTAGAGTATCGCCATACTCCTGATCCCTGACTAGCAAGTGTACAGGAATAATCTACTGAGGGGCATGCAGGAGGCGCCATGTTTTAAAGTCCACGCTCTAGTTCTTATGAGTGGTGTCTGTACCAGGCAATCCCAGGCTGTTGCAAACCTCCAGACATTGCCTTCCTTGGACGCCACGTTCCTCTCCTTGCCTGTCATTTGTTCCACGGGGCGCCTCCTGCAGTTGATCATGAGGGAGCCTCCTGCAGTTGAGCTTTTCTATAGAGTTACAAACAAACCAGCAATGTCTAATAATGTAGACGATTGTCCCACAGTGGCACTGGAGGTAGCTTCAGCAAAAGGACTAAACGAGTTCAAGGTAGATCACCACCACCACCACTTTCTCAATGGTGAAATTAGGGATGGGCCTGTGATACCAAGACGCTGAAAATAGAATTAATAGTCTTTATTCCAACATGTAAATGAGTTGCTGTCAGGGATTAATTGTACAAAAATATTATCTTTTCGGGTTAAATCATATTTTTGGAGATCTGCCACTGATTGGATGTCCTTGACCTTGACACCTTGATTCTGTTATTTGATCTTGCTGGTTCTGCTCGCAGTCTCACATTATTGGATGTCATCTTCAACCAGTTTATTTTAAGATAGATCTTGATTAGTTCTAGATGAGAAGAAGCCAGGCACGTGCTGTGAGTAATTACTCAGGGTAGGCACTCAGTCGGCTTAAAAAAAAATTAAACCGCGCATGCGCAGATTGTTCTCTACGTAAAAATAAAACAAAATCAAAAAAACAGTAACAATTCAATTTGCCTAAGGTTTCCTAGTCTCCTTTATTCTGAATTACTGAATGGGTGGGGGGGTGAAGGGTGATGGCAGATGGAGATTTGGTGGAAAAAAACAGGAGTACAGGGAAAAGTTGAATCAGTTGTCATCTAATTGAATGACAACACTTGTTCAAGGGACCAATTGGGGGGAGAGTTTCTTTCACAGCGTGAGGAGAGTCTATGCCAGGCGTGAAGTTGCGGAGAGGGCAGGAGTGTTCAGAAGGAGGGGGTCGGGGATAATGCCAGTAACTCGCTCACCGCTGCCGCAGCTCTCCGGGCACGAAGCCACCGCACTGTAGCCGGGAAAAAGAAGCAGCTCGTAGAGCTGCAAGCGGCCACCGGGACTGACAGCAGAACAGGCCGCCACTTCAGCGCCTTCTGCCGGCCCACTCTCTGGCAGTGTTCTCCGTCTGAACACCTCTCACCTGTCGCTCGCCGACTTCGCTCATGTCAGCCGCTTCCCGCAAATCCTTAATTTCCCACAGCCGATTAACCTCAATCGCGCTGTCAGAATTTAAGGATATGAGGCCAGCGAGCGGCAGGAGAAAGGTTTTTAGACGGAGAGCTGCCAGAGATGAGCGGGGGCCGACAGAAGGAGCTAAGGTGGCGGCCGGTTCCGTTGTCCTGCCCGGCGGCCGCTCAGCCACCCGAGCTACTTCCTCCCCCCCCCCGCCTCAATGCGGTGGCATTGCACACCTCCGTGCAAGGAGCGTTGCAAGTGGCATTATCCCGATCCCCTCCTTCACAACATTCGTGCCCTCCCCACAACTTTACCCCGGGCCAGACTGCCAAACTTATGAAATTAGCTCTCCCCGCACCCCCACACGGTATTTAAAAACATCACCAAGAAATGTACTTACCACATCATTGGTACACGAGCTCCATTCTTCTCTCCCAGTTTCCTAAGATACACTTAAAGTAATGCAGATCCATATTTGAAAACCCCGCCAAGAAACTAGCGCTGCGCAGTGCTGCAAAGGCAGAATTTCAGCTGCCTTCAGCCCCGCTTGAAATTGACGGCTTCAGGCAGCGCTGACGGCGCGTGGGCTGCAGAGAGCTTCCCGTGTTACAAGCGCTGCGGTTGAAAGGCATGGAGATTTATGCCTACCTAGGAGATCGATCTCTTAGATAGGCATAATTCTCCTATGCTGTTACTATTTATATTTAGAAATTACTATGTTATAATTTTAGTCAGGGAAGGCACTGCCTACCTTGCCTACCCTGACGGCACGTGCCTGGAAGAAACTATGGATGGAACCAAAGCAAAACAGTTGACTGGCCTGAATTCTACTTTAATTGCAACGGTAGAGTTGCTGCCTTTCAGCACCAGAGAGCCGGGTTCGATCTTAACTACGGGCGCTTGTCTGTATGGGATTTGTGTGTTCTCTCTTTGACCTGCCTGGGTTTTCTCTGGGTGCTCCGATTTCCTCCCACACTCCAAAGACGTACAGATTTGTTGGTTAATTGGCTTTGTTTACTTGTAAATTGTCCCTAGTGTGTGTAGGATAGTGTTCGTGCGCGGGGATCTATGCTGTTTCCGTGCTGTATCTCTAAACTAAACTAAGCATTTACCAGATTTGGTCAGTTTTGTGTGAATATTTTCTGATCCTGGGGAAATAGTTTGGTAATGAGTTTTCAAAGAGCAAAACATTTTACAGAATAATATGTTACTGTCAGCATTTTCTCTCAATTTGATTTTTGTTGCATTAAAAAGTTGAACTTGGAAGAAGAGTAGGAAGGTGAATTTTAGCAAGCATAGCCCAATATTTCTATATTTAAACAGGTCCCACTCAGATGTCCTCTATATTTGGGCAAATGTCCAAATTACTACAGGTCTTGTTTCCGAACAACAATTCAAGGAAACCTCAAAGAGCCACGTGGAATTTTTTTTCTAAATAAAATATAGAGTGAGCAGTTTTAACATCCAATTGTTTGTATTAATGTATTGTTAATCAATACCCAAGTATAACTTTAATTTTATAACAGTTAATTTAAGCCAAGATAATAGGGAACTTGCCTTTTTTTCCCCCCCACTTGTGTGGTTTTTAATGTACCGCAGCATGAAAGGGATGTGGGGAGAAGACAAATGATAAAACAGTTGGCTGACCATCGCAATATACTGCAGCAATCTGCTTTTCTGCTTACTAATGTGCCTGCTGTTATATTCAACATTTTTGTTTATTTGTATTATCACTGTTTTGTAGAGGCATGTGGTCTTAATTCAAATTAGTTGGATATTTTGCCTGCTCTGCTGTCATATACGCAGCTTGCTGTCTGCTTCTGGCGATTGAAGTATGCTTTGCTATGATGACACTATCGCGGGAGAGAGAGAAGAACTTTGCCTTCCATCACAGTGAGGCGGAGATTCACTGTGATGGATGTTTGTGTGAATTGAATTGTTTGTGTGTTTTGTAGGAATTGTTCTGTTTGTATGGCTTGTAGAAACGGGGTTTCGTTTGAGCCTCTCAGAGGTTCGAATGACAAGTAATAAAATCGAATCTAACTATTCTGTGCCTCCAAATACATTTTTTTTTTAAATGGCAAATGCTGGAAATCTGAAACTAAAGCAGAAATCAGTCGATTACCTGAAAAGTTAACTTTGTTTCTCTTTCCACAGATGCTGCCTGTCATGCTGAATCTATACAGCATTATCAACTTTGTGCCACAAACAATGTGTTGCATTTATCCCTCGTGCACTAGAAATCAGACTGAGTTAATTTGAAGAAATGTCCTTAGGGGTTGATTTTTGCTTAGTGTTCAGCAAGTTCCAGTTTTTTTAACCAGTGTCAGCAGAGGCAACAGTTGTAACTTAGTACTGCGGACAGGGCTGGGAGAAGTGAAAATATATGCAAGAGATTTCCTTCTCTTATCTAATTATTTCTGTATGAATGAACGCAGACCAAAGTGAGATTAAATGTCTTTAATTGTGGGGTGGTGGGGATTGAAAATTGAAAATGTTAGTTGCTGCAAGGGATCTCTGCCAACTGATGTAAATTATATGTTCAGAAAACTGATTTGAATCTTGATCTTTTTTTCATAACTGCATTAACCAGTTTCCAATCGTGGGGGGGGGGGGGGGGGCGAGGAGGGAGATGCAAGAAAATGGGAGACCTGGGTTATGGAGGGGTGGAAGATGGAGTGGCTGGAGGAGGGGAATGGAACGGAGTGATGGGGACATGGCAAGTAGAAAAGCTGCATGAGGAGGGAGAGGGGGGAACTGAGTAAATGGAAAAGGAGGGTGTGATTACCCAAAATTGGAGAATTCAAAGTTCATACCATTTGGAATATGAAGTGAAATTCTTTTAGTTTGCACGTGTCTTCAGTTTGGCAATAGAAGAGACTGAGGACAGAGGTCAGTATGAGAATGGAATGGGGAATTAAAACAACTAAAAAAATATCAAGCGGGAGCACCACCTTATCCTTGCAGACAAACTGCAAGTGTTCAGTGAAGAGGGTGCTTAGCCTTCGCTTGGTCTTTGATGTAGAGAAGGTCACTTTGGGAGTACCGAATTCCATAGTTGAAGTTAGAAGAATTGTAAGTAGACCTCTGTCCCAGATGAAAGGCCTGTTGGGGTCTCTGAATGGAGGTGAGGGAAGAGTGTATGACAGGTGAAAGTACCTGGGAAGGGAAGGGAAGGGTGGATGGAGATAGATGAATGAGCCAAGGAATTGCGGAGAGAGAAGTCTCTGAGGAAACGGGCAGATACAGCTAATGGTGGACTGACGCATTAATTACAAAGTATTATCCAATTGTCCAGGCTTTTACCACCAAAGTTCTGAAGATGCTGAAATATCAGAGTATTACTGTAGTAAATTGTAGACTAACAAATGTAAATCTGGTCTGAAATGTCTTTCACATTGACCATTTTTAGGAAAGCTGTAAGCGGGAGATATACATGGAGCCACTTGATAACTGGAAAGTAGAGTTTTAAGTAGATTGACAAAAAGAACTAGGGAAGCTGAAATTATTTTTGTTGAATTGCTGTAATTTTGAAGGCAATTTCTGAGGCTCGGTGGCAAAATGAAAGAAAATTGCATGTTTATTTGAAAGGAAGTATTTACAGAGCCTTGGGGAAGAGCAAAGGAGTAGAATTAATTGGATAACCTTTTTGAATGGATGACATGAGCACCATGGGCCAAATAGTTGCTTCATTGGGTATATGATTCTATCAAAGTTGCATTTTGGTAACACACTTGCTGGGGTGATAATGAACACATAAGGAACATTTTCACTTTTGATCGTGAATGAATATTTGATATTGTGTCCAGCCAATGCAATTGAGGAAGATGTAAACGTACTATTAACCAAGCCCTTAGAATAGCAATGTTAAAAAATCAAGTCTGCAATTTATCCCATCAGATAAAGCATAAAAAGAAGTTTACCTTGACACCTAATTCACTTTCATATCTTCAGTATTAAAAAACGTATGGCCATTTTCATACTCGGAAATTAGCATCTTGTTCCCTATTGCTTTTCCATTGACTTGACACAAAAGCTGTGATCGAGGACAGTCAAAAGCCCATAACTTTCTTAAAAATTAAGAGAACTGAAAGAAATGTTCAGTTATTATAGATTGAAACATTCTGAAACAAATATGAAACAATTTTACTTGGATGACCGGAAATTAATGCATATAATTAGTTAGTTACCCAATTGTAGCTAATTACAAAATCTAAACATCTATCCATTTCTTAAGAAAATATTAACATTTTTTTAAAAAGCCTAAGTGTCCAAATAACATTCACACAAGAATTCACAATATAACATGATTTTTAAATCTCATTGTTATGAATTTATAGGCCAAATGGAAGGAATTTAGTGTTTAATTCCCGTAAATTAATGGGCATTTAGATCAGCTTGCGAGTGGGATTTTATGGAACACGATGAATTGGAACGTTGCGGTTGCGGTGAATTTAAACCACATCGTGGCAGGAAAAATACTGCCAGTTCATATGGGGACTAAATCACAGTTTCGCAACATGAAATGTTGATTAAGGTCATCTTAACATCTTAAGTTTATATGAAAAAATAAACAGCTTTCCTTTACCTGTCCCCTACGTAAAATCCGTCCCCGTTGTCGCCGTTCACGGCATTAGAAGCTAATTTTTATTTTACTCCTGCGCTGAAATAATCTTGGCGATTTAAAAAAAAATCACATACTGGCAGTCGGAACGAATCTCCAGAAAAAGCTCGCACTCCGAGAAAATGTAATTCCAGAAGGCAAGGGGAAAACCACATTTTAACCCTGCCCCCCCCCCCCCCCCCCCCCCCCCAAAAGGTGCCAAAGTCGCGCACACGGCCAGTGACAGAACTGCAGCAGCGCTGAAGGTAATTTTTGTAACATACCTACTTAGAATGAATATCTGACATTATACATTTTATTAAAACTGGAAAAATACTTTAATGGTAACTATTTTGGATCATTCTGTTTTGTCTTTCCGTATTGTATGAATCTGAAGAAGTGAAAGATTTGCAACTGTTAATTCCGGATCTAAACTTACCCCCCCCAGTCTGGTTCAGTCAAAACACTGAATACGAGCACTGGAATTCCAACTCTATTCTATTGTATACAACACCGCGGGACCGATCCTCATTACCACTTACTCAAGCCCAAGACAGCCACGTGCAAATAGAACAGACCCAAGAAGATCGGCACACCTTAATGTGCTCTGCACCCCTTTATACGCCCCCCCCCCCCCCCAAACTAAAAGGCGTGAAAGTACTTGGGGGAGGCAACTCCTACAAGCCAATTACCAATACAGACTGCAAATTACATAGAATGACAACTCTTTGGCCCAATCATACAATATCACATAACATAGTTTCAAACAGCACTTAGGGGGAAACACTTCCATGAAGTAAAGAAACATCACTAGATAAAGAAACATCTTTGGTGAGGCTTCTCTCCTGGACCAATCACAATTAACGGCGGGAAGGCACTGCAACATAATTAAAACCCAACATTTCCCCAACAAATCCCAAGCAGGCTTTTGCAGCAGTGCATAGCTCCTTTTTCAAAATCCCAGACATATTAGCAACTTGCAGTCCATCTGGACAGAAACTTTTCTGCAACCCATTCTCAGGCTTCAGACTCCCTGGGGCCATCTATTCACATGGTTCTGCAAATGATGTCAAGCAGGTTTCACAGATCTTTTCACAGACATCTTCCATTTTCCCAAGTACCCAAATTTCTGATATTCACACAACAGTGTGTAAAACTTTGACAAAGGTCTGCTTTTAATCATTTATTAATGGACATTTATATAGAAACATTTATTTAACACATACAATTGCTGCAAAAAATAATTGGAATGCTGCTCCTGCTTATTACATTCATGTCAGTAGGGAAGGATTCATGCTGACTATTTAAAAAAAAACCCACACTGGGACAGAAAAAAAGTGAGAATATTCAGTAGACTGATTATTGTTCCAATGAGGTGAGTTGAGTCTTTCCTAAGAAGGAGATACCAGTGACTGCAGATGCTGAAATCTTGAACAAAACAGTGTTGGAGTAACTCAACTGGTCGGGCAGAGTCCTGTAGTTGCTGCAGAACTTTTAATTTTACTTCGGAGTCACGTGAGTGACTACGTGAAGAAGAACCCGCCCCACGCTGGCAACGGCATGACGTCGACGCTGACGGCAGAAGGTGGAGCTGCAGTAAGGAGCAGCTCCTCGCAGCGGTCGGAACGGCCCCGCAGGTAAGAACAGTAAAGTTGGGTTTTTTAGCGGGCGCTGGGTAGGTCCAGCAGTATAGGAAATTTGTTAAAACAGGTCAGAGTCTTTTTTAGTGCTGGATAAAGCACAAATGATGAAGTAAATTTATATCGCGGGTTAAATGCTTCCTGGGGTGAAAAATAAATATACGGGAAAGCTAGTGCGGAGCCGGTTCCGATACCGGTGGCCGCAGATATACCCGTTAGCGAATTAGTCTCAAAATGATAACCACGGAGAGAAATGCTCCCGAAATATGTAAAAATGGAAAATAAAATAAAATAAAAAATCTGAGAGGTCCGTGGTTCTGATGACTCTGACATTGAAAAATCCTCCACATAAATAAACTATGTGGAACTGATTATGGAGCATATGGAGAAAGTTCTCCAAATAATTATGAGACTAGGGTCATAGTACCCTGAAGGTTCCTAAGGTTAGCCCTGAGGGGTTTAATTATTCTGAATATGGCCATGGGCCCTAATTGGAAGTTGGAACTCCGGACCCAGGATTTGGGCCGGAAGAAGTCTCATGGGATGAAATCCCAAATTGATTTAGGGCTGCAGAAGGCAGACCCTGTTGATGGTGATTTGCATTTTTGAAAGCACACCACAAAATAAAAATAAAAATAAAATGAAAAAATATGAAAAGAGACCAAAGATGCATGGAATAGCAAAAGGTTTTGCTATATATGAAGGAAGTGGTGAGGCTATGGAAGAAATCCTAGCTGCCAACATATATATATGGTATCTCACCAACTTCATGATTCTGTGATGATTGAAATATTAAAATTGCACAGCACAGGAAATTGTGCCTCATTGGAAGAGCCTACGGTTTATCCGTTAATATGGGCATTCATGACTCCAAATATGAGAGCGTCAAATAGTGAGGTTTAAAAATCCTCACAAATTTACTCTGCTGCTATTATGGCTTTTGGGCAGATGAAAGGAAAACATAAAATAAAGACGCTATTGTGCAAATTTTTTCTATGAAATTTTGTATAAAATAAATGGCTATTTGGCCCATTTTTCACCCAAAGGTTGCATACCTGTGTCGAGCAAGTTGGTGTTTAAGCTCCTTGGTTATCTGTTTGGGAATAAATCTGCCTAAAACTTATTGAAATTGGATGAAAAGCTAAAAATATTTTAGCTGCATGAAACCTTCGTCTTTTGGACGAAAAGGTATTTTCGCCCAGAAGGGGATTTGATATTGGAAATAGAGGCAGAAATATGTCAAGGAAGTTTTATTGTATTGCACAACCAAATACTTACCCGAATTCAGGGGATAAGGAGACCACCCACTCTCATATGCAGAGGAATTAAAGACGTGTTCCATGCTTAAAGATACTGCGGATTAAATCTTCCAGTTAGAGGGAGATTACAAAAAGTTTATTAAGACTGGCTTACTATTATTTTTTGATCAGTATATTACGAGCAGTTTTCATTAACTACTATTAACTTTTAAAAAACAAGAGGTTAAACCTCCTGTACAGAATAAACCTGCTTATGTTTTCGTGTTTCTGCATTGAAAAAAAGCAGAGTTTTATGTCCACATTGCCTAATTATCTGGAAAAGGGGTAATGGAAAAGATTTTGAACACGAGCATAAAATTTGGTCTTTAATGTTAGAAGGCATTACAGATGATGGTTGCAGAAGTATTCTGGACCTTACAGGTCTAAATAAGTTTGTAGAATACAAACATGTTCAAATGGAGTCATGGAATACTGCAAAATATTTAATTCAGCAGGTTGTTATATGGCTAAGATTTGATGAAAAGACGCCTATTATTCTGTACCTATGTATCAGGTTTCGGTGATACTTAAATTTTAATTGGGTTGTGACAATTATGGCAGTTAAGCTTTGCCAAATGGACTGAGTTCAGCTTTTTACTCTTTACGAAACTGTTTAAAAAAAAAAAACAAGAAACAGTTTAGCCAATTAGAGCACAAAATGCACATCATTATGGCTTATCTCAATGACATTCTGGTCATTAGTGATTATCAGGAGTCAGCTGAGGACTCAGTTTCCAGTTACTAAAGCTTTGTGGTAAGCTAAGGTTCTTAATTATCTAATTAAGCCCAGCTGCAGCCAGCACAAACAATTTACTTTTGGGGTTTGTAATTAACTCAGTGACTATGTTAATACCTTTACCAACAGTTAAAGTCGATGATATTTTGGTAACTTGTCATTATCTCATTCAAAACCTTATCCTTCCATCCGAGAAATGGTGACAACCATTGGTGAACTGCTCAGCAGCATTTTCCTGCATTAGAATTTGGTTCATTAACATTTATTGATATCTTCGAAGGTACAAGATACAAGCTCTCAAAGAGAAGGCAGGCCATTTGACAGGCCTATGTAATTAACACAAAGAAGCTGTATTGGAATTTACAATGGTGGGTTAAAAAAGGAAAATGTCCCACAAGCTGCTAAATAAATATTATGATTAAAAACAGCCTGAAATGGTTTTACATACAGATGCTAGTGCTCTCGGATGGGGGGGCCACAGATTTATCCTCCAGTTGTGGAGGTAGATGGAAAACTGAAGAACAAGTGTTTCTCCAAAGAGTATGGTATTATAACTATTGGGAGTTATTGGGGGCCTTTTATGGGCTTAAAGCATATTGTTGTGCTAAACAAGGTCCTGCATGTGTTAATACAATTACACAATAAAACAGCTGTGGTTTACATTAATCACATGGGGAGAGTTGGATCAGTATCATGTGATTGTCTGGTCAATGAGATATGGGCAATGGTGTATTGGTCGGCAGATATGGATTTGCAGTAAGCTATACTCCAGGTAAAGACAATGTGGTAGCAGATGAAAAGGTCCCAGGATTTTTAAAGATAATACGAAATGGATGTTTAAGCCACCAATATTTAAGAATATTGTTCGACGATTTGGGTTGCCAGAAATTGATTTTGCATCCAGGCTTAATCATCATTTGCCTCATTATGTGTCTTGGGAACACGATCCGGACGCAGTTGCAGTAGATGCATTTTTATTACACTGGGGAAAAATGTTCTTTTATGCTTTTCCACCATTTGCTCTGATCCAGAGATGCTTGAAGAAAATAGAGCAAGATTCAGCTTCCGGATTGTTGGTAGGGCCAAATTGGCCAACTCAACCTTGGTTCCCCAGTTATGCTGAATATGATTAAAGAACCGTATATGCAGATTCTTAACTGTAGTGATATCTTGACTAATCCAGTAACAACATGAAGATTATCCATTATATGCATATATGAAATTTGTTAATTCTGCAGGTTTTGACCAGACCACTACAGGGAACTGGGATTGTCGGACCAAACTTGACAGTTATTGGCACATCATGACGAGATAGCACACAGAAACTATATATGACACATATTTAAGAAATGGAAGAATTTTGCACACAGTCAAAATTTTTCTGATGATTATGTGAATGTTACTCATGTTTTGGAATTCCTTGCCAATTTGCGCTTTGGCCAACATTTAAGTTACAGTGCCATTAACACTGCACGCAGTGCCTTGTCGTCCTATTTAGGACTTATGACTGGTGAAAAATCAATTGGGTCGCATCCATTAATATCACGATTCATGAAAGGAATTTATTCACATGAATCCGCCAAAACCTAGATATACAGAGATTTGGGATGTGAGCATAGTACTTGCTCTACATAGAGAATGGACGCCAATTGAAGGGTTGTCATTGGATGTTAGGTTTAACATTGATATTGGTCATGTTAATGTCACTGGTCTCAGCCCAAAAAGAGTGCAAACTTTACAAATGTTGCGTTTAGACTGTATGCATGTGACTACAGATAACGTTGTATTCTATGTTTACGATCTGATCAAACAAAGTAGACAGGAGATCTGGAACAAAGGTAAACCTTTCAAGCTTTTCAATTGAGCTTGCTTTGTGTGTGGTTAGACATTTGAAGCCAATGTATTAAAGTGACGGACACTTTTTCGAGGGGAAACGAAAAGACATTTGCTGCTTACGCACAAAAAGCCACACACAAAAGCTTCAGTTCAAACTATCTCAAAATGGTTGAAACAGGTGTTGGTTTTAGCGGGAATTAGACACTGAATGTCTTCAAATCTCACTCCACCAGGCGGCAGCTACGTCCGCGACGAAGGGCGGGACGTAACCAGATCTTGAGCATATTTTTAAAAAAATCGCAGGGTGGAGTAAAGAAGAAACTTTTTCAAATGTTCTACAACAAACCTGTTCACACTATGACAAGCTTTGGACACGCGGTGTTGGGAGCACTATAATCACCTGCTTTGTTTTGCTATTAATTGCTATAATCAGTTGTGTAGTCACAGATATTTTTTTGTCACTTATAATCATTTTTTTCCTCAAATATAAGGAGGGGTATTATATGGTCTTTCAGCACATTAAAAAACTTGATTGTGAAAAGATCTAACATTTGTGTGCTTTCTCATGTATGTGTTGACTTATGCCGGATTGTCGTACGGCTGATTAATTCTACGAATAAAAAACACAGAAAGCTTTAAAACTCTCACGTAGTCACTCACGTGACTCCGATGTAAAATAGTAAGATTAAACGAGAACTCACCTGTTCGAAGTTTGATCGTTATTTTACGAGGAGTTACGATGAGGGATTACGTGCCTCCAACTCCCACCCTCGTAAAATAAATGAATCAAATGGTGGTTCTAAGTCTTTTTATGAGCCTTACTATGTTACTCCGACTTTGGTGTTCTGTGTTTTTCATGCCGTTGCTTTGAAGTATGCCGTTGCCAGCGTGGGGCGGGTTCTTCACGTAATCCCTCATAGTAACTCTCGTAAAATAACGATCAAACTTTCGAACAGGTGAGTTCTCGTTTAATCTTACTATTTTGACTCTAACCTAATCCATGCTGTAGTATTTTAGTGCAACAACATTGCTATGAGCAAATAACAGTGTTGGAAGAATCAACGGGTCAGGCAACATTGCTGCAAAGAATTGACAGGTGATGTTTTGATGTCCATGAACCTTCTTCAGACTGATTTTAGAATTGTGGACAAAGCCGGAAAAGAAATGTGGATGAGACGAAGCTTGGCATGTTATAGGTGGATACAGATGAGGAAGGGGTAATTAGCAGATAGGTGGAGTAAGTGACAAAGCAAGGCCAGAAGTAAATAGCAGACACAATGGTGTTAGATAAGGAAAGACGACACATAATGTAAGGTAACACTAAGAAGGAGGGGTATAGGTGGAAGTGGACGGGGGGGGGAGGGGGGGGGTAGGAATAAAAAGGGGGGTAAAAGATAAATGAGGAAATTGGGGATGGGAACTGATTTTAGAATTGGGGAGAAATGTTGTATTTCTTTGTATTTGACAATAGACGATAGGTGCAGGAGTAGGCCATTCGGCCCCTCGAGCCAGCACCGCCATTCAATGTGATCATGGCTGATCATCCCCAATCAGTACCCCGTTCCTGCCTTCTCCCCTTATCCCCTGACTTCGCTATTTTTAAGAACCCTATCTAGCTCTTTTGAAAATATCCAGAGAACCTGCCTCCACCGCCCTCTGAGGCAGAGAATTCCACAGACTCACCACTCTCTGTGAGAAAAAGTGTTTCCTCGTCTCCGTTCTAAATGGCTTACTCCTTATTCTTAAACTGTGGCCCCTGGTTCTGGACCCCCCCAACATTGGGAACATGTTTCCTTCCTCTACTGTGTCCAAACCCTTAACAATCTTATATGTTTCAATGAGATCCCCCTCTCATCCTTCTAAACTCCAGAGTGTACAAGCTAGCTGCTCCATTCTCTACAGCATATGACATCACCAGGAATTAACTTTGTAATCCTACGCTGGCACTCCCTCAATAGCAAGAATGTCCTTCCTCAAATTGGGGGATCACCAAACTGCACGCAATACTCCAGGTGTGGTCTCACTAGTGCTCTGTACAACTGCAGAAGGACCTCTTTGGCGCCTATATTCGATTCTCTTGTTATAAAGGCCAACATGCCATTCGCTTTCTTCACTGCCTGCTGTACCTGCATGCTTTCTTTCATAGACTGATGTACTAGGACCCCCAGATCCCGTTGTACTTCCCCTTTTCCCAACTTGACGCCATTTAGATAGTAATCTGCCTTTCTGTTTTTGCTACCAAAGTGGATAACCTCACATTTATCCGCATTAAACTTCATCTGCCATGCATCTGCCCACTCCCCCAACCTGTCCAAGTCACCCTGCATTCTCATAGCCTCCTCCTCACAGTTCTCACTGCCACCCAGCTTTGCTCATTTTTATGTAGCAATTTTAGCCCTGTAACTCACATTACTGTCATTCTCATTTAGCTGGAAGATCAATAGAGTAACTTTTGAGAAAAGCGTTGATTCGTTTTATTTTCCCTTCTTATAACGGACAATGCTTTTGTCAATCAATCATCAATCAAACAAACGTTGTTGTCATTTAGAAATACATCGATATATGCAATTCCAAACGAAATTCCGTTGCATTTGGCTGCCCGTGCAACACGATAATAAACAGAAGGATAAAATGGATAAAACGATAAAATGGATAAAATAGACAATGGTCGCAGCCCATTACATGGCATTCAGGAGTCTGATGGCTTATGGGAAGAAGCTGTTGCGGAACCTTGATGTTCTGCTCCTTATTCTACGATATCTTTTGCCCGAGGGCAGCAGAGTGAACAGTCCGCGATGGAGATGTGTGGGGTCCTTTATAATACTGCTGGCCTTAGACACGCAACGTTTGGTCGCAATATCCCCGATTGAGGGGAGAGAAGTCCCGATGATTTTTTCAGCTGTCCTCACCACTCTCTGCACGGACTTGCAGTCGGAGGCTTTACAGTCCCCAAACCAGACAGAGATACAGCTGGTCAAAATACTCTCCATGGTGCCCCTGTAGAAAGTGGTGAGGACGGGATGGGGGAGGTGAGCTCTTCTTATCCGGCGCAGAAAAGTGCAACCGCTGCTGCGCTCTCTTAACTATTGATGTGATGTTATTTGACCAGGTCAGACTGTTAGTGATCTGCACCTCCAGGACCTTAGTGCTACTGACCAACTCCACATCGCTGTCATTGATGTGAAGTGGTGTGGGACTGCCGGTTTTTCCTGAAGTCAACAATGACCTCCTTTGTTTTTTTGACATTCAGGATCAGGTTGTTCGTATTGCACCAGTCCACAAGTTGTTTCACCTCCTTCCTGTAAGCCAGCTCATTGTCGTCCTGGATGAGGCCCACCACTGTTGTGTCATCTGCGTATTAACTTCATGATGTGGTTGTACTAAAACTGGGCTCAAACAATCGGTGGGTCGTCAAGATAAACAGCAGTGGACTCAGGACACAGCCTGTGGGGAGCCGGTGCTCAGAGTGATGATGTTAGAGGTGTTGTTTTCAACCCTCACTGAGGGGTCTGTCAGTGAGGAAGTCCAGTAGCCAGTTACACATGGGGGTGCTGAGGCCCAATGGACCCAGTTTGCTTATCAGGTGCTGAGGGATGATTGTGTTGAATGCTGAACTAAAATCCACGAACAGCATTCACTCAAGTGTTCTTCTCCTCTATTAGCTCCAGGTACAGATGGAATACGGAGGATATAGCGTCCTCTGTGGAGCGGTTTGGCCTGTAAGGAAACTGGTATGGGTCAAGTGTGGAGGGGCGTCTGGAGGTAATATGGTCCCTGACCAGCCTCTCAAAGCACTTCATCATTTATATAGGAGAGAATGCTACAGGGCGGGTAATCGTTGAGACATTGTATTTTGGATTTGTTTGGCACTGGTATGATGGTGGCAGTCTTGAAACACGATGGGACGACAGCCTGGTTCAGCGAGGTGTTGATGATGTCCATAAGGACATGTGGCAGCTGATCAGCACATTCCCTGAGCACCCGCCCTGGTATGTTATCAGGGTCTGCCACCTACCGTGCGTTCACTGTCCTTTTAGGGTCCTCTGGACATCCACTATACTCAAGATGAGTGCCTGTTCATCACAGTGAAGAATACCTTTTCTCGCAGGTGTGTTATTTATTATTTATTATTGAGTTAATTGAGGAAACTCAATGTTGTGTCATCACAGGGTGGTGGAGCAGTCTTATAGTCCGTGATTGGTTTGATTCCCTGCCACATGCGCCTGGTGTTCATGGGGTCATGAGAAGAAGCTTGGATTTTCTGACCATGGGCACACTTTGCCAGCTGATGACTCGGTTCAGGTTGCTCTTGCGGATCAGAGTGCTACCACCGTCACCGGATTTAAACGCAGCATTTCGTGCTCTCAGCATTCCACGTACCTCTGGGGTCATCCCGGGTTTTCGGTTGGCCCGTATAGTGATGGTCTTGGTGAGGGCTTTTATTGTAATTCCAGCAATTTTAACTCCTCCTAACCTTATCTGCAAATTATTATATTTTTGGACATGAGTGGTTTATTCTTAAATAGCTTGTTGTTCTCACCCATCGCACACTGCAGTATTGTGAACCTTTTTCTGAATTGGATATTAACTAAGTCCTATAAATTTATTATGTCATTATTTTGCTTGAAAAAGGAAAAAAGCCAAAGTTTTTCCGAATTTCTACTCTCTCTCTTTTGTCAAGTGTCTTGAGATTTTCACTTATTAGTTCATACAACCTATTCTGGGTCCCAAAAATGCTTCGGGTAGAGAATGCTTCAGCAGTTCAGAAAATCAAGACTAAGATAATCCTTATTTGCTACTTTTAGCGCCGAAATGGACATTGACCATTCCTCTATCCAGACACCTATATTTTGTAATCATATCCATGTTATTTGTATTCTGTTTAATTTCAGTTATGAACGCGATTATGTATGTGAACCTAAAAATTGAGGCTTTTTACTATCTCAGAAAATGTTTAAATTGTATGTTGCCCTCACTCCATTGTTATAGATAGCCCGTTTTGGTGCATATCCAGCATTCATGACCCTTGCAATCCACCACACACAAATTGTAACTCTGCCAAAAGCTCCCATCTTCTACCAAATTAAGTCATATTCTCTTATATAACCTCTGTCTGTATAATTTCACTTTGCAGACACAAGAAGGAACTGCTGGCTTGCCATTGTGGTCCCCCCCCCCTTCCCCCCCCCCCCCCCCCATTTTGCTTCATTTGTTTTATTTTTTTTTAATCCTTTTTTACAAAAATGTATCATGGCTTTGTACCTCACGGGGATCAGAGATAGACTGTTGCTTATTATAAACTGTAACATAAGGTTCTAGCTTCTATAGCTTAATTCCTGAAAGACGGAGGCCAAAGTGCCTGGAGTCGCCTTCACCACAGACACAAAAAAGCTCAAGTAACTAAGCGGGACACTCAGCATTCTGGAGAGAAGGAATGGGTGACATTTTGGGTCGAAATGGTCACCCATTCCCTCTCTAGAGATGCTGCCTATCCTGTGACCTGAGTTTACTACCAGCTTTTTGTTTCTATCTTTGGTTTAAACAAGCATTTGCAGTTCATTCCTACAGCCTTCTTCACCACTCTCTCTGGGGTGGGAGATTGCAACCTTCATGTGGTCCACCCTGTTTCGATGAATGCATCAACCTGCCGTACAAAACAGAAGATCAAACGGAACAAGTTGTCTTACAACTTTAGGCTGTGCACTCATATGCAAGAAGAATACTTTAACCCTGATGCCGACTTTCTGAAGTTCTGTTACTGCATGGAGTGTCCGCTCGTTAATGTGGTAAATATTTGTCAGAATTGAGCCGCAGTTGTCATTTTGTTTGTTATTATTGAAAGGTCTTTGAAAATTCAACCTGCAATGTTCAAGTTTCTGTTTTCTGAGATGTGAGCCTTCATGAAGAATGTGTGTTTGAGATGCAGTTATTGAATTCTTCTCGGCAAATGTACAATAGAATACTCTCGGAATTATACATCAAGAACATCACATTTGATTCAGTGCTGCAAATGTTGCCATGTTCTGATGATGAATGGATCCAATCTTTGATCTCCCTGAATTCAGAGGTGCCGTTATCTTTTTTGAATTTCACACTAAGCAAGTGTGGAACCTATTGAGGTAAACGTGATTCTTGGTTTTATGGAAATTGAGGAATTTGCATTCTATAGGGTGGTTGCACATAACACACGCAACTCATAAGTTCTTGTTAAAAACCTGCCAAAATTAACAAAATTTTTCCACTGTAAATAAATGTGGAAATTAGGGGGTAACCGTGAGTGAAAAAACAACCGCAAAATCACTGCTGCCAGTTTTCACTGACAAAAATCACTGACTTGTGAAAAGAGCGCGTGACGGCATTTGAGGGCAATTCCTGGCCCACGACAGGCCGGGGCTTGAGGGTGACTGAGCGCTCTGAAACCAAGTGCTCTGTATCGTCTGTAGCGGTAAGCCGAAGGAGCGCATCCCTCGGGACAGCCCCCGATCTCCCCCCCGGGGTCAGCGCTGTCCGGCATGGCCGCCTCTTTTCGCCCCGTCTCCCCCTGTGTGGCTGCACTGTATCGGGCTGTGGGTTGGCAGCGCGCACACATGGGGCCGTGTGGAGCGTGGCGCGGCTCCGGGCAGTGGACACGCGGGGACAAAAACATGGTAATGTCCCCGTCAGCTGCAGCAGAGTTGGGGGACAGTTGGTGCCTCCGCCGACCAGAGTCACTGACCATGCTGCACCGACCCCCCCACCCCCACCCCCCGACCCCCCCCGTCCGTCGTGGGGACAGACGGCCCGGGGTCCACGAGTATGGAACCAGTCAGCGTGGAGTCCAGATGCTGGGACAGAAGACGGGCTTGCTGTACTGGCAGCCATAGTACGTGCTTATCTGACGTTCACCGCTTGTACTCCAGGAAGGCGTTGCGTGGCAACAGTATGGGTCATAGGTCCTTGACTGCCGTGCAACATCCCTATAAAGCCTATCGTAAACTTGAGAGTACGCTTAAAGTAAATGTGATATGCCCTATGATATTTTTACTGGCTTTGTGGGCTCTAATATCATGGTTTCTGAACCCCTAATTTAACCCTGTATTTGACTTTGCATTCTAGTTTGTGGGTGGCCCATTTCTGTTTAAGAAAATTGTAATAACTACTTCTCAGTGCTTTAGGCGAATTGTTATGTTGGTTTTGCTGTTGTAGCCCAAATAATTTGGTGTGTATGAGCAGGCAATTGTTTAGTGCATGAAAGATCTGGGTAGCCATGGAAAGGATATAGCCAAGGTTGAATTCTTGAAGTGTATATGAGCAATGAGAAACTTTGTCTGATGCAAGGTTTGAAAATATAGTTGGTATGATTGCATGAATAATTTTAGAGATCTTTATCATTGCTGAAATAGCTTGAGATCGAAGAATGCAAGCATTCTGCTGGCTACTGTAGAAATAGCCAGCAGAATGGGTTATAATTGGTAAAATGAAGGTAACCTATAATGGGTTATAATTGGTAAAATGAAGACAAGGTTACATTTCCTTTATCTACATAATTTAAACAAGTGGGGAATCCTTGATGGGTATATGAAAACATGGCACACATGAGTTGATACAATTGGCTCGAATGTAGCAGACACAAACCAATTTTTTAGTTTTGGTTTATTGGTTGAAGGAAAAAAAGGAAGTTTTGGAAGTTTACTTTTCTGATTGTTACATTGTTGAAACAAAATGTAGTGCTCTGCAAACTGGTAATTAGTTCCATTGGGGCCCTTGAGCAGGTATGAGCCAGATCTAGGAAAAGTTTGATTGCATTCATTTGACAGGAATCTGGGAATGCATGCTGTCTCCTTGTTTGCTGGCTGCAGTACTAGATCAAAAAATTGTACAATTTCTTGCTGTCGAAATGATAGATCTCTTTATGTTTTGCTTTGGTGTTTGAGTTTTGGTTCTTCTATTTAACCTCTAACCCCACACTTTGCCTTCAATTGCTCTTTGCCATACTATATTGCTTGTTGCATTTTGTTATGGAAACTTGTAGCACTTCCTCTGTTTCTCCACTGGGGATTTAGTATTTGCTGGGGTAGGTTGTGTGAATATTCCTGGATGCAATAACAACCACAGATCGTTTGTGATCACTGAATTCATGGAATGTTGTTTTTGTATGGGATTACATTTCTGCAGGCGTAGCATAATAGCAAGCTCAGACAGGGCCTTGGTTTTGTGTAGAGCTAATTGATGACTCTGCCCTTTATGGACACTTTTTTTAACATAGCTGGTCACTGTAAAACTAAATCTGGAATATTTTGGTTTTTTTTTGAGAAAGAAGCTATTTAAGAGCATAGCAGAAGATTAAAATGGCACATTCCATTTATTTGCGATTGAATCTAGTTACACTAATTTACCTAATCCATTTCACTTGCTTACTGGATAATTGCTTAAATCTGCAGGTTTAAATCTGACTTGGGGAGAAAAATGTGTGCTTGATTTCATGGAACTTTGATCTTCAATGTTGTTAAGATGCGACTTGAACAGATTACTAAGAGCTTGGTGTTCAGTCCCTGCTCTCGCCATCAATACCTTGCAACTATGTAGTCAGATACAGTTTCACTGGCATCTTTAAAATTTGCCACAATACCACCATTGTTAGATTCAATTTGGCCAACGATGAGTCAGAAGCTGATCAATCATCTGGTTTTTGGTGTCAGAAAAAACAATTTTGCTCCAGCATTGTTAGCAAGACAAAGTTGCTGACTTCAGGAAATGGAAGCTGATGGTCCATGAATCTGTCTTCATCGGCAGCATGGTGCTGGAGAGAGTCAACTGCTTCAGCTTCCTGGGTGTGAATGAATATCTCTGATCTGCGCAGGGGCCAGCCATATTCATGCAATTAATACCTCATCAATACCTCAACCTTCAGGTTGAGGAGATTTGGCATGTTGCCGGATACTCTATCAAACTTCTACAAGGTTGTATTGGTGGATTGCATTGTGATCTGGATCAGTAACTCAAAGAACTAAGGAGGCTGCAGAAAGTGGTGGACATAGCTTGGTCCATCATGATTATTACCTCCCCATCATCAAAGGATCTACTGGAAATGTGGTCTCATGCAGACGGGTAATATCAAACATCTACATAAACACCCCTGTCGACACTCTCATCCTGCTACTAACATCAGGAAGAAGATGCAGGAGCCAGAGAGCTATTACCTCTAGGTTCATGACAGCTTCTTCCCAACAATCAATGGGTGTTGAATCGCCCTGCACAACCCTAACTATAATCCCACCTCTGCTCCAAATTACTATCGACTTTGTATAAGGTTGCACTGAGTACCATGGCTTGTACTCTCTTTACAGTCGGTTTACATGGTTATAACGATTAATTAGGGTCAAGAAAGAGCATGCACGTCGCGGCCCTGTTTCACCACCATGCACAAGAAGCACAAGAATCCATTGTATGCAGATGCCGAGAAGTGAGTTCTGTTCTGGTAGAACAAATTTCTAATCTTGTGATGTGGACTCGATAAGAAGAATGATAATTTATTGTTTTATTCATATTTGTACATTTATTTGTGTGGTGCTCGTGTTAATATGCCTGTAAAAAGTTGAAGGAGGATTTTTCAAATTTTGTTCTGGTTCCGGTGCATATGACAATTAAACACTTTTGACTTGACTTTGAGATGAAAACTGGAACACCTGCAGAAAGGCTAGCAGTCAACATGCAAATCTCTCACAGGCAGCATTGAACCCGTCACTGGAGCATTTGAGGCAGCAGATCTACTTTCAATACCATGCTGACCTGTATTGCAAAACTACTTTAGCTGATGTGGGGCGTTGATGCAACGAAGTTGGAGCAGTTGTTTGCCCCTTGTATCTGCTCTGCTACTGAATAAGGTGACTGGCTGATAATTTACCTTTGCCACTTTATTGCCCACAATAAATTAAAAAAAATATTGATTTTTAACTTCATATTCGTGGTATTTAATAAGCATGGGACTGATCAGGGCTTAACCTTTTTCACCTGTTGCAGCCGGGCAACCATGACAGCTGTTTAGGTTGCCAAATTACAATTTAGGTGTCATTTAAGACGGTTTGCATGTCGTGTGCGATAATGTGACTCGGACGAAGTGAGTAGTTACCAGTCAGAATTATGCTCAATGGGCATTCACTATATTATGTTCAAGAAGGAACTGTAGATGCTGGAAATCGAAGGTAGACAAAAGTGCTGGAGAAATACTCAACGGGTGCAGCATCAATGGAGCGAAAGAAATAGGCAACCGTTTCAGGCGAATCCATCAGTCTGAAGAAGGGTTTCGGCCCGAAACGTTTGCCTATTTCCTTCGCTCCATTGGATGCTGCCGCATCCGCTGAGTTTCTCCAGCACGTTTGTCTACATTCACATATTATTTCTGCTTCAAATAACTCACAATCTAAACATATTCACCAATCAAGACATGATATTTACCACAAGGACATGCAGCAAAATTATAATACAATATCTCAACTCTTTTTCACACATTGCAATTAATGCAAATTTCTATTAGTTCTTTCCACTTCCAAACAAAAATGTGGTTGGATTATTCAGCAAATGATCAACCTGTGTCAATAAATCCTGGACATGCACACTTACAGATTGATGCAAGCATGTTTTCTGTGAAGGACTGAAAAAATTACCCATGACATGGCCATAGCATGGGTCGTTATTGCTCTATTGGCACAGAAAAACACTCTGGCTTCCCACTAAATTTAGCCATAACAAAATATACAGGTTGCAAGGACATTTCTAAAGGCATTTTATGATAATAGCTGTTAAAACGACTATACCCATCTGACAGGTTAAATATTACACTAACTGAAAGAGATGGCCAAATGACATAATGCAGCAAATGTTCATTTGGTAATATGTTTACAGATGTCAAAACAAATAATAACATTAGGAATTAAAAACACAATTGATTGCATTCCGTTATCAAACATAGTCAATGTTCGCTCTGAAACCATGAATCATTATAGGGTCGGGGTGTGGTGAATCAGTGCGGGGTGGATAGATGGCGGGGAGGGGTTGAGAAGGCAATCTGTGTGGAATGGATGGATTGAGGCCGATGAATTAGTAGTGTTGGTTGGAGTATGTAAAATTGTGAGGGGAGAGCACGGGGGATGTCAGTGGTGTAGAATGGGGGATCAGTACGGGATGGATGGGGGGGGGGATCAGTACAGGGATGAATGGGTCGGTTCAGTACAGGATTACTGGGGGTAGACAAAAATGCTGGAGAAATTCAGCGGCGGTGAGGCTGCATCTATGGAGCTAAGGAAATAGGCAACGTTTCCTGGTCGAGATGCCTTCTTCAGACTGTTCCCCCCCCATTCTTCTTGAATGGGGGATCAGTACAGGATGGATGGGGGGGGGGGGTTCAGCACAGGATGAATGGGGGGGGGGGGGGGGGTCAGGATGTGGATTGGAGTGTCTGTGCAGGATGGATGGGAGATCACTACAGGATGAATGAAGGTATCTGTATAGGATGAGTGGGGATCAGTACAGGATGCATGAGGAGATCAGTACAGGATGCTTGAAGGGCATCAGTACAGGATGAATGGAGGTATCAGTAAAAGATGAATGGGTAGATCACTGCAAGATGGATGGGGGGGTTTGGTGCAGGATAAATGGAAGGTGGGTCAGTATGGGATGAATGGGTGGATCAGTGCAGTATGAAATGGGGGGAGAAGTGCAGGATGGATGGGGAAGGGGGGGGTCAGTACAGGATGAATTGGCCCCCCCCTCCCATCCGTCGAGTTTTTTTTTTTTTTTTTTTTGTTTTTTTAATAAAACAGAAAGAACATAAACAAACAAAATCAACGTTCTAATTATATGGGGCCAGTGTAGGATGGACCCAATGGGGGGCGAGGTGGGTGTCTCCCCTCGACAGGTCTGCCCCCCCGCTCGCCGCACCAAGGAATCAATCGCACATACTGAGTGGGTTCCTAGCCACCCCGATCCTTAACCTACTAGTGATACCCCTCCAGAATCCCCCAGCTTGAAACCCACCCGCCCACCACACTCCCCTGGCCCCCACCCGCCCCCCCCGGGGCGGGACCCCCGGGCGGGGCCGGCCAGATGTGGTGGGGAGCACAGGGGATGTCACTGAGGACGAATAGAGGAGGAAATGGTGTGCGGGATGGAGAGAGGGGGGTCCGGTTATAAGAGCGGTGGGGTTGGGGGGGAGGGGGGAGAGGAGAGGGGAGCGAGGATCGGGGAGGGGAGGGGAGGGAAGGGGCAGATGGAGGTAGGGAGGGAAGAGGGTGAGGAGCGAAGGGGCAGAGGAGGTGGGGAGGGAGGAGGTCAGCGCTCTCGGACGACCATCCGCCCGCTCTTTCTGCTCTTGCCCTTGGCCATCCCTGTCCAATGCCAAAGTGCCGCCACCAAAGGGGAGTCGGTTGGGAACTCCTCGCCAACCGCCTTCCCTCCTACCACCAGCCGACACAGGGGACTAGGTGCGGGGTCCATCGCCAGCCCGGTGGGCAGCTCAAAGATCCGATAGCTGTAGGACCTTTGGTGCAGCTGCTTCAGTCGGCGGAAGGAGGCCTCTACCCACCTCTCTCTCCCTCTCCCTCTCCCTCTCCCCTCTCCCTTCTCCCTCTCCCTCTCTCCCTCACCTCCTCTCCCTCTCCCTCTCTCCCTCTTCCTCTCCCTCCTCCTCCCTCTCTCCCTCTCTTCCTCTCTTCCTACCTCCCTCCTCTGGCCTCGGCGTGCGAGAAGGGTTGTATTGAAAGCGCTGTTAACAGGTTTGCAGGCAGCGGCCGTTATCAGGGCGATAGCGGCTGCTGCCTGCAAATCAAAAGGTACTGCCGCAAATCCACCAACTGCGCTTTCAAAACAACCCTCTTGCACGCGAGGAGGGAGGGAGATGGTAGGCCTCCTTCCACCGGGGCGGGGTGCGGGAGGAGGAGGCGATGGTGCCGCCTATCGCGGCACTGCCGCCGCTGTTCGGGGCCCGTCATTCGCTACGACCCTTCGTCACCCCGCACCTGGTATCTTTGCCCCGCAATCAAGGATACTGAGGATGCAGTCGCGCCGCCAACACGAAACGTCAGTTCCTGTTCTCCAGAGATGCTGCCTGACCCGCTGAGTTACTCAGTATTTTGGGTCTATCGGTATAAACCAGTATTTGCGTGCCAAGCCGGGCAAAATGAGTTGGCGTTTTAGGTTGCCCAGCGGGCACTTTGGGTGGTCATTGGCACCGGGGCAAACTGTTAATTTCGGGCCCTGCTGCATGTTTGTAAGGTTCAGGGAAGGACAAGTTGTTCACTGGCTCTTCCTTCCCCTCGCATTAACCGTTTAAATATGACTAGTATTTTTGTAGGTCAGATATTACACACCCTCTTTCGTTTTTAAACGAGTAATCTTTTCACACACAAATGATAGGTCATCAAACTCGTGGGGTTGCCCCTGCAGATCCACATCCAAAGAAAGACCGTGCTGGTTCCTCCCACATCCAAAAAAAGATTGTGTGTGGGTAGATTAATTGGTTGTTGTAAAGTACCCCCAATATTGGTGCATTAGTGGGGACATTTTTTTGAATATGTGAATGAGAATGATTACAAGGAAATCATTGGGGAATGAAAATGCTCAGAGCTGGCATAGATTTGATAGGAGATCATTCATCCTCTAGATTATGAGGAAGAAATTAGGGGAAACAAATAAATTGTGTGCACTGGTGAGGATGGGATATTAGCACAATGAATCTGTATTTATGGAACATGGAAGAGAATGGTGTAACAATCTGCTATCAATGGACTGTTTTACGTTCCATTTTCAAGGCACAGAACTGCATGTTTGAGGTGGTTAGTGCTTGACTAGTTTTTATAATTACTTTAACCCTAAATGATAGAATTTCTATATTGCTAATGCTGGGTGTGGGGGTAAGGTTGCGTGGAGTCTTGAAGCCATAACCAGAAATGTCTTATAAATTTCTGTGTTCAAAAGCTCAAATACATTATGAAAAACAATATTATTTCACATAACAGAAATGGATCTCTGCAAGTTACATTTTAGTCTTGCAGCTGGCAAAGAAAAGGCCATGGACCATTCTCCTTGGCAGTGGCATGCTTCTGTAATCATTTCTCACATTTGATCTGCAGTTACTATTTGATCTCTTGAAACCCATGTATAATTCTTTTTTTTTAATTGATGCTTTACCTCTCTTCGCACACAATTAATACAGCTATTCGTAGATTGTTTGTGGTACATAGGTTTGTGATTGGTTAGTTGCAAAATTGCTTGAAAATCACTAGTGCCTCAAAGTTAGTACTACTTGGATTATGCAATAGTGAAGCAGTTGGCTTCAAGCATGTCTAAACATCTTATAATAAGTTATATTAGAGTCATAGAAACAGGTCCATTGCCCATTATTAAAATGTCAGTGCTTGTCCCATCACTTGTGTATTTGGTCAGTAGTTTTGTGATCCCATGGTTATTTGAGTATTTTTTCCACAATGCTTGCTTTTCAGTGATGGTCTCTGCTCCACACCTCTACAGAGACTGTATGACAGACACCTTATCTGTGATTAGGAATGCCCCTCAGATCACCAAACACCACCTGCTTTTGGTATATGCCCTCTTGTTTTTGATAAGCCCAACATATGGGGGGAAAAAGTTTTTCATACCTACCCCACTCGTGTTCCCGCCCCCAATACCTCTCAGGTGTCCCCCTCTCCCTCAGAAGAGGAGGAGCGTGCCTCTTCTGCTCCATGGAAAACAAATCCAGCCTATCCAGTGTCCCCTTGTAACTGAAAATCTCCATTCCGGGCAACATGCTGGTGAATCTCTCCTGCACCCCCTCCAGTGCAATTGGATATTTTGCAACTCAAGTTTTCTGGTAGCCGACCGTCACGGGATGGTTAGTGAAGATAGGTGCTTTGTTGTTCTAGCAATGCTTTGGTTACCATCTTGACCAAAGGTAGTTCCTAATTTAAAGCCACTTTGAGTGGTTTACATCTAGTTTCTTGACCTTTGGGGAAGGTGTCACTATCTGACGTAATGGAGGATCTCAATTTCATTAGACATGAGAGCCCGTGTAAGTACTTCACTTACCCAACAGTGTTTGTAAAGTACATTGATTAGAAATGGACTGCCATCCTCTACTTAATTCATAGACTATATAGCCTTGTACCAGGATTAGAAGAAAAAAATGTGAAACTGAAACAGTTCACTCTTCAGCAAATTTCATGGGTTGTTCATGGGTTAACATTCAACCATTTGTTTGGGGGGTAAATGGTTACTGGCGGCATGTATGGCAATAAGATTTTCAATAGTACTATTTAGATCACTTTATGCAATAAATCTTGTCTAATGACTATTCAGTCTTACCATTTAGAATATTTTCACAGAGAGTGTTGGAATTCTCTGACTCATAGGGCGGTGGAGGCCGGTTCACTGGGTGCAGTCTTGTTAGGGCTCTTAAGATAGCGGCGTCAGGGATTTAGTGGGTACTGATAGACGTCAAAGGACTCTCCTGCACCTATTGTCTATTGAAACATACAACACAGCAATGGGCCCTTAGCCCCCCAATGCTAATGTTACCTCTGTTCCTTGCACATGAATGTCCTGAACAGCCTTTGACCATTGTTGTAGCATCATCCTGTACCCACCCTGGTTAATTTTCACGTTGTCCAACCGTACGAATCGTTCCGCTCCGCTCCTTCGCTGCACGTGTCCCAACCGGTATGGGTTTGAAGATTCCCGCTGCACGTGCCATGCACGAATTTTGAATTATTTTTCGTTTTCCCGCCCTTTCCGTAAGGACATAACACCGGATTTTCCGGGGACAGTTGACAATTATAAGACTGACTTACACAATCTTAAAAATCGTTCAGAGGTTTTTTTCCTCCATGTATGTTTAATTTAGTTCTTGGAAATAGTTATAATAGTATGCTTATTAAAAATATTCAGTTTGATTATGTCTTGAGTACGCTCGATGATCCTTTGTTATCTTACATCAGGGTTTTAGGACATTTTTTGTAGAAAATCAAATAATGGTGAATGAAACCACTTGGGTTTGTTGTGCATGAACGTTTAAGTGGCTTCTGCCTCAGGGCTTTGCTGTTTCAGGGCTCTTGAATGATGTCTTAAATGTAAAATACCTTGCATGTTTAAAAGTCTTTTTCAATTGGGTAGTTATATGACAGGAGGGAGTAATTTCCTTCAGTTGATGATTCACTTCTCTATATTGAGCGAGACTTAGGAAGAGCAGGGGAATATACTCTGGGTGGGGACACGTTACCAACTGTGGCATAGTACCGAATTGGCTGGGTTTTAAGAATAGACATAATTGCTTTACTGTACAGCACGACCACCACTTGACATATAGAAATTCATATCACTATTTAAAAAAACCTAGATACTCTTAAACCATTTGTGTGGGGAAAATTAAATAAACAAAATGTGAAAGAGAAATCTTGTCTTTTATTTTTTCAATACTCATAGATTGACGCTGTGCAGATAATGTGGCTGTTTTTACAGTGTACATCCAGCAGGTTTTAAGCGTTTTTCCAATTATTTACTTTGTATAGTCATCTGAACGGGCCGACCAGCAATTTAAGTGCATGTTGTAAACCTAAATTTAATGTTTCTTATTTACTGTGAGTTATATCATTAAGCTCTTATCTATAGTTATGTGTTTAAACATTTGAGTTTTTTCCAATCAAGCTGAGGCCCAGAGAGCAATAATGTGATACAGCAGGGTGTCTCCAGCAGCTGTGGCCACTTTAAGAGCTTAAGAGGATTTGTGCTTGTCAGTTTCCAAAGTAAATCTATAAAGTGAACCAGCAGCTGCAGTATTTCATCATTGCTGTTGATGTGAAAAATATCCCGTTAGGAATGATCTTCACTTATAACAAGGAATTTAGTAGGGCATAAAGATGTTTAATATCGATAGACAGCTTTCAAACTCCCTCCTATTTTTGTGGACACTACAATGATCTTGAGTGGGTCTATATTCATAATTGAGGGAATATAAAGAAAGGAGGGAGAGAGGAAGCATTCAGCAGTGTTTTGTGGAGGCGGGGAAGGGGGGTGTGTGTCGCGGCAGATTGGGGTCTTGAAATGGTTTACTTTGGGAACTCTGATTAAAAGGCAGTTTGCACATTGTATTAGAATCAAGAGGAAATTTGGGGAGTGGGTAAGACAATCAAAGATCAAAGTCGGAAATTTATGCTTAGAGTCAGAATGTAGGCAAGGAACTAAAACAAGTACTTTACATTGGTATTATTATGGAGGTTAGTGAGGATCAGCTTGGGGTTTACTAATGTGCTAGTGTATCTATGATCAGGTGGTGTTGTTGAGAATTTGACGGTGGCGTTGGGTCTCTTAAAGGACATTAAGGTAATGTTTCCTGGGCCTAATGGAAATCTATCCCTAGGTATTTGAAGAAGGGAGCGGAGGAGAGCCAAAGGGCTTTTTTTCCATGCTGTATCTTTAAAAACTAAAAATAACCCTAATCCTTTTAGAAATTTGGCAAAGTTACCCAGTGTAGACCTTGAATCAATTTCCTAGCATGTCTAGTCTAATCCTACATCCTGCTTACATATCCTTGACAGCTGTCCAGGGAATGTTCTGTCAACATGTGCAATCTAGGATACTCAGGATGTATTCATGTTGCACAAGCGCGTAGATCATATCTCCTCTAAACCTGTTTAAACAGTTAAACTTGCCGTCCTGCAGATAACTTTGAGCATACGAACAATTTTCTCAAAGTTGCTGAGCTATTATTAGAAGCAAATAGAGGAAATCTGTTTCTGGAATTTGGATGATTGGTTCAACGATTTTTGTTTTTTTTACAAGATTAATCTGGAAGAAGGGTCTTGACTCGAAACGTACCCTACTCCTTCGGCTCATAGATGCTGCATCACCTGCTGAGTTTTCTCCAGCTTTCTTTGTCTGTCCAAGATTTAAAGAAATGATTTGAAAGTTGGAAGAAGAAACCTTTATATATGAACGCGATAGTAGCAGACACTATCCAGTAATTCAGATTCAGATAACCACATTTTGGGGGAGATGGGGGTGGATTCAGAGTGGCAGTGGCTTGGAAGAGTCGCGAGGGTGGGGTGATGGGAATATAAAGAAAAAATGGTACAGTGACAATGCTAGTGATGCTGCAGCTCGAAGCGCCAGAGAGTCAGAGTTTAATCCAGACCTCCGGGTGCTCTATGTGTGGAGTTTTTGATGCTCTCCCTGTGACTGCATAGTTTTTTCTGAGAGTTTCAGTTTCCACTCGTGTCCCAAACATGTGGTGGATTGCTGGGTTATTTGGCTACAGTAAATTATCCCTTAGTTTATTTGAGTGGTAGAATCTGGGAAGGAGTTGATGGGACTGAAGAAGTTAAATGAGATTAGTGGGAATTCTGATGTGAAATGGTAATTAATTAGAGATAAGACGGGAAATATGGACCCAACGAGCCCGCAGCCGACCAGCTATCCCTAACACTAGTAACATTATCCCACACGCACTAGAGACAATTCTAATAATGTTTACCATGCCAATTAACATGACAAATCGTACGTCTTTGGAGTGTGGGAGGCCAAACCGGGATCTGGGTGGAAAACCATGCAGATTACGGGGAGAATTTTACAAAACTGTGCAGACAGTCCCGTAGTCAGGATTGAACCTGGGTCTCTGGATGCCATAAGCAGCAACTCTACTGCTGCTCCACTGTGCTGCATGTGAATTAATAGTCAACATGTAGTATTTGTATGAATAATTGATAAATCTACAAAACAGGTTGCACATGTTGAGAACGAGGAACTGCAGTGCTGGAGGATTAGAAAAAAAAAGACACCAAATTGCGGGAGTAAAAGGGCCTGTCCCACTAGTCGTCATTTGCACGTCACGCAGGTGGCGCACGAAGATTTTGTACTTCCCAAAATCTGGGGCGCCGTGCGTCACTGCCTACGTCAATACACGCACCACGTTATATGCGCGCACCATGGCACGCGTCACCACGCACGCATCGATGCATATGGATTGCTTTAAATGATGTCGCGGTGAATGGCACGCAAATGACTCCCAATTGGGGGGACTTGCCCTTAACACAGCGGTCAGGCTACATCACTGGAGAACACGGATATGTGGACTTTTTGGTCTGGATTTCTTTTTCAGACTGATTGTGGTGGGGGTGGGGGAGGCTGGAAGGACGAGGTGGGGGCCGGGACAAAATCCAATAAAGTGATAAATGGATGCAGCGGGGGGGGGGGCGGGTGAATTGGGACAGATGGTTGGACAAAGGCAGAGACAAAGACTAAATGGGTTGTGAGGTATGAGATAAAGGAAGAAGAGATGCGAATTGTGAAGGCAAAGCAAACTTTAGGTAGAAAGGGTTTGGAGAAGGGGAAAGACTGGGAAGGGGTGATAATGTGTGTGAATCCAGGTGGGGCAAGAGGAAAGAAGGGGGGTGGGTTTATAAAAGGGAGTTAAAAAAAAAAAAAAAGGGGGGGGCCCCAGCGGGAGATCCAACGGCCTAGGACGATCGAATGCAATTGTTAAGCGAAACAGTTGCCTATTCTATGCTTTGTCAATGTAACTGGAGGCCACATCAGTAATGCAGAAGATAAAGTTAGTGGGAGGTTGCGTGTGAACTATCTGTCTCATTTGGAAGGACGCTGGGAATCCCTGGATGGATTTCGTCTGTTTGGTTGTCTGGGGAAAGTATTGGGTTGTGGGCGGTTTGGTGGAGGAGCTTGTAATTCAATAGTATGAACATTGAATTTTCAATGTTCCTTTCCTTGTTAGCCAGAGGTGTGCGTGGACCTACTGAGTTACTCCAGCGCTTTGTCTTTTTGTAGTTGTAAATCAGTACCTGCAGTTTTCTTGTTTTACATCTGTCAATTTATTAGTATGCTTCCACTTGCAGCTTGTGTCATGTATGCATTAAGTTGAGTACTTCTCAAACACTGCTTGGTTTGCCATGACCTTCAGGATTCCCAGTTGTGGAACCAGTTTAGATCGCTTTCCCGATCCAAGCTCCCATCCCATCCCAACATTAACCTTTTGTCCCGAACGTTCCCCCATGCCAGGGTGAGGCCCACACATAATCTGCAGGAACAGCACCTTCACATTTCCACTTGGGTAGATACAAAGCCTATCGCTATTAACATTGATTCTCCAATTTTAGGTAGCTGCGTTACAATATCATCCTCCTTGTGCCCCCAACCTGGTTGCACACACATTGCTCCCCCTTCCAACTATGTTTCTTCCTCTTGCATCACAATTAGCTCTTCTTCTTTCTTTATATCACACCTTTTGTCCTTTTCATCTCTGGCCTTTGTTCAACTGCCTATCACACCCCTCCTCACCTGTATCCATCTCTTCATTTTCCAGGCTGGGTCTGCCTTCTCTTTTCAAGCTTTCCCCACCCTAACCTAACAATCAGTCTGAAGCCGAAAACGTCAACTATCCATGTTCTCCAGCAAGGCTCAGCACTTTGTACCTTGTTTCTCCCTTTTTACTTCTTTGTTTAAATTGAAATGTGCTGTTTACTGGAATGCACTGGCTCATGGGTGGCACTTGATGCCACATGTCCACTGCTTCTCCATAAACGTCATTCAGACCAATTCATCAGAATACCTCTTGCATAAATGGAAGCACTGTTCTTCACTGGGTATTTCTTTTGTTGGGTGCTTGGGTGTTATGACTGAAGGAAGGCTACATTTCCATAGCTGCTCGGTTCCAGTCAACTGATTCATGGGGGGATATATGACCGATAATGGTTTATTTTTTGTATATGAGAAAAAGGAAAGAGATTATTTGCGGTTTGGTTGTGGTGGTGGGGTTTAAGCAGGAGGAATAGCGCCACCACCTCCCCCCATTTGT